>CAXHWN010000794.1:37500-66540 GCA_964020975.1 Hermodice carunculata | reverse complement strand
AGAGAGAGAGAGAGAGAGAGAGAGAGAGAGAGAGAGAGAGAGAGAGAGAGAGAGAGAGAGAGAGAGAGCATGTGGGTTTGTTCATGTGTAATACAGATCGGTGTATGGTTTCTAATCTTATTTTTTTGACATCATATCAGTGTCTGATTATGCCTGAAATATGGTCAAAATCTAACTTTCCCCTGCTGGAAGTTGGAAGCTTGTTTCTGAACATCTTTAGGAAGCACTGTGAACATTGAATCAAGTGCTTTCTGCTTTTCTTATGCTTTGCACACAAGTATGATAATTTGACAGAGACAGAGATCCACACAAACATAGATGAGATAGATAGATAGATAGATAGATAGATAGATAGATAGATAGATAGATAGATAGATAGATAGATAGATAGATAGATAGATAGATAGATAGATAGATAGATAGATAGATAGATAGACAGACAGACAGACAGATATATAGATAGATAGATAGACACAGAGAGAGGGAGAAGTAGCGAGTGAGCGAAGGAGCGAGCGAGAGAGGGAGAGAAAGAGAGAGAGAGAGAGAGATAGAGAGATAGAGAGAGAGAGAGAGAGAGAGAGAGAGAGAGAGAGAGAGAGAGAGAGAGAGAGAGAGAGAGAGAGAGAGAGGAGAGAGAGAGAGAGAGAGAGAGAGAGAGAGAGCATGTGGGTTTGTTCATGTGTAATACAGATCGGTGTATGGTTTCTATCTTATTTTTTGACATCATATCAGTGTCTGATTATGCCTGAAATATGGTCAAAATCTAACTTTCCCCTGCTGGAAGCTGGAAGCTTGGTTCTGAACATCTTTAGGAAGCACTGTGAACATTGAATCAAGTGCTTTCTGCTTTTCTTATGCTTTGCACACAAGTATGATAATTTGATCATGTATATTTGCAGATGATACAGATCTTTCTACGCAGTTACATCCTACTTCAAACACATCTCTGTGCCTAATTAAAATCGTCATAGACGAAGACAGGTGATTTCTTTTCTTTACATCATGGATTGTGCAGGCATTGCATAGACACATGCAGGGGTAAAAGATATGGTATAAAGGTTTGGTCACATGCGGGATACTTTGTTAAAAACTTTCTTTTCTTTCTTAAAGAATGCTAATGCAAGTATAGTTGGGTATTTATACATGTACATGTAAGAAATTCTAATAATGCAAGCCTGGATATTACCTTTCAGGGAAGGCAATGAATAGCACTATAAAGTCAGATAATGCTAAATTCACCAGCAACATATTTGTTGGAGTCCTCATGTTCTTGGAGTCCAGTACAGTCATGATAACCAGAATATTTCCTAAATTATAAAATAGGACTTTTTCCATTGACATGAAACTGTATATATATATATATATATATATATATATATATATATATATATATATATATATATATATATATATATATATATATATAATCTTGTTTTGTTCAACTGTTTTGAAAATTAACTGTTGATGATAAGGTTATTTATATTTCTTAGCGTTCCAGTGGCCTGCAATTTTCCGAAAATAGGTTGCCTTTTTGGGGTACACATCCAAAAAAGAAAATGGGCAAATCATGACACCACCATAGTCTACTCTGATTAGTTTCCTGAGGCCTTGGCTTAGGCATGAATGAAACCACATATTGCCCCACAGTTGTGAGGGGCTACTAGCCCGGTTGGTAAATACCCCCTTCCCCAAATCTAATTGCTTCTGTATTTATAACTCCATTTAAATTCCTTTGGATTCAGTAGCTAAGGCCGACCCAATTCCCCGTACCTCCTTCAAGACACAGACAAACCACGTGAGCCACTATTCAGTAATTTTGTTCAGTGTCGTCAACGTTACCCTACTGAAGCTTTCCTCTAATGCTAATGAGATCACAAATCCCAAACTCAGCCCTTCGTAATCCTATGGACATTTTTAGAGAACAAAGAATCCACTGAGTTTCCTTTGTTCCTGTTTTTGTTCTGTCGTAGAACCTAGTGAATGTCCACTGGTGAATGTCTGTAATTTTTTCCGAGCAATCATACATAAACTCATTCAAACTAGTCTCTGTCAGTATGTTGCATTTGGCCCAACGTGTCAACACATCAACTCCAGCAGGGAATCCCAAATAATGACTTGGTCTGACTCCATGTCATGGAGTACTTAGCAAATTGTCCTTAAATTACCAGAGAGAGTACATTATGGTTTGCCAAAACATTGCCCTGTGAGGATGGTGGTCTTCTAATGCTTGTGTGATATATGCAGGAAATCAAGAACTGCTGCAAATCGTGCAAATTGCATTGGTCCAGAATCATGATTGTGAGCAGTTGAAAAATCAGCAATTACAATTGTGAACTCAAAGGAATATTGACTACTGAACCATGAAAAAACAAGCAGACTGAAGTTTGGAACTGAAGTACTAAGTTACAATCCTTTACCAAAGCATGGATCACTACCTGCATTGTAATTTAACGATAAACCAAATCGTAAAGTGCTTTTTACTGAAGATTTTACCCATAGCAGAAATATAGTGGATTGATTATACATTAATCATTAAGTAGGATTGCATAAAAACATGATTAGGTAGTGCCGGGGTATTTCAAAGCCTTTTGGTCCCTTTAGTTGTCAAATTCGATCTGGTTCGCTAACTTTAAAAACTATACTGTTAACATGCTCCTGTTTTCTAAATTTATCTGTTGATTGTAATAAATATTTGATATTTTGCAAAGAAAAATATGATACAAACCTAAAATGGGTATATCAATGCGTTTTTGTCCCTTATGTTTTCAGATTTGATTTAGATCGCTAACTATGAACACTATATTGTAAAAATGCGCCTGTTATCGTTGTTTATTTGTTGTTTGTAATGAATGGTTCATATTCTGCAACAGAAAACATGATACAAAGCTTCAGTGGGTTTTGCACTGTCATCAAAGCCAGAAATATATTTCAAAGAATTTAAGTAGGCAAATAACTAACCTGGTAATTAAATATATTTCATATTGATATGTGACCAGAAGGAGGAGTGTAAATTTTAGTTAGTAATGAGAATAGAATTAAGTAAACGAATATTTGCCTTTCGTCCTTGTTTTTCCATGTAAAACAGTCATCTGAAATAGGTTACTCAAAGTAAACAATGCACACTGTTACAATACAGGTCCACATATACATTACTTATTGCATCTGCTTCAACATTATTTGAAAATATCACCAGGGTGGATGAATAAAAAACAGACGCTCAACCAGAAAAGCATATGTAAGCAGGCATAAGACGACTTGGAAGCCCACTTACCTAAAATACCTAACACAGTAAGAATGAACCAGATCACTAAAGTTATCGGAAAATGGATCTTATGAATCTCTTTGAGAGAAAACATAGAGCGAAATGCATCTTTGTACATAGAATCAATGTGTGACTTCCAGTAAGTTTTACAAACTGTATCCTTCGATATTCTTTTAACTCCGACGATTTCCCCACATACTGCTGTCAGTTTGAAGCAATATTCCACTGTGTCATTGCCACTTGCATCTAGTAAAATTTTACCAAATGTAAAATTGTCTTCTATCCACCACCAACTCCCAAAGGGAAATGACCAATATGAGGTTTTGTGAAAACTAAGCGATATGTTGTCTGTATCAAGATTAATACACTTCTTCAATCTGGTTATATTGTAAGTTGCGTTCTCTGGCGTATGATGGGATGAAGGCAAGGTCCGACCAAAGGTATATGTGCTATTTTCATTCCTGCTTCGAGGATCAGCAAACGCATTCACTTGTAAATACTGCAGTGTCAGTCTTCTTCCTGCTAAACAAAATATTGCAGTTCAAGTAATGAACATGTTGTAAATAAAAAATAATTCATTTAGCGATATCCCTAAATCATATATAAAAATACAATATTAGCTTTAGTTTTACCCATGTCTTTACCATTATGCTTTTTGCCAATGTTACAATTTTGGCAAGAAATACTGTAACTTACGTAAGATTATAATTTGTGAATTGTGCATAGAGTATCACATTACATATGGAGTATCAAACGTTTAACCAGGGAGTATGTGCATATTAGGTGGAATTTTGGAAGTCCGTCTACATGCACCTTAAACAGTGTGTTTTCATGGATTCTGGTTAAATATCACTAAAATTGTGGATCTGAAAAGTGACGTTTCCTGTCAGAACACAAAAGGGATATCAGTACTACATATATCCAATACCAATTTTACATGCAAAAAAAATGGTCATGGTGATGAGACAGAGATGGGTCCAAATGATCTTTTTTATGTTTATTTTTACTTTTTTTAAATTTTGCTTTATCTCCTGAAGTTAATGGTAAGCCCTCATGAAACTTCGTAGATAGTGAGACAGCCAAACATATATAAAATTGGATCTTTAAACGACCTCTAAATCATCTCGAAGATCAAAATACAGGAATAGACAGATTTCTACATCAATATTCACCCATATATTGATACAATTGGCCATTTCGTCTAAAAAAAATAATAATAAATAGATAAAAAGAAAAAAAAAAGAAGTCTAAGGATTATCATGAAATAAACCTTTTCGCATATGCCCCCAAAGTAACTGCTTTAAATTCTGATTAGAAAAGGTAATGTGCCAAATATCAGAAAACCTTCGAATTGCCTCATCAAAATGCGTTCACCATCGAATGCTGCTACAAGAGTAGATGATTTTTTCTCAAATAGGTCACCTGAATTTGTTTTATCATAGTGAAATTATATCAATTTGAAATAAGAGCCTCGTTATTATTTCTGAATCCAAAATGACCATCAGTATTGGGCTTATGGGCTTAAAGTCCACAAATATTCCTAACTTCTGTGAAAAAATAAGATTTTTGGATTACCATTTTTTCTTTTAAAATATATCTACTAACTGAGTGTCAGCTTTGTGTTTCACATATATTATACAACTGCGTTTGTCTGTCTTGTAAAAATGTAATGAACTATTGATATTTTTTATTTCAAAATGTTACAAAGTTTTACACGACTTTTTGTCTTTGCTTTTGAGCTTTCTTAATATAAATATGTGAATAAGATGAAAAGTGCTGCAAAACGACCTATGCAGATAACTTAAGCGATCATCACGACTTCAAGGTCATATCAAGATCATTCAACATGTCGAAACTGTTTCCACTGTTATGACCTATCAACATGCTGCAAGTTTCATCCAGTATAAATTTGTCTACCATAGGCATCCAGCATATCACCCACATGTGGCCTTTCTTATGCACACTTTGGCTTCATTGGCCCCAGTGTGTGTTGGGCTGTGACAATTAACACTTGCAGAGCTTGCATTTTCCATGCCTGATAGCTCGCATGGAACAGATTGCAACCTGCAAGTCTGCAACACATTGGACTTTGCTGCCCTTTACCATACAAGTGTTGTCTTGTTTTAATTGGGTTTTGGTGCATCTTCACTCAAGCAATGGGTACTACAAAGGGAACAAAAGAAATGATTGGAAAGATATTGGGCCCTGCTGGAGAGTCCTGCGATTTGATGCTGACAAGAATATAGTCAGCAAACCCAATGCCAAAACGTTATTAGCCATTCAGTCATTCTTAAATAAGAATGGAAATACTTATCCACTGTTGAATAATTACTGGTGTTATTTACTTACCTGTGATTTGGGCAATAGACTGAGCTGGCCTTTAACATAAGCCCAAAAAGTCTTTTTTTTTTTTTTTTTTTTTTTTTTTTTAACGCCACAATATCAACCAAGTGTGCTGAAACTTTACCAGAGGCAAAATGGTATCATTTTGCTTTCAACTGCACAGGGGCGAGCATCTAAAACATAAAGACAAATTATGTTTGGGGCTTAACTTTCCTTTATTTCTTTGAAATGTTTTCAGAACTTCATTTAACGGTCCAATGCAATTTTGAAATGTGGCTACATGGAAGCCACTGTTCCAATCAAGTTGAATGAGATGCGTGTTGATTAAATTTATTGGAGGATTAATGACACGCTCATGAATTGCCCATTTATTGCATGGAATCCTAAAATAAATGCTACATTTTCTCTATATTTTCGAAGGCAACAAGAAAAGGAACTCGTATTTTGAAGCGTTAACTCTATGCACGTGTTTCTATCTGTACAACAATGACCTAAAATTGTCCTTTGAAATCACACAAAATTTACATCTGCTATTGTATTTGTCACTGGAACCAAAGAACTGTTTTGACAATATTACCTAAATACGAATCTCTGAAAAATGTGTATCCTTTTCATGTCATTCTTGATTAACGATTATCTGAAAATGAGAGGTTAGCATCCCTTTCAAACCTGAAAGGTTCAGCATCCCGTGCAAACTTCAAAGATACTTGCATTTGGGTGTCTATCCCAAATGCTTTTTTAAAGACAACAAACTCTAAGACCGGCGTTTTAGTTCACATTGTGTTGTTATTCCAAACGACTTTCAGGTATTTATATGCGAGACTGGGAAAATAGTTGCGATTCAAACTGTATGCGTGATCCCTTTTTTCACATAAAAAAATATCTTAAAGAGAAATACCGGACTCTTCAGGTACACAAGCATATATGGAAGTGAGGTCGGAGTCTGACCTAAGTGACCTTTCACCTGCCTGTCACTTTTGACTCTTGTGACACATGTCACAATCCGTGACATTTTTTTCCTATAGAAAGCAGACATCCTTAAACTTGTATGCTGACCCTTGGACAGATTCTACACCAACCGGGAACTACATTCCTCTACAAATACGGAACTGAACTAAGACTATATTAATACCTACAATGTAAGTAATTTCATAATACAGGTATTACAGGCCGATAGATATAACTTACCGCAATGAAACACGTGCAAATCATGTTTATTTGTTAATTACTGGTGGGCAACTCGTATACACCGCATGACATCTACACTGTTTTCACTTTTTTTTTCTCAACCCAAGTAATGTTACTTAAATATTGCTAACTAATCCATGCTGCCCGAGAAAAGGAATATTAAGAATTTCTTGTCTCGAACGTCACGATCGTTAGCCAATTCCCATTGCGATTACTCCTATACAACTCGCTACGATTTAATGATGATTTAAACAGGCCAGGAAACAGTGTGATAAATATTTAATAGTTGTTTATAGCCATTTGCTATTCGACCACGTTGCAACAGAATTGTCGGTCTCGCCTATTAGTCTGGGCAGATAGTTGGTATACCAACTAGTTAAGTGTTACATAATGATGTTATCGGTTCACGTTTTCAGTGATTGGTGTTGTTATATGAACCTCTGTTCGAACCAACTATTTTTTGAGTGCGTTTGCAGGACTAGACGGCCATACGTGTGCTTGTTTAGTTACATGGACACACATACAGATCGATTTGTTTTTTGAATCTTCAAATACAGTGCTCATCACATAGTGAAGAGTACTATCCTGTTTATGAGCTGTAGATCACGGAACGTCCTATGAATCATAGGTGTCACTGTATTACTTATAGCAACCAAAAAGTCATTGTACTCGAACAAGTGAGCAGTCGGTATGACATTTATTAACATATTGCTTGAAACAAGTCTTCCGATGTTCCTATCATACTAAAATACATCTATAGGTTCTGATACACGGTCACAATTTATTTATTTATTTATTTATTTATTTATTTATTTATTTATTTATTTATTTATTTATTTATGTATTTATTTATTTATTTATTTATTTATTTATTTATTTATTTATTTATTTATTTATTAATTCATTTATTTATTCATTATAATAATAATAATAATAATAATAATAATAATAATAATAATAATAATAATAATTATTATTATTATTATTATTATTATTATTATTATTATTATTATTATTATTATTATTATTATTATTATTATTGTATTTTTTTACTTGGGTAGAACGCTAGGTATTATACTTGACACTTTGCACCCTTCAGGTAGTGTATGATGGTATGATACCTGTTAATAATCTCTGTAATACTTCACTAAAATTCAGATGTCATTATACACACAACATGTATTTATAACCGAGGTTCATGCACTGAGTATTTGCATCACGGGTTACCGTTGCTGTCCAATAATTATCAAGATTTACCCAAAAACATAAATTCAGTGAAGACAATTATGATTTAACACTTTATTCACATGTTATAATATCACTGGGTATCTTTACCAAGACAACATGCAAAGTGGTATAGTTTTACTTGTTATTGTAATCAAGATACATGTCAGTGTATGAACACAACTCATGAGCTGCTAATACGCTCCACTACAGGATGGCAGTCAGTATATATGCAGTGAGGCCTTATTACAGTGACACCCAGATATCCGACATGTTTGATAGAGTGGCACAAATTTTGATGGAAAGGTTGACCTTCTTGGTTGTTTGATTCGTCTGGCTGTGTTTTTGGTTGTATGACACTTGTGTTGGGGGAACAGACGGTGTCATAGGGGTAGATCCCCACTGTATATGGAAGTAAATGCCATTGTAATCACCACTGTCGTTGACTTTGATGTGGAAACGGCGCTATATGTGACATAGTGATGATCGATCATTTCATAGTCGAACTATTACACCTAGCTGCATATCAAAAACAAAAAAACAAATCATATATTTTGTTAATGCATTAGTTTATTATGTAACGATATTATCGGTTCATGTGGGGAAGTGGACACAGACCTGTGCCTCTGCCTACTTCCCAGGTTCATGCTCTTGATTTTTGGTGTTTTACATATGGAGGTAAAGCGACAGTAAACCACCACTGTTATCAATTTAGATATCACCCAAACTAAACGGCATTATTTGTAACACATATTGTGTTGTTCGATCTATCTGTAATCGAATTATTATATCGAACAAGTTTTTTTTTTTCTTTTTTTTTTTCATGCATTAGTTAAGTACATAACTATATTTTCAGTTCATGTTTCCATGTCTACTTCCCAGGTTTATGTTCTCAGTGATTAGAGCTTTTCCCGTCCTTTCACACTTCATCTTTTGGGTATTACATGACCCTAAGCTTGCTCTTCAAACAACTTCTGAAGTTATTGTACATTTGCAGAAGATTAGATGAGTCCATGGGTGTACATCCAGTCATCCCGTGACCGACAATTTTCTCCATACAACAAGTTGTAGTAGGAATGACCATACCTGCTAGGCGGACTATTGTTCCGCGCAGGGTCTCACTGCGCTCCACTGATATCCGTGGAGTACGGTCAGGCCATGTGCGGGGCAATGGTCCATTCATCAGGTAAGGAATGGCCATACGGCTCATAATTGCTTTATTTGATGTTACATGACACGAGCCCATAGGCTCACAGAGCCAACCAAACTCTTTCCTTTTTTTCAGTAATGTACAATGTGTCTACATTATTAAGAAGTGATTTTGATGATTATTACGTTGTTGTATCAAGACGATAAAGTTAGCCCTAGCAGTATTGGTACATGCTGCTGTCTTGACTTCCTACACAGGTATTTTTCTTTTTCCTCACTTTAAGTTTCATTTTGAGAGTGATAATTTATCACTCTATCTACCTGGGCTTATGTTATTAAACGATTACTAATGTTACTTCTACACTTTGTGTGCAGCACTTTTGTGCAAATGTCTGTGACCTTCTGCTTTATGTTTTTGCAATATTTGTATGTATTGGTTTCCTACGATGTGTGAGCAGATCTTTATTGTACAACTTAATGGTACGATCAACGGTGATACTAGCTGCATTATTTATAAGTGTATATGAATTGTCAATCTTTGCTGTATCATGTAAGCCTACTTGTACGTTATGCTGCCACCTAGTTTTTCATCTTATTCCACAGAGGTTGCGCCTTTGTATACTCATGATAACGAAATTTCCCCTTACGCTGCGAAGGAAGTTATATATAACACATATGTATGGTACTTTCACCATGAAAGTGTTACATCGTTTATGGTATTCTCAATTCGTCTTGTATACTATATATGCGATTTTAGGTTTTGGTGTGTGCTGTGCGCATGAACGTATAATAGGAGAAAATCATGAACCATCTTTGAAATTATGGAAACTACTTTTTCAACCCTCTTTACGAGAAAGAACACTCGTACATATCTACTTTTACGTAACAAGAATAATCGCAATTTACGTGATGAGATGCACAGCAACCTTTATGCTGTCTACCTACTTTGTTATTGGTGGCTATTGTTCATCCGTACATTCAGGGTGTGCCTATTTACTCCAATTTTGCATAGAGTTATATTCACTCATACTTTTTGTACTACTGGACTTATCACTAGTTTCCTGTCTGATCCTACTCTACAGTATACCGATGTCATGTATAGTTGCCCTTTACTGTACAATGAGGAAGACACAAGGAAATAATCTAAAGGTAGATCTGATTTGCGGCAAATTTCATCGTTTTTTTTATACTATCACCATTTTTTTTTGTCTACTGGACAATAAAATCAATCTTTTGAAGGGCTTTCAAATACAAACTTCAAAAAAGTTTGATCCACGATTTTGAGAGCAGAGTTTGATGTTTTCCTTACAGTACAGTCTTCCCATCAGTATATTTCCCAATATACTCATGGCCCAATGAGTCAGAAAAAAACTTATCCATAAAAAAACCCATATCCATGGATTTCAATGAAAATATTGATCTTGAATTCACAGCAAGAACCTAGATATAAGCAATGTTATTGTCGCTACGGCTCAGAGGATTTACCGGATCGGACTGTCATGTCAAACACAATAGTAGTGTACAAATGTGTTACATGCTATAGGTAGATACAGATATATATATATATATATATATATATATATATATATATATATATATATATATATATATATATATAAAGACCATTATGTATGTATGCATGTATATATATATAATGCAAAAATAAAATAAAACATAAATGAAAAAACTGTTATAAAACGTGCTTGCAAATTATTTTATTTTTTACGTTTGGACATGCCAGTATGAAACCGTAAAACACGGTTTTCTTTTGTTTTTGTTTTGTTTTTTACTGCAACGTCCCCACTTCAATTGATGTTTACTACATGCAGTTTACAGGATTGACACACAAATTTTCAAGAAAAGCTATAGTATTTGCTCTCATAATGAATAATAGGTCATGTTCGGAGCAGTACATACAAGTCCACTGGTGAAAAGTGCCAAAATCCACTGCCTTACCTTTTGTTGTGACTGCTTTCAAACAATAAACATTGATATTGTCTTGAGGTGACACGTGCGGGTGTCAAATTGTGGCACTGAATGGTCCACGGCCAATTTGCAGGAACACGGGAAACGGGAAAAAAACACAGCATGAGGAGGAACAAAGCTTGTGTGTGTATCCTCTGCCCTAACAGTAGTAAAAACTGTGTTGCCGCTTGCCTAGTTATTGTGGGTAATGAAGCTTCAAGTTCTCTGAATTCAATTTGTACATACATACAGACATATTACTTAGTAGTAAAATGCTGTGGTTTCCAAACCTACAGTTGTTTAGATGGAACGGGCCACTATAGTTTTATCAAAGCTTTATTGGTCAAGAAGCCGGATGAAAATCTATATTGTAAAAGTAAAATGAGCCTTTTTATAAAGTTTGTGAAAAAATGGGAGTATACTAGTTTTTGAAACATGTATGCCAATGGAAATTGATAATGGGTCTTTAGTTGACTCTGTTGTCATGATTATCTTTCTTGCAAAAGGGCACTGTTCTTGACTACTTAAATCTTAGATTTTACAATCCTTGGACTAATCATACAATACTGGCATCGTGCTTTGTCAATGCCACATCACTGCTGTACACGCCCAATGCCATAGTTATAATTCACGAATACAAAAATGTTTGGATGCCATACCTAACTTTCCATTAGCACTGTTAAAGCAAATATAACAGGCATTACAGCATTTAACCTCATTATGATTAATTGTGAAACTGCTATTAAAAGACAGGCATAAGGGGTAGGTGTTATACCAGGTTTGTGAAATGTTATGTAGCAGTATTATACATAACATTAACATTTATTTTTACAATTTTTATATATAACACTTGGTTGATATATGAAGGGAGATAAAGTACATTATGTTAAGAAAACTTACAAACTGAAAATTCTGTGAATTTTATAACGTTAGCTGATGACAATGTTAACACAATCTTGACACCAAATAACGATAATTATCATCAAAACATTGACTTACCTCATTCAGTTTTGAAGACAAATACTTCAAATCCGCAGTAAATTAAAGTTCATTGAGAAATCAAAATTCGTTTCTTATGTGTTTAATCCTTGGCCACCGTTAGGCATCATAGCCACCCTAGAATTGCTTTCCTTTGATGTGCTTTATTTCCAACTTAAACATCTCTATCTGTGGAGAACAACAACAAACATATGCAAATTGGGAAACTTTCTTATTTCAGTGTGTTCAGCAGCTTACACCAGAAATACATAAGAATGAACAAACTGAATCAAGAAAATTATATCACAGAATCATTATCACGTAGCTACACTTTTACCGTGGCTGTACAAACAGTGCTTCCTTGAAACATTATCAAGGTTCCATACTGTGAACATTGTATGCTGCAAAAGCATACTTTATTGCACTTTTCAAGTAGCTTTACAGTGTTATTTATATAAAAAGAATCAGTCAGCACTGATGTCACTTGTATCCCAATCTATACCCTTAAATCTTTGCAACATGTGCATTATTCAAAACAATGGCAGATGAAGTTGGGTTGTTCACTCTAATATAACGACCAACTGTTTTGTAGTACATGGGTACACTAGGATCCGTTAGCTTTCGGACTTTTGTTGGTTAACAATAGTTTTCTTCCAGAAGTGGGTAGAATATAATGCAGATATTTTATTCACTTCCAAATACAAAATGCATTTGCCAACTGGACTGATTGAGCCGTCCATTGATATTTTTTACCAATGTATTTGATGCCATGAAACACTAAGTTATATTTATGTTAAATCACAACCTTGTAATTTCCTCTGCTGGTCATACCTGAATGTTGCGCAATATCTTGGGAAAAAACCCTGATGTTTAGTTTTTGTATTTGCATTTCTTTAGACGAGTGCAGAACATGGCCACATTTATTCATTTTATGAGAGTATGTCAGAAACACTGAATATGTGACACTCTGACGTTTCGTTTTCTTCAGTATAGTGACACCTAAATGAATGATGTTGTCAATCATGTCAGATCAATCTGCTGCATGACGGGCCTTGCCATATAAAAAGCGCCACAGGAACACTGGAAGGCTGAATCGAAGATATGGGCAAACAAGCTAGGTACAGGGTCTGCCAGCAATTATTTCAAACTGAGAGATCTGTACATGTTCGAGCTGAATCAAATTATTTGCCAGAAGCTATAGGGTAGTGGTCAAAGCCCAAAAGCACTCGGATACCCCTCCCCATGGTAGAACAAGACACAACCCATTTTTTATTGAAGAATGGTTTGTGAGACATAAGAAAATGATGGTTGTGGTAATTTATTTTAGTGACAGGTGTATCTTATCACCATTTATAATGAAGAATCACTCCAAAAATCAATAAATTCTCACTTTGCTTGTTCTTTTGCATAAAATCAGCAATATATAGGATGTACATTGTTGCAGTCCTGCTTAGGATTTTCCTTGGTTTGTACAGGTGGTCTAGCTGCAACTGTTTACTTTACAATCACTGGGACTGAATATAATGCCCCAGCTGGTTTCCACTTCAGTTAAACATTGGCGGATGGTTTAACTAGGAAAAGCTGTCCAGCTAGAAAGGGTACATTTTGGTTCAGGGGTAAGTCAAATTGTTCTTATCTGAACCTGTACTATGGAAATTTGGTAATTATGGTTTGTTTGACAGGTATTCTTCTTTGATGTAAAGCTCTGCATTTACAAGCAAAACTTCACATATTTAGCCAATTCATCAATTGCCACGCTCATATTTATTCATTATTATGTGGGTTGTCTTTGCTGAATATTTAGCTTAGGCAAGGAGCCGCTACTCACAGAAACATGTACGGGTAAAAGGCTCCGAAACAAGTTGAGTAGTTACCCACTGAAGACCCTTTAATTTACTTGGGCTGATACAGACTATGTCAAAATTTTACAGAGGAACGTGTGCAATATAGACAATAGTAATTCCATATATATACAGGTTAGACAGGGACAGGTTAGCTTATGGAGAGTAAAGAGTTCGAACTGCGGAGTAGGATATTGACTACTAGGAAGTGGTTCTGGGCAAAAAGACACAAATACAAATATGCTGAAACTTGATGACATTAGGCTTATATTAAAGAAAAAGTATGTGAAAAAGTAAGCAAATAATGATACTAGACATTAAAGAACCTAAAGAAGGGAAAAATGTAGAAAACTCTTCAATTATGCAGAAATATTTTTTATTTTGACATTTTTTATCTCCCAAAAATATGTCAAAAAACGTACAATTCTTGTCCAATATTGCATTTTTGTACACCAAAAATTACCTTACCTATAAGGCTACGAGGTTGCATAGAAATTATTATCCCAAGTTTCTCAAAATTTTATAAGCACCAAAAAGTATTACCCCTACCCCCCCCCCCCCCCTTTTTTTTTTGGAAATAAGAAAAATCACTGCATTGTCGCTATACGACGCCATTCTTCAATTTATAATACTTACACATTGATAAAATTAAAACTTGACACAAAACAAACTAATTAATACAGTGCAAGTGAATTTCATGTCACCTTCTTTTAAAATTTTGAGTTTGGATATGGAATGAAGATCAAACCTATTATTTCGTCCAAAATACTGATAAATTTTCTATCACAATTTTGCAGTTAAAGACTTTATATTAGAATTTGTATGTACTTTGATAATAAGGAAAATGACTCTGTGTTACAGAAATTATCAACATACTAGTATTTTGTAATTTTGGAAAAAAAAGAGAGAACTTGTCACATAGTCCACCATCTCCAAATAGCTTGCCAATGCTGGCAATGAATCCCATATACTAACACACATTAACTACCCACTTTTTTCCCAGGACTCATCATGGCACCATCATTTGTGAATTTATCCATATCCCATTATCTATTATAACCTAAGGAGATGGTAGCATATCATATGGAACTTACCCAAACACTGGCACAGTTTATATCTGCCCGTTTGTCTGTTTGTATTTGATGATACAGGTTTGCGTTATATGATTTGCAACCAAAGCATAAAATAGATAAAATACTGGAACTTAATTTCTCAGCTGTGCGATGTTGTGCCCGCCACCACTGGGCTTTGACGAGCCCGGCGGTGTCGGGCGCAGCGTCGCACAGTTGAGAAAGTAAGTTCCAGTATGTGATTCATTATGTCTGAGTGCATACCCAGACATTTGGTCTTTCTTTCTTTCTTTCTTTCTTTCTTTCTTTCTTTCTTTCTTTCTTTCTTTCTTTCTTTCTCTCTTTCTCTCTTTCTTTCTCTCTCTCTCTCTCTCTCTCTCTCTCTCTCTCTCTCTCTCTCTCTCTCTCTCTCTCTCTCTCTCTCTCTCTCTCTCTCTCTCTCTCTCTCTCTCTCTCTCTCTCTCTCTCTCTCTCTCTCTCTTTACGACCAGATTTGTCCGGAGTTTTTCTCAGACCCTAATGTTCCGAAAACCACCAAACTTGCCAAGATGACTGACCTACCAGTGAAATTAGGCACCTGAATTGGAATAGTCATGATGATTAAAGTCATGCAAATGAGGGGCAATCGAAATGTTTAAAGCTCCATATCTTCTAAACTATCGGAGATAGACACAAAGTTCTAACTTACACATATAGGTTTGAGACAACTGGCAAATCCAATAGCATGCAAACAAAAGTTTGGGAATTTTAATGTATGCTAAATTCAGTGAATTTCCCAACAATTCACATTTTGACTAGGGCTTCTGCTGTGCTGCATGTTATAAGCATCATGGTGCTAGGCAACCTTTTTGCATTCATGATACTTGAACGTGTCTCATGTTATTACGTGAGTAATTCGGCCAGCGTTCGGGTAAAAAGGATTATAGAGTGCATATTAGGAATGACCCTTACAGGTACAGGGGGCTGCCTCTTACATAATTCTGACCACAGTGATATCTTTTTTTTTTTAAAATGACAGGTACAGTGTGCAGTATTTATTGACCGGTCAGTTTTCAACATACCCTGCGTAGTGACTGAATACAGAAAGCCACAATGTGAGTACTTCAAGTCACCGCACAAGGCAGCGTCTCAGATGATTCAGAATTTTGTAAGGAACAATTTGGCACAGGATATGTTTGGGTTTATAAGTTATTTTCGAAGGTACTGACTGCAACCTGGTTTGTTTACATTTTTTGAGGGTTGAATTGATAGCGTAACACCTTCATAGGCAGCCTTCTAGCCATGCCTACTGGGTTTATGGTCTGAAAGGTTTGGGTCTAACTGCAAATGGGAGGTAGGGGTGGGGTGGGGTGGGGTGGGGGAACTCCCAACCACTGTGTAATGAAGTTCTCAATAAAATACAGAGAATCTCTTTCTGTTTATGCAAAAAAACATATCTGATCCATGTTATCACTAATGCTGGACAGAGCTGTGAGTGCACCATGGCTGAGACTGACCAGTCAGAGTTTGCCTGAGGCTAGGACTCTGCTAGGCTTATCAGTCCCAAGGGATCAGAGGGTTGGAATTCTAGGCAGAATAAGCCAGAATGTACCCTCTGTTAAAAATAGACTACATACAGAGCCAAGTTTGCTGGACCGACCAAAGTCTGACTTATAGTCCTCAGTGATGTTTTCACATTTTCGTGAATTTTGAAAAATGCGTGAATTTGTGTCATCTCAATGAACACTTTTATGTCTTTGTTTTGTTGTAACCAGTGTGATGAAGCCTGTTTTTCATAGCCAATAGGGAGTCAGTATAGTGCATGTCTCAGTTCACAGATACATGTACATGTAATTTTGTGACAGCACTTTTTAACATTTGTTTATGTAATAAAGGAACAAAGACAGTTTTGTATTGCATGTATACACATCCCTCTGAATTATAATATGTGTACATTGTACATGCACATATACTCATCAATACTGATGCCCGGAAGGGCTGACCATCTCAAGTGTGGGCACTTTTCTCTGGTCGCGAAGGTGCCCACTGTAGAGAGGTTTCACTCTACAGTGGTACATGCAATTTAAGATCACCCCAAATGCCAGATAGAAGTGGTCACATAGGACAGGTTGTCTTTCATCTCAGATAAATTAACAAAGAAATAAAAAGCCAATGTCTTTCTTTCTGACCAAGTCGGTCCAGAGTTTTTTTCAGACACTATTGGAAAAAACCACCAAGCTTGCCACGGTGACTGACTTAACCAGCAAAAGTGTGCGTCTCATTTGGAATAGTCATGATGTTTAAAATTATGCAAATTTTAGAGGCAACCAAAATTTTAAAAGCGCCATATCTTCCAAACTTTTGCAGATGGACTCAAAATTTCAATGTGTATATATACCTTTGTGACACTTGCCACTATCATGGGCAGTTTAGTTGTAGAATTTCAAATTATGCTAATAAAGGACATTGGAAAATTAAAAAGTTAAGTATCTCCAAAACTATTGTTCATAGAATTGCCATTCCAACTTCAATTTGTAGGTTTGCAGCAACGCCGCATCCAATGAGCCATGAACCAAAGTTGTAGGATTTTAATTAATGCAAATTAGGTGAATATGCAAAACGTAAATCTTTTATAGCTTCAGATCGATTATAGAGGTGCCATTTCTACTTCAATTTATGGGTTTGTGGCATAACCCCATCCAATGAACAATAAACCAAAGTTCTTCTAGGGTAATGATTCATGCAAATTAGACAAATACACAAAATTAGAATGTTGAATAACTTCAAAACTACTATAGATACTAGTTTCATTCAAACTTAACTTTATAAGTTTGGGACATGGCCATATCCTTTGAACCAAGAACCAAAGCTGAGCATTTTGATTTATGAAAATTAAGCTAATTCACGAAATTTAGATTACGTTGAACGATGGGAAAGTATAGCATTCCAAACTGTTCTCATTTTGAAGGCACCCAGATAGATTTGCTGTGAAGCAAATCTTCTTTTCTAGTTTTATGCTTTATTTGACAATTACTGGATGACTGAAAACACACATTGTTATGATTTGCAACCATTACCTTTTCACTTTTGATTGTATAGTTCGATTATGACAGTTCTGGTAAAAAAATTACCATTTCAAACCTGCCAGAAAATAAGGGGCGTCGGGTAACTGTTTTCTGGATCTGACAAGGTGAAACTGGTATTCGGTTTGGTCTCATCACTATCATTGAAAACTGTTGTCCACTTCTCTTTCCATTGAACTTTTAAATGCTTGGTAACAATTTGAGCATTCAGGCATTTTCTGCACATATTAGAGTGTAGTAAGTGTTCCAAGTGTACTGATACTGATGTTGTTTCTTTATAATTGTCTGATGAATATAGTTTGTTATTGTTAAGGTCATGTCAGGTTGGCTCAAAGTGTTTAATGTACACTCTCTCTCTCTCTCTCTCTCTCTCTCTCTCTCTCTCTCTCTCTCTCTCTCTCTCTCTCTCTCTCACTCTCGTATAAATAATTAGCGTCTAAATCAGCTGACTGACAAGTTGAACTACCTCTGATTATAAATGAAAAAAAAATAATAAAATTGTTACAGGGAAACAGTTATACTTACACTTACTTTCAGGAATTTCAACATGATTTCTCTCTCTCTTCTCTCTCTTTCTTTCTTTTCATAAAACTTAATTCTTTCTCTGATAAAGGTAGTAGAATTTTACAACAACTGTTTTACATTTTGACCTTTTGAATTTTATAGAACCACGAGTTAGATGTACATTATGCTTGGCTGACTTGCAGATGACTTACAATGGCAAACTACATTTTTTTTTTAATTCTAAATTATTACCTTAATAATTGATTTATTAGATGACTTGTGAGATTCTATGTTTTCTTGAACATTTAAATGTCCTTTCAAAAATATTTCTGGAAACCATACTTGAAATGTGACTGCTATCCTTACAAATTTTGGCTATTCTAATGCAATTTTTGACTACGTTTTTATGGTTTCAGGTCTTATGTCACTTGCTTCTGGCTGATGTTTAACATTTGCACCAATACAATTACTATATTTGCACATTCAAACACTTTTCTATTTGAAATACTCTTAGTTAATCTCCTTTAAAAGAACACCATGTCTTTAACTACATAGCTAAGCACATGAATTATATAATCATATTGTTTGGATTCTTGTTGATGGTCATTTCAGGCCTAGGGGGCTTTTCTGATGGATTGATGTCGGTGTTAGTATCACTTTGTGGACTTATATGGATGATGACCATTGTTGAGATGGTGGTTGCAAGAAGTACCCTTTTAAATACTGAATTTTATTGACATTTTCAACAAATTAGAAACCTGTGCTTAGAAATTATCTGATGTGCTGCAAATTTTGGTCCCTTTGCATAAATTGTATGGTCCTGTATGCGCATGAATGATGCACCTGTTCAAGCCAATTTACTGAAATAGGCCTGTAATTTTAAACAAAACTTTTTGCATTCTGTCATGTTAAAACTAGACATGGCTTTGTCGACCCTATGGACCTTTGCACCTACGTTTTGGTCTCTTTTGGGCCAATACGAACTATAAATTTATGTGTTTCAGCTATACATACCAGGGAACATTTACTTTGGTCGGAATTGATTTGGAATTGTTTCATTAGGACTACGGTTTGTATATGGTAATGACACTGCCTTATTGTAACTATAAAGAATATGAGTGCATATATATGATGAAACCGTACGAAAGAACACATTTTATTTGCAATAGGATCATATTTTTCAAGCTGTTTGAATGAGGTGGAAGCAACCAAAGATGCGAGTGGGTAGAGCTATTCAAATAGCTCTTTACGCGTAAAATAAATGGGAAACTACAGAAATCATAGAACAAGCGTATGTCAACTACCCACCAAAGGAAACTAGCCACTTTTTCCTGTGTATTTTTCCTGTGTTTATATTTTGGATGCCTGTAAATAACCACACAATTCATTCCCATGTGTGTGCGTCGACATCACAGGGGTGGACACTAAAAAAAAAAAAAAAAAAAACTCAAAGAAATTTGACGTCACACATGGCTACACATAGCGTGTATACGGGACAAGGTTAAAATTTAAATTTCACAAAATGTCCATCTGTCATTATTTCGTGGCTTTTCATTAAAAAGAGACAACAAATTCAGAATTTGATGATTGGTTTTTGTTATTTATCACTGTAAATTGATTATAGGTGATCCAAACTTTAAAGGCGTAAGAAGTTACACATTTTCATAGACCGATGTGACAGCTAAGCATTGAGATACGCCCTAAACAACAGCTCTGTTAAGAAAGAAATACAAAAAAACAAAAAAACAAAAAACCACCCTGCGAATTTTTAATGAGTTTAATTGGCTATACATGTGGAATAAAGTGTAATGATTATGCAAGAATTTGTGTCATATACGTAACAACCTGTAGCGAAGCTGTGAAGTCCACTTTCTTTGGTTTCCATTCATAAGGGGCCACGGTCACACATAGGAGAGAATTGAATGGTTATATGTATATATATATATATATATGTGTGTGTGTGTGTGTGTGTGTGTGTGTGTGTGTGTGTGTGTGTGTGTGTGTGTGTACACAGGAAAACTTGGCTAGTTTCCTTTGTTTCATAGTTTATCTTCGAAAGTAAAATGGCGCATGCATAGCATCCAAATCTAAACGCATGTCACATTCATGGAGGTAAGATAAAACAATATAAGGACATCAGTGAGACATATATACATATGGAAGTATCCTCAATATATTGGCAATAGTCACACTCTCCACATATTAACGATTATGTTTTTGATAATCTTCATTTTGCTCTTCATATATACATATATAAAAAAGTGTAGTTCGTGAAGCATACCATTGATGTTTCATGTATTACCATTTTCAAATTTTAAATTACTATGGTACTCGGACTGTCATGTCATCATCTGTTTCATTTTTTCAATGACAAGAACTGTTTAATGCGTTAGCAGTGTCTCATAAATAATTCTTGTTTTGATTGTAAAAACAAAAGGTATCTTTCCACTAATACCATGTGCTTCCCCCCCCCCCGAAGGTAAGAAACAAATTATTATTATTATTATTATTATTATTATTATTATTATTATTATTATTATTATTATTATTATTATTATTATTATTATTATTATTGTTATTATTATTGTTATTATTATTATTATTATTATTATTATTATTATTATTATTATTATTATTATTATCATCATCATCATCATCATCATCATCATCATCATCATCATTTACAATCTTAAACATGAGTAAAATCGGTTGCCTGTAAAATAGAATTGTTAAAGGAATATACTGTTTTGACCTTACATAAACTGAAAAATATGTTAAAAGTTCATAAATTTATATTTTCATTCGCATGTATTCCATTTCACCATTTTTGGAAATCTCTCCAAAATACACTTACCTGAGACATTCTATAGATCTATATGCGGTATTTTAGATGCAGAGCAGTCACATGCCTCTGAATCAACAAAACCCATTTTCCAAAGCCTTGATTTATGTGATACAAATTTGTTTAACAGAGGGAACGCAAAGGTTTGTAATTGGTTTCCGTAATGCAAGAAAATGACACTTTAGTTACATTAACACCATCTGTATCATGTACATTAACGGATTGAGAAGAACGTTTTGACTAACTGGATTTTCTAAAAACTGCAAATAAATGAGAAACCAGTACATACATTTATACGATAGCTGTGAAATATTTTGACTAACTCCTTTTATGAATAAAACCCCTATTTCTTATGGGATATTTATGTGTCATTACGTATCTGTTGCTTCCAATTCTCTGGTAAGACAGATCTTATGGAATAATATGTTAACATGTTTATTACAACTTCGAATTTACTTCTCAATTTGTCATTAGATATAAATGCACCCTTGTCATCTACAATATCTCGTGTGAATGTAAGTCCATTTTCATAACAATGTTTAGAAAACAGAGGTTTTCCTTCGATGGTCATACAATTATTGTACCATACAATCTCGTTCATAATATCAGTCCCTGTACATCACATGGGGATTGCTAATATTGAATTTCTTTCCATGTTTTGATGAGATCTTGCTGAAACGTCAGATGTTGAGTTGTATCAAAGGTTACAAAGCATCTTCTGAAAAATATGTCGTGTGAATAATAACATTCTGAAAAGATATTTTCCACCTGGAATATCTATTGTTAAAAATACAGTTTAAAAAAAGGGCTGTGATATGACACTTGAGGTGTAGACTTTTAAAACCACCATAACATATGACTCTCTGTATGACTGAGGATTTCACCTTTAGTATATCAATACCCCATATAAAGTTGATGATACACTTTTGTACTTTCTTTGTGAATAATTACTCAACATGAAATACAGAACAGGCAAAGATTAGCTTTTGATTAGCAAGAGACTTGATAACAACATGTTTGCAAATAAGAGATACATATCTAGCGTTCAAATCCGTCAGAACTGTCATTTCTTTAAAAGAAAAAAAATAAGGGTCTTGATTAGCTTTCATTATTGCGTCGCAAAAAATAATCCCCGACACTTTGAAATGATTGCAAAGCACCGGTATATCGCCATCTGGATTGTACTTGCTGGCACCGATGCATCTAGCAATGGTTTTTTCTTGGCTACCCTTTAATATTTAACATGTTGTACTAACTGTGTAAGTGCCAACTCTGAAATTTTGGACTTTACCTCACTTATATCCATACCTATATTATTATCATTATTCCTCATAGAGATAGCGAGACGTTCTACTGCTAAAATGAACAAAATATTTATATTTGACATCCCTGCCTTACTCTTCTTGATAGTATGACTAATTCGGAAGGAAAGCCAATATTAATAACACAACTTGACGCATCTTCAAATCAACCAGGGGTCTTCTTTTTTATAATCTGGTCCAAAATTGAAAATGTCCAATACCTGACTAATATATATATATATATATATATATATATATATATATCCGTTCTGATGTATCCAATGTTTATATATCGACCCACGGATGTTTTGTTTTTTTGAGATAGTTTTAGAATGCCGTCAATCAGTGCAATATTTTTGCCTGTGAACCTATCTTTCACATAATCGCACCGATCATCGTTAGTTCAATTTGGTAAAAAATTTTTGCATTATCCTGGCAATAGATTTAGCGCACATTTTCATAATCAGTATTTAACAGATATATTGGTCGCCATTTTTGGAGCATTTTTTGTTGATCCTTTTAATAGATAAGGATCACTGGTCGGGTTCTTTAGATTCCATGTCCCTATATCAGATACCTAATTTACTCCATTAATTACTAAAGCTTTATTTTCTGTTCATAAATATTTATAAAACTCAGGCGGGAGGTCATTTGTACCAGGGCATTTTCAGTTTTCATAGAATCAAGAACTGTTTTACAGTCTGCTTCAGTGGAATAGCCTTCACAAGCACTGTTTTCTGGGCCGCTTATCTAAGATATATTTTGATTAAAAGTATTTACAATCCCTCGTCATTTAAATCTTTGCTTGAGTATAACCTTTGTTGAAACTGATTTTCTTCGTATAAAATAAAGTTGAATCTACAATTACTGTGTAACAAGATTTTTGAAGGGCAGTAATATGTTTAGATTCATAATTACTTTTTTCCAGACCACAACCCTTTTTCTTTTTTTTTTTTTTTTTTTTTGCTTTTGCGACTTGCTCTGTCCAGCGAGGTTCACACCGGATCATAACACCTTTTGTTTGTTTTTATAGGTATTTGCGTCTTTAAATCTTCATAACTCACTATGGGATAAAATATTTACTTTCTCCGACAAAATTTCATTTTTTTCTAACTCTCTTTCTTTTGTTTTTGTTTCTTTTGCATATTAGTATATTTTTTGAGAAACCGTGAATCTTGCATTTTACAGTATCCCAGATCAAACCTGTTTCTTCCAAATCAATGTATTTCCCCTTACAAGTGTGGACTAACGCTTTCATATTTTCTACATATGTTTTATCTTCGTACAAAATAGTGTTAAACTTCCGAAATCCAGGACCTCGTTTTTCATACAAGCCACCTTGCAAGTGTAATGAGATCAGATCGTGGTCTGTTTTAGTTGCAGGTGGTAGTTTATGATCCGTCAACCAATGAGACACGGAAGATGAAATCAGCCAATTATCGAGGTGGCATCGAATAGGAGGATTTTCTGACTGCCAAGAAAACATAAAAGTATATCGATTGCGTAATCCCCATGTGTCGACAAGGTTTATATTCGTTTAAGACTAATTCACTCATACTGTCTACATATATTAAAGGAGTATCTATGTTACGTCCTCCTTTTCAAGTTCGGGTACTAAAACTGTATTAAGGTCGCCACCCAGATTCATATTTTTACGTGGCAATTGTATTCGATTTTAAAAGAATTTATGTGAGAGTTCACATTGCTCACGTTGAAAATTATAAGCAAGAGTATGACATATCCGGTCCATTGGGCTGGGCACCTTAAGTTTCTCCATGCCTGGCTGGGCCTGCATGCTGCAGTAGGAAATCCAAGGGCTGGCAATATATTATCCCATAAATAGAGTTGTTGTGGTCCTTCACAAAAATCGTACTCTCTCAGGCACAGCAATAATTAACCCTTGTGTCATTTTGCACCCTGTTGAATATCTGATGCATAGGCTGATACAGGTCGTCACGGATCACTGTCCTGGAAACTTTTAGGGCTGCCTGTTGTTTCAAACCTGGGGTATCGGAAACTAAACTCAACAGTTGTAGGACTTGGGGATGGAACCTTGTCTGGGCGATGTGTTGAGAGGTTGTGCGCTACCTCGACGTCCTCGAATACAACTGATACGTTGAGCTTGCCCTTGCACACTTGAAACGTATCGACTCTACTGTCCTCTAAGGGCACCTCCGGAAGGCAAAATATCCTGGCGCTATATGTTCGGGAGTATTGTTCATTTCCAGTTTCGTGAGTCCTGACCTGAGATATTGTTGAAGGCAACTGCTGTTTTTTTTTTTTGTTTTTTTTTTTAATTCAAGGGCTTCCGCTCTGGCTTACAGGGGGTTAACCATCTCCTGTATTGCTTGTTTCATTTATTCCATCAAGCCGGCCTTTATCTTGTGAAACGTGCCTGTTATTTTGGTGTATAACGCTTCCGTACTTGTGATATTAATTCTTTCACAAACTGTGGCGTAATCTTCTCAGAAGTTTGGGTTTTCTTTATTCAGAATCACTGTCACACCCAGGTATGCCAAGTATCATCTTGGCCCTTTTCTGGTCCACCTGTCGTGAAAACGCCACTACTGCTGCTGGATGAACTTCTGTTTCGCTTTCTCCTCTTATTTGGCATGAAGTAGCAGACAGAAAGTTAAACAGCGATAATGCAGGTTCAATGATTCAATGATTTTTGTGAAAAAAAAGGGATACTTTTTTTTTAGCTCATTGTAGGTCTCACAGTGCACATACCACATCAGAAGGCATAAAGTTGAGGTACACTGGTCTCTGACTGTGGTCCACTGTGAACAACACAATGGCTCCGAGTCAAATTGTCACTGCCTCTACTACATGCTGAGTTGGCTTTAGTATAGCATGTGAAACATTCTCTCTTGAGATCTAAACATCACTAGCAGGCTCCCTGTGTCTGAAGCAAGGCTTCTTTGCAGGTTACAAAAGCACAAACTCTTGCTTTCGATGAAAAAAACAGTGCCAGCACCCCAGAGCTAGTGTAAAGGGTTCTTGCAATGACACCGTTGTTTTCACCTTCTTATTAACGATGTGAAGACATAATATTTGATTATAAGGTCAATGATTTAATATCAATGGTTATGTCATTCACCTTACAAATAAAAATCATGGTCACCACTTTTCATATACTGAAATAAAACAGTGATAAAATAAAGTGCTTCTGAGCTTATAGCTGCTGCGGAGGTATTGTATATATTTATCTTCAGACTAAGTGAGCGGTCAACTGACATTTATCCAAATCATGGCGGAGGGGGCGGGTTAGCAAAACTGCAACCTCAAATTGTTATATATGAAGCTGAACAATGTTCGAATTATTATAACTACCCATAATTGTTGTTGCTTTATATCATTTCTTTTTCTTTTTTCAAGTGGAACAACGATCTCAAATTCAGATGAAAGTGATAAATCATGTATAATGAACGACGTCAGCAGTGATGATATTCTGCACTGCAGGCACTCCTCAGATAGCGTTACAGTGTGAGAGTTTCCAACATAACTTTTTTCCTTCCTTTATTATATTTTTAGCAATGCTTTTTCAATGTATATCACAATATCACTTGGACATTTAACTGCTCGAAAAAGCTCAGTGAAGGAGAATGTGAACTTACAGTCAATATTTCTGTTTCTAGTCCATTTATCATGAGGGTCGGTTTATGCGTGTTTAGTTGTGTGAAAAAAAAAATGTACATGTACCAGATTTCATGGCAAACAAGTCTATGTTATTGACCATTTAAGTCAAGATATTGGATTTCATCCTCTAACCCTAATATGAATTTTCCATCTGAAGGTCTTGTCATGACTATTTCAAAAGTTGTGATAGTGAATTGATGACAAAGGAGAGCACAGTGATGGTTCTTTGTGGTGAAAGAGTCTAACCAAAGTCAAATTCCTTAAACGTTTGGGCGACCAATCGAAGAAAGGCGTTTGGAATAAAATATGCCTCCCTCTATTTGGACTGGGCATATTTAATGTTACTTATAATGTGGGGGTAAATAGAATGATAGGTATTCATACAGACGACAGGCAAAACAGTGCTTAAGACTAGACAAAGATGTGAACAAGAAAAGTGTAAAAATATTATGAACTAATAGTGAACACGAATGACTAAAACTATTTCGATAGAAGCACGGGTAATCATGCTTTATACTTTGTGGTAAAGTGACAGTTTTCCGCGTCAGGAAAAATGTCACAGAAAGGAATGGAGTTGGATACTGACAGTTTGTGAATAGTCATGATAAAGACTGAAAGTGACCTCTAAAAAAACGTTTGTGGCAATGACCATTATTACTACATACTTGCCCTCTATTAGTGCCACATGCTGGATTGCGTGAACGGTGTTCCTCGACGCTCTTTGGGTGCATTGTACCCAATGCGCTGCCGAGAAAAGCTGTTGACCTGCACTATTATATTATGTGTGACGTCACACATGCTGGTAATTTGATTAACGGGCATTTTACAATGACCATAAATGTAGCACCCTTGTTAAAATGCAGAGCAATTCGCTTCAAGTAGTTCTACTTAAGTCGCAGTTACAGAGTTGAATAAAACTGATTTGGTAACTGGGGGTTAGGAAACTGTGTTTCCTATCTGTGGCAGCCTATTTTGAAGGGATTGTGCACCAAGTGTCGCAAGCTTATTTTTTAAAGGAGCACACATACATATACCCAAGTGGCACTAACTTTGAGGCTTAATCGGGTGGTATGTATATCTGATCAAGTGAAGCAATGCAACTTTCTGGCAAGGGTAGGCGCAGCAAACGCACAAACACACGCACCGCGCGCACACACACACACATACACACACACACACACGCACACACACACACACACACGTACACACACATACATATATATACACATGTATATATATATTTATATATATATATATATACTATATGTATTATATATATATATACTATATATATATATATATATATATATATATATATATATATATATCAGCCTTCTTTATTATCTAACATTTGGTTGATAACAGTCGTTTGTGCATTTAGGAAGTATACGGTATGTCAGTCACTTTCAAACTGAATGTCCTACGATGCTGCTTGTTTTCACCATGTATGTGTTTTCGTCTTATTTGCTTTTCTCTATATCATGATACAATAACTGTATTACCCTTTTAGATCCTATAATTCAGTAATGATTTCAATTTCGCCAATTTGAGCAATGAGAAGCCACATCAGATCCATATTATCCAAGTTACGGAAACCTTATTTGCTCGGACGAAGTGCAAGACATGTTTCACTTTGTAATTCATTTAAATATCCTCCACACACACACACACACACACACACACACACACACACACACACACACACACACACACACACACACACACTACTATATATATATATATATAATATATATATATATATATATATATATATATATGAAGAGAGAGAGAGAGAGAGAGAGAGAGAGAGAGAGAGAGAGAGAGAGAGAGAGAGAGAGAGAGAGAGAGAGAGAGAGAGAGAGAGAGAGAGAGATGAGAGAGAGAGAGAGAGAGAGAGAGAGAGAGAGAGAGAGAGAGAGAGAGAGAGAGAGAGAGAGAGAGAGATGTTGGTTGGCCCTAAATGTGTGGCCTGTCCAATATAACACCAATGTATTCAGTGACAGGTGTGGGCCTTGCTGTTTATGTTTGCTAAGAGACACCTGCAACATATTGAATATTTTAGGTAAAATTGCCTTAGTTCGGCAGCTTTCCGTGCCTGAGCTCTCTACAGAGTGGAAACCGTCCCGCGAGTAAAACAGGCACTCGTCATTATAGTTGTTTGTTTCTAAGCAGTGAATGACTCACAATTAACATGAAAAACATTTAGGGACTGTTTCTTGAAACTTAGCAGAGTCATGTATGTAAATCCATAAGACTTTGTAATTCTTACTACTCTTGGCGATCTTGCAGAGTATTACTATGTCGTCCCGTGTACCCAGGCTAGCGTTGACACTATTTCAAGCACAACTGCAAACGGCGGTGTCTCGTGTGACGCTCTTGCATAAATCCTACAAACACGTTTGTGAGCAATATTGTATCTTCTTTATCTAAATGGGCCTAAATACTTCGGCCGCTTTGGCAGGAAATTGTTGATGAAAGATATAATACTCAAATCCCGGTAAGCAAGTGGACATGTCGAACATGTCGGCCAAGTATAGAACAAGCTGTTCACGACGTTTAGAGGTTACGAACGCATGACCTTCCGCTATATAAAAAAGTAAGAAATTATCTGTTTTTATTATTTTTTTATTTTATTTTATTTCTATCTTTATCTTTATTTTGTTTTTATTTTT
>CAXHWN010000794.1:0-32500 GCA_964020975.1 Hermodice carunculata | reverse complement strand
TGCAAGCAATCCCCATATAGATCTCAGGCGAATACACCACTGTGTTCGTTGACCTTAATTGTCGTTGAAGTTACTTCAACAATATTCCAATATTAATTTGTTACAATGCATCAGTTGCTGCCAACCTTTATTATTATGTCTCTTGTTAGGGTGCATACAGGCCTTGCATAACATTTGATCGGTGTTAGCGTATGATGAAACAAGGAACCAGAATTTTAGGAAATAATGAATTTAGGAGTCCCAGGTTTTGGGGTTTTTTTAATTGTACTTCGCCTACCTTCACTCGGCCTCGTATTGCCGAATTGCCTTGGTAGTGGTAGTTTACTTGCTGTTTTGCAGTGCTTGTACTGTTGAAATGAAGAGAATTGATCATTATCTCCACATATAACGAATATAATACAAATTTTGATGCAATGGCCTAGCTTCAAAAAGCAGGCAGGCTCTTTATCATTGTTACCATCGACATAAAATAGCTAACAAAATAAAATTTGTCTTCATGCGATGCGTAATAAGAAAACACATTCTATTTCAATCTATTTTATTTTCTCAAAAATAATTGGAAAACAGGGTTGGGCCTGTAAAAATGCTCTTCCACGCGAAATAAATGAAAACTTGACACAGTACCTCAATTGAGACAATTGAAAGTTTAGATAAATGTCACAAAACGAAAAGGTGTGGCAATGTAACGCAAGCTTAACCCACGGTAACAACACAGTACACCACAGAGAAGAAAGATTTTTAAAGTATGCCTTCCAGTTGTGAATATAACAATGTTGAATAATCGAGAATTTTACCTCAGTACATGTGTGGCGGCAACATGTCGGTAAGTTGGTTAACAGTTCCATGCAACATTAACAATAATTCTTCAGTAATTAATCATTTCGTTGTGTATTATACGTATTATAGCTAATTAAAAGACTTTTAGTAGCGACGAAATATCAAAATTCTACCCTGGAATGTATTATTTTTGGTGGTGCGTAAGTGATACTTGCATTGGCAGTGAAATTTCTGCACATCTTGGCGAGTGCGTAAAGCCCTTAAAAACTGCTTTGAGTTAATCCTACTACATCTAATGCGTAACCACGCTTGATCTACTCTCTCTCTCTCTCTCTCTCTCTCTCTCTCTCTCCTCTCTCTCTCTCTCTCTCTCTCTCTCTCTCTCTCTCTCTCTCTCTCTCTCTTTCTCTCTCTCTCTCTCTCTGTCTCTCTCTCTCTCTCTCCCCTCACTCTCTCTCTCTTCAAAATTAAATATCAGCACTTTTAGTGCCCTCATCTAGTTCTTTTTTTCTTTATTCCGCGACTTGCAGAGCCATGTTGATATTTTGGATATTCTTTTATCCCCACGTTTTGTGTATTTTAATTGCCTGTCATTGTTGGGTTGGAATGTATGAATCTGGACAATGTTTTCCTGAACTATATTTGACAAATACTCCATTGGCTGTGTTGTGCTGTAGGCTGGGTTCTCTGACTCATAGTTGTAATATACGTTGAGCATTATTAAGCGTTTTTATCTTGTTCAAGATTTACAAATACAAGAAAACGACGCAGGCGTATTTTCTCCTATTGTTGTTCATTCAGCCGACTAACAAGCCAGGTGAGCCAACATGTAACAGGTCTGTCATGTCTCATTGTATCTTTCTTGTAACGTTTAATTTTGGGCTTTAAGTGTTTAAGCCTGTGTGTTTAAAAAAAAAAAAAAAAAAAAAAAAAAAAAAAAACCCTAAAATCTGAGGTTTAATAAGAACATTCAAACGTTTAGAAGGCCTGTTAAAAGCCACCACTTGACTTTTCCCCGTGACAGGCTGTCTCAAGTTAGGAGTCAATTTTATTTGTTCATAGAGGTATGCAGAAATGCATGTTAATATATAAATGTGTCTTAAGTATTCACATTTTGCTGGCTTTAGCTTTGCTTGCATTGTTGGAATGATATTTATAAATATTGGCAATGATATTCTGCACTATATCTAATTGGATTTGCATGTATTTGGATATGCCTTTCCAGAAACACAATTTGTTAGGGCACATGTTTTACTATTTAATACCCAAGGCTTATTTCTGGACGGAAGAAAAGCAGTACGCAAGAAAAATATTTTCAAGAAGCATTGTGATTCCCTTGCTTGTTTTGGCTGGCTTTCTGCCTACAACTCAAAGTTAAAGCCCGGCAGTGGATGAAACAAAATAAATGATTAAATGGTCGTAGTTATAATGATTGGACCTACTAAGTCATCTTTTAAGTGACTTAAAGGGGATTTGATGATGCTGTGCACTGCTGAAAGGAACACGCTCCTTCACCAAAAATATCCTCCGGTGCTTTGTGCATATACATTATTAGTTCTTGCAATGTTCCAAGATATAAGCCAATATGTCAATTTGACATCTTAAGGTGATTCAAAACCAGAGTTAACAACACCGAAATAAAGCAAAAGGTTTTTTGTTCTTGATTTTTATAAGTAACAGGAGACTTAGGATCCCCCATTACTAAGAAAAAGACCAACATGTTTAACCTTTTAAGTTTAGCCTAATCGATTAATCTGTAAGGAATCATGGACCTAAGGAGTTATTTTAATACAGCCAACATGTCGGATTGGCCGAGCCAAAACAAGACAGTTCGAATGACACTGACACTTCATATACATCTCCTGTCAAAAGTTACATAATTATTGCATCATCGTCGCCATTGTGAAATTTTTCGAAGGTTCACGTGGAAAACATAAATGTAAATGCAAAGGATTCCATACCACAACACATGTGCTGCATTGTTGTTATATACCTGTACAGCAATAGTGCTTGATGACATATGGTGCCAAAGTCTGAAATCTTAAAACTTTGTCAAACATTAAAATATCTTTTTTTTCGCCTTTCGTCACATTACACATATATTCTGGTAAAATTCCAAATATTTGCAACTGTGTGCCCGACGCACTGAGTTGACAACAGTGTAAAAATACGGCACAATCACCTCCTTTGCAAATTAAATATAAACCCACATAAGAAGCATCTGTGTATAAAATCAAAGCATTCCGTCCAAGCATGCTGACAATATGGCATTGCTTACACTGTCTTGACATATATATATATATATATATATATATATATATATATATATATATATATATATATATATATATATATATATATATATATATATATATATATATATATATATATATATATATATATATATAACATTCGTAAGTAGACGGAATAACAATGTAGCATGCTAATTGAGAATGTTGTAGTCGTTATGTACATCTCGGCCAAACATGACCCGAATCTAGCCAACAGTTTCTGTACTTTTTAACAAATGGCGACGAGGTACGATGGGCTAAATGATCAAATCAGATAAGGGCACATGCACTTAGAGTACCGTCTCTATCAATATTGAGCATCATAATAGCTTTTTTGCCTGCACCAAAACTTGATTCTCAAACGGATGCCAGGTAAAATAGTGAAACATACGGGGAATTTTACCTTGTAAACGTCTGCGACAATCTTGTGGACTCCTTTAAACTTTTCCACAGCGTGACACAAATCCTTGTGTATGTAAATGACAGAAACGTAAGTGGTATTGTCACTTGCACAATAACGGGATAGAGCAGCAGGGCCAGCCTTTTGACCAGTTCGTCAAAAACGGATGAAGAATAGCAGATATTGCTTGATTGTCCAAATCCTATTTCCACGGTTTTGGTCCGCTGTGAGGTAATAATACACATGGAAAATGTCCACACCTATTTCAAATTTTAATGTTTATTGAACAATAGTCACTAGTAAAATGTCTCGGCGGGTTTTGGCACATTTCAGCGGGAGCCGGCGGTTGTCGGCGGGTCCCAGCGGGTCTCGGCGGGACTCCGCGGTGGTACCGCCGATAACCGCCCACTCCTGCCGGCACCCGCCGAGGCCAGTGGCAGCCTCTGTGGGTACTTGAATGAATGTCTCTTCATGAAGAATGTTAACATATAATTATTATGTAAATTTAGGAGAGTGCGGATAAGATATTTAGTTGGGATGGTAGGCGTGGCCATAAGTGAACATACTAATACATGCACATTAAAGAACAAAATCAACATGCCGTGTTGTAGAACTTTGTAGAACTTGAATAAAGATCCTGTTCGAAATGAAGTTTGCCTTTCTTTTTTTTTTGCTGTTAGTTAAATTGCAGTGTTTCTGTAAAGATCTACAAGTGTGACTCATTAAATGGACTCATTGAATGGTCCCAGATTGTAAGCCTAATAAATGCAAAAGTGAACATGTTTATACATCCCACCTGGCCCTTGTTGTTCATACCCCTGTTAGTGATTCCATGAAAATTCTTATTTTCGATGCTGCACAAATCAATGGTCAGCATTGGGCGGTTATCGGCGGTGGTCAGCGGGTGCCGGCGGAGTGGGCGTTTACCGGCGGGAGAGACTAGTGAAAGGCAGCTCTCTGGCAGACAACCGCCCACTCCCGCCGACAACCGTCCACTCCCGCCGGCACCCGCCCACTCCCGCCGAGCCCACAGAGGCTGCCACTGGCCTCGGCGGGTGCCGTCGGGAGTGGGCAGTTATCGGCGGTACCACCGCCGAGTCCCGCCGAGTCCTCCTGAGACCCGCCGGGACCCGCCGGGACCCGCCGAAAACCGCCCGTTCCCTCCGAAATGTGCCAAAACCCGCCGAGACATTTAACTAGTGAGTGAAATTATCAAGTGCAGTTCATGCCGCATAATATATATATATATATATATATATATATATATATATATATATATATATATATATATATATATATATATATATATATATATATTCGGTTTATATTACAGTGATCCAATATATCATCAGACAGAGAAAAATATTCACCTTGTTACGTTCACAATCTTAACCAAAAACTGCCCTTCTCTATCAATCCCGCCCTGTACTACTCGTCTACAAGCTTAACCAAAAACTGCCCTTCTCTATCAATCCCGCCCTGCACTACTCGTCTACAAGCACTTACTCGTCTATAAGTATTGTGACAAACACCCAACAAGAGGTTTACTGATAAGGAAGCCCCTCCCCAGGGTAGAACAAGACACAACCAGTTTATTAACGGAAGATTAATCTATTTTACATCGGAAAATAATGGTTGTGGTTGGCGTTTTGTAATTTTGGTGACAAGGCTATTTTATTGCCACAAAAGAAACAACAACTGACAATTATACTTGGATATTTTTTTAGATGGAGGTTTAGCTCAAAGATCCCATAAGTTTATCTAAATAACCATTATACAGTAAAATTATTTCAAACTTTCAGGGAAAAAAAAAACCTGCAAACAGTACCTAGATCCAGACAGAATGTGTGTTACAAGTGTCCATTGTTTGGCAATGTATGCTTGCTTTATGCACCGCAACCTTCCTAAGTAACCCGGGATACAATATATGAAAGAAAAACCGGCTTTTATTCTGTAAAATTGGAATCTGATGAAAATATATTACTCCACCCCTTATTTTCGTTTTTCTTACTTCCCGTTATTTCTAACTCTGGTGTCATTCTTCTTTGATTTACACATCATATAAATGCTACCACAAACCCCAAATTACAACGTATGGCGTCTTTCCTTCATACAATAATGTTTTGCCCCGGTATCTGATTAGAAGAGTATGATTTCAATGTAATTCTTCGTATTCTCACCAAGAAATCATATATAAGAGCTCTTCGCATAAAAATATAGTACTCGTGGCTAAAAAACTGTGCAATGCCTCTGTTCTGTTCTGTGCCATAGTCTGACAAGTTCCCTGTACGGGCACCACAGCTGAATTGAGAACCAGTTCTCTCCACATGACGTTATTATTTTTATAAGCAGGGTTTTTTGTTGTTTTTTTTTTAAATGGTGTGTGTTATCAAGCTTCGAAGATCGTCGACGGTGGAATATATATAAAAATGTCCTCCTGTGATAATTTAATTGTCTTGATTACAACCATATAAAAATAATTAAAAAAAATGTAAAAAATATATCAATTATACTATTTCTGCATACAAAATGTGTATATAAATCAAAACATTATGTATAATTATTCAAAAGATAAAGTATTTTTATATATAGGTTTTGGCTCCGTTAGGGGTGTGCAAGTCTCAATCCGCCTCCCTGGTTCTCATAAGCGTGCCATAAGTTATGGCATTTATACATTTGAATCTTGATGTGGATTAACAAGGCTCCCTATTTAACTCCCTCTTACTACATTTTGCGCCTTAAACTCACCAGTAGTGACCATTAAAGATGCACCATATATGATCTTATAATTATCTCTCATTTGAGTCAAAGCAACAGACACACTTACCCGCTGTTTAAACCTATGGGGACAGTTTTTCAGAAGTGCAGAGAGCCTCATATGCGGATGTAAAATGTACAGTGACTCTGAGAGAGATCGAAGTGGAAAGGGGAGAAAAGTGTATTGGGTTAAAGCAAGGCTGTGTTTTATTTCCAATGTCTGTTCGCATTATATATGCGTGTGTAATGTGAACAGTTGCTACAGAGTGGAAGGGGTACCAAGGTAGAAGATGATAGGTTACCAGGTTTGTTGTGTCTTAAAAATGACATTTTTTCTGATGGGTAACACATAAGAGGGAATACTAAATCTACAGGGAATAGCATGGGGCTACGGGGAAAATGGAGGCTGGAAAAGATCGAAAAGGCAGTTAAGATACGAGAGGTAGTAGATTATGAAAATCTGGGTGATAGGATAAAAGCTACAGGTTAAGATGTGTTTCGATATTGTGTCGATTAGACCAGGCAGAAAGTTTATAGAGCAATAATTATGATTACACATAAGTATGATGACTGCAGCAGATAGTTTCAACAGAACATTTATAGGTAGGGTCTTTTATGAGAGAGTATCAATCTTAGGCATGATACATGGGTTAGATACGATGATTGGGTAAGATCTTGGATGGTCGGAAATGACTCAGAGAGATGAGGAAAAGGATATGAAGGCCCTCGCCATATGGCAGCAGAAGCAGTATTAGGAAAAATTGGCTGGTTGAATATGTCCGGAAGAGATTGGCAAGGTTGAGGTTGACACAACATGGAAGACAGATGTTGGCTGCGGCAGGAAATCATGATTAGGAGTGGAAAAGAAGGGTTGAAAAGAAGAGTACATTGAAAGCTTACCAAGCGTTAGATAAGCCAGTGAATGGAAGGCTTTGGGATGGAAGTGATAGTTCGAGATTACTTTTCCAAGGGAGAGCATGGGAAGTTAATCGTGGGAAGTGGAAGCAAAAGTGGATAGAGGTAAATGATGGGAAGTATGAAATATGTAGGAAAAATGTAGACGAAACTGTGGATTGCAAGCTTTAATGGTGTTTAGAATAACAGGACTTAGGTTATTGACTTCTTTTAGGGTTTTGCTGATTAAATACGGCATGTAGCAATATAGAACAAGTTTGAAAAAAAAAAAAAAAAAACAGAAAGCGATAGATTAGCATGGATTATAGGATTGAAAGGGGTTGGGGTGCCAGGATGTATAAAAGGGGTATATTTAGAGAAGGGCTTCCTGCTGGAGTCCTGGCAGAGGAGATGTGGTGTGTTGGGGTTTAGAGGTACAGAAGCTAGAGTGGGCAACGTAATGAAAGGCAGCCGGATGGTAGCCCTTGTAAGGGCTCCCAGCACTCCAGCTCCGGCAACACAGATTGGGACTATGGGTACGGTGAGTGTGAGATGCAACAGTGGGACAGTTGTTTGTTTGTTTGTGTGTTTTTAAAGCTTTTTCTTTACAGGACCAAGCGGCACACCACAGACAAAGTATTATTTTCATGAAACTAACAACTCGCAAACAACTGAGTTTCTGCTGAGGTTTGGCGGCATTTCAGTTCTCTTGCTTCTGGTTTTACACTCTTTGATGACCCAGTCCACATCTTCCCAAGACCCTGATGCCGGCCGTTTTGCTTAATCAGCGTATGAACAAACTGCTGATTTTAAGCATGTTATCCCGACAGGTCTAATGTAGATTTCTTATTCAAAATAGTGTGATTAGCGACATTACTCCAGGGCAGAGAAAAAGTTCCCTCCAGGAGCTTTTTACCCCAGGGGAGCCTGTGGCGTTAACACAGCTCGGCATGTTCACATATGGTGTCATAGAAACATGTATTATTTCGCATATCACGTGAATACACTACCCATAGAAAGGCCAGTAATTCAGGTTTAAACAAATGTCAAACTGACTTAAAAAGAAATTCTTGACTATGTGGGATGTATGTGTATTTGAGCTGTTATGGTTCGAATTACATTCGCACCTGATATACACAAGGCAAAAACCCGTGGACCTTTGGCATTGGCTCAAACCGTCTCGGTCCCGGCCACCATTTGGATCACAATACAAATTCAAAGAAGATAAAGAGATCCTTCATTAACTGGTGAAGAGGTGAATACAAACCGTTCACGGACACAAATCAGCAGGGACATGTTTAAATGAACTGTTCCAGTAAATATCAATGTTCTGGTGTGAGTAAAACCCACTCGCCTTCTTATATCATGTGACTTATATGTTTGCTGCAATTCCACCTCGTATTGTCGATTAACCCTGAAAATTTGCTGTCTCGGAAACTGAGTGAAAGATGTCATAGTGTGTAATGATAGAGTATCTCAACAAGCAGCAACTCCAATAATGAATAAGCCGCACATGTGCTATATCAAGGTCTTTCTCGTGGTTTTCTTCGACAAAGTAGATTTCTCATCTTGCAGAGCGATATTTGATAAACTATACAAGATACCCAAAAATATATGGCAAACTTTTATGGATAATATCGTTAGAAAAAAAAAAAAAACATTTTTACAGTTTTTCATTAGTGTTGGAAAAAAAATAAACATAAAAATTATTAAACTCGGCCGTTTTCATTATCATTTTTTTTTTCAACAAGTAGGCCGGGACATAAGTGTTGATCTTTGCAACAATCTGTAGTTCACGACCATACCAACCAAAACATATATGCATTAGTAGCACTGATCAATAAGTAGTACTGTAAAAAGCTGTACAGTTGGTTTCTTAAAAAAATGGTCCCATATATTAAGAGTCCTTAAACGAACACATTACGACAGTCAATGTGTCCTATAGTGCCTGATTAGAAGTTTACGACGACAAATATAAAGTTACAAAATAGCAGAATGATGATGACCACATTCTGTCCTCTAAAGAAGGAATAGACCAGTCCAAAGGACTCAGGTTTATGCGGTTCACTTCGGCCCGAGTTAGGGAAGCGCAGCTTGCTTTGTTTACATTTTGTGCGCGACTACGCAGGCAAAAATACATAAATTAAAAGATCTATATACTGCGCTTGCCCCATTACCATTTGTACTTCTAGTCAAAATATCTAATAAAACCCGCAAATTCTATTTCTCTTTACAAAATCTATATTCACAAGCTCTTTGCATACCACTCCACAAACCACACACACACACACACACACACACACACACACACACACACACACGCACACACACACACATACACACACACACATATATATATACATACATATATATATATATATATATATATATAATATATATATATATATATATATATATATATATATATATATATATTTATATATAAGGTAACTGGTTTACATCATGCAGACTTTCTGATTAATTTACTTAATTGTCAACAATGTGTGGTGTTTCCTGAACAAAGCTTAGGTCAGTTATTCTGAAGAAAAAAAATCAGTATTTGGACTTTAGACAATTTACACGGACATATTCTTCATATTTGTGGCTATAAAACATGCCTACCCTAAAAAATAAACGATCACAACCATCATTGTCTAGTGTCATATTAAATGATTAAAAAAAGGAATAATGGACTACGGTTTGTTCTAAACCTGAACAGTTTGGGGCCTTGGCCTCTAGCCTATATAGGAGATATTCTTGTCACATTTCTGTCATCTAATCAAACTTCCTATATTCGAGGCAAACCATTTACCGAATTAATCCTGGCTTCCACCAGCTTCAAATAAGACGTGTCGTGATAAAAGGCACACAGAATTAATGTGTTAAAGTACCTCTAAGCACAACAAACCAACTATTTAGACATGAGTATAGCTTCCGATAAAATTTAATTCCAAAATCAGCGTAATTACAAATGCGTACTAGTAGTAAGTAAATGACAGCCTAACCATAGCAGTACCCCATACGGGCATCAAAGTCATTGGTAGTTTCTTATCTCCACCAAAACGCTCGTGACATGTGATTATTCTTTAGTACGTAGTACTTTAGATGCCTGTGTACCAGATTCACATATCCAAGACAAAACTGCTATTTTGCACTTATCGATTCAAATACAAACCGCAAGTACTTCCGCATTTGGTAGAAATTCCTGTACGTTTCGCTTACTCAAAATCGTGTTATATATGCCTGTAATTTTCATCATAGAAAAACAACGGTCCGTTAAACTATGGTTTGCATTAACTGTATTGTGGAGAAAATGATGCCTCGTAATCGGCTCTGCAGTGGGCATGACACAAAAACACTTATATCTTTCTGTGCAGGTTTGGGGGAATATTTATGTGTCTTCGACAAGTTCAATCATATGACATCTGAAAAAAAGTAAAACAAGCATGATTTTCTTATTAACATAGAATTATTTCCATGCGGGAACTTCAATGAATTCAGCAAGTCAGTGCACCATATATGGAAATTGCCATTCCGAACCTACAATTTATTGCTTCCAGAGCAATAAAAAACAAGACCCTTTGAACTGCAGTGACGATCAAGTTCTTAAAACCATTCCTAAATTATATAAAATGATTATTCCATGGTACGGATATGTTGCCAAATAGTTGATTATGGTTCACGATCGGCAGTCGGCATGTCGTTTAATTACCTATAACATTAGCATAATGTTAAAAGATATCAAATTCTTTGTGATAACATGTTGAATATTAATAATGTATTGAAATGAAAAATTGAAAGTGCTTAATCTGAACGGAAGGCGGACTGTGCGGTAATCAGGGAAACGTGCGACTTCCGTGATGGCAGCATGGACAATACTGTTTAAATACTGAATTTTATTGATTCTCCAACAAATTAGGAACCTGCACTTACAAATTCTCTTACGTGGTGCAAATTTTGGTCCCTTTTCATAAATTGTATGGTCCTATATGCGCCTGAATGATGCACCTGTTCGAGCCAATTTACTGAAATAGGCCTAAAATTTTAAACAAAACATTTTGCATTCTATCAGGTTAAACTAGACATGGCTTTTTCGACCCTATGGACTTTACACTTACGTTTTGGTCTCTTTGAATAAATACGAACTATACATTTATGTGTTTCAGCTATACATACCAAGGAACATTGCCTTTGGTCGGAATTGACTTGGATTTGTTTCATTAGGACTACGGTTTGGATATGGTTATGACACTGTCTAATTTGGACTGCCCAGAGGTGGTGCAAATGATAGAATATATGTGTGCACCTGCTGAATGCATATTTTTTCCTGGACTTGTTGCAAACCAATGATTGACTTGTAGCATCTTTCCTTTTTAATCAATTGAATGTACTGCAAGTACGAAATACAGGAAATGTATATATGTATATGTACGCACACACACACACACACACACACACACACACACACACACACACACACAAATATATATATATATGTATATTATTATATATATATATATATATATATATATATATATATATAATATATATATATATATATATAATATATATATATATGTATATTACATCTGCTGTTAACAAACTTTGGTAAATTACTTTAAGGGAGGTTCATATGATTTGCAAACGAATAATGTTTACCCGGATTGGCCGTCTGTTTTACGAGGCCATTCCACAGCAACACAGTCGGGTCAGCAGTTATCAGTACACTAATGTTCTTGGCCCCAAGTAGTCATTACTCTGTCGCATATGAACCTGTAGCGCGCATGTCGATCCTTTGCTGTGTCTGCCCTTACGTAGGTCACAACAGACGGAGCCGTTATTTCGTTGAACCTGGTCAAAACACCTCAGGCCATAAATTGGCCAATCCTCAATTATCAGGAATAAAATTTAACCCTCTTGCCTCAATATGTATGTGATATGTTCCAGGTTTCTCAATCTATAATTGATGTAAATAATTTGTGTTATGCTTCATATGTCATGTGATAAGAAATGATACTATGCCATATCATGGTATGTTATGTTATGTATGTAGGTATGTATGCGCGCGAGTGTGTATGTGTACGTCTGTATGTATGTATGTATGTATGTATGTATGTATGTATGTATGTATGTATGTATTTATGTATGTATGTATGTATGTACGTATGTGATAACATGGAATGTTTATATACCCACAAATAGAATGCTGGTAATGCAACAATTATTCCAGAGATCCACATTATGCCGGCCAGCAATAGAGTTCGATTATGGGGATTCCATTTCAAAGCTCTTACTGCGTGACAAATGATTATGTATCTATAAAGGTAAACAAAAATGGCCATATTGATTATTCAAGTGTGCTAAAACATGCGATACTCTTGGATGCTGATTATACATTTGGCTGTAAACGCCACTTAAACAAGTTGAATTTAAGTATGTCTAATAATAATTGGGAGAATAAAAAAGCGGACTCATAACTGCATAACTAATCAGATATTTATGAATCCACTTGCCGAGCCTAATTTCAAAAATAATTCAGCTTGTTGCAATAAATCAAGCATTGGTAAAATGTTTGCCGGCAGTATGAGCTTTTGATTAATTTTGTGTTTGAACACAAAGCACTGCATACCCCGAGTAACACATTAACGAAACGCTTAAACCTAATTACTTATTTTTTCTATGCTTAAGAGTCAATGCGATCATTTTTGTAACAACAACTCCATTTTGCTGTCAAATTGTGATCACCTGTTGGGAGCCTTTGTATGTTATATCTAACGTTGAAAATCCGTACACATAGAAACCTCATCCTCCCGTAGAGATGAATAACAAAATTATATGTTATTTTGCGAGATACGCGATTAGATTTCTAAAATATTGGTACTGCATTAGTTTTAGACATAAAATTGAAAGTAGAGACCTGGAGTAACAAGCTTATGATTTTATTACAATCTATCCCTTAAGCTGGTAAGCTGAATTTCAGTGCAGTGTCGAAAATGAGAAGATTTTGAAAGTCAATAAATTTTATATATGCTTTTATTTTGGCTCTTACCGAAGTCAGAATCGGAATGAAATTGGTGTTTATTCCACAATAAAGCACTTCATATACTAAATGAAGTCCAGTATGTCCATTTTGAACCTACGTAACAGTTTCGGCCGCTCTTCTTCTGATCTGCGTACACTTCATCCGTACAACAGGCTCTAGGTTTACATAATTTTTGAGCATATTTGTATTGCACGCTGTTTTCATTTGTGCTTTATTGAAGCCTTTTGAAATTATCGTCATGAATATAAATATAATGCGAAATATGTTTTTTCCTGGGTGTCATGACCTGCTTGGGAATATTGGTTTGATGTATATTTTAACTGAAATTGGGATAACGACAGAATACGATGCTCGGCACCCATAGTTCTAATGAGGTCCATGGCACCCAGCAAAAGACCATTATTTGTTCATAGTTTGCTAAGTTCGAAAAGGACGTGGAAAAGGTTCAAAAAGTTGCATTTACAAGCCAAAGGAACGAGTGTGCAGGCGTCGGGTATCCTAGTGGGTAGCAGGAAAAACACTTACCTGTCTAGACTGATGGCGACCATTCCAGACATAGAGGAACCGAATGCCATGTACTGAATGAAATGCATCAGCTTACAGCAAAATTAGACAGATTTATGGTTTCAGAAAAATAGTACTCGATAACCTGCAAAATGGATCGATTGATGCTCCTTATCTGATATATATCTCTACAAATTACATTTGTGCCTGTGAAAATTTCGGAAGATAATAAAACAGGTTCCTGGATATAATCGGAGACAATCTACCTCAAATAAACAGGGGTATTAAAACAAAATGTACAGGTTAGTGATGACGCTATGCATAAGTGTGTGAGTAAGAAGCTGTTGCCTTGGGCTCAATACAGTGTAGAAGTTCCCGTTCAATTTACAGGATTAAGTTATCTGACATAAATTAGGTGAAAGATGTTTAGATGTTATACATTGCTTCATCAATTACATCTTGATATGCTTTTAGATTTTTTCTAAAGCCCCCTCCCTAAAAAAAAAAAAAAAAAAAAAAAGAAAGAAAACCGCTATCATCTGTAAAATTTTGACATAGGCTGCATCAGCCCGAATAATTAAAGGGATTTCAGCCGGTAACTACTCTTCGTGTTTCGGAGTAATACATGTATATAACATGTGTTTTGAAATGTTTAGGTGCCACATTCTAATATAAAGCAGGTGGACCTGTCCTTTTTGCATAAACCAATGGCTGTCATCGCCTTTCAGTTCCTTGATTTTGCTTTTTCAACCATGATACAAACATGTACATATTGGCTTTTCTTGAGCCAACATTACCTTACAACCCTAAGCTGCTTTGTGTTTTGCTTTCGTTGCCTTTGTAGATGGGGGATCACGTATTCACGTTTGAAAACAAGGAAAGAAAAGCATACAAATTATGTTCAGTTGACAACAACAGAAAATGGAATGTAATTTAATATACCTGAGGTACATTCATCTCTATAAGGACACATGCCTATACATGTCGGGACTGTGTATTCTTTTATTTTTGGTGCCATTTGCGGACTCGTTGTCAGTTGAAAGCATTTGATATGCTTGTGTTCTCATACTGTGAGAGAGAGAGAGAGAGAGAGAGAGAGAGAGAGAGAGAGAGAGAGAGAGAGAGAGAGAGAGAGAGAGAGAGAGAGAGAGAGAGAGAGAGAGAGAGAGAGAGAGAGAGAGAGAGAGGGAGAGAGAGAGAGAGAGAGGGATGAGAGAGAGAGAGAGAGAGAGAGAGAGAGAGAGAGAGAGAGAGAGAGAGAGAGAGAGAGAGAGAGAGAGAGAGAGACACAGAGAGAGAGCATGTGGATTTCATGTTAAACGCAAATATGGATAAGTGTATTGTTTCTGAGCTTATTTTTGCCATGATCTGAAAGTTTGATTATGCCTGAAATGTGGTCAAAGTCTTGCTTTTCCCTGTTGGAAGTTGGTTAGGAATATCTTTAGGAGGCAATGTTGGCATTTAATTACGTTCTTTATGTATTTGTTCTGATATGCACATATGTACAATAATCTGATAATGTACATTTATAGATCAAGTAAATCCTTCTCCACAGTTCTATCTTACTTTCAGCCCATCACTCTACCAAATTAAAATCATGCTTGGTGAGGACATGTGATTTTTTCTTGCTTAAGGGATTGAATATGTTTCATGGTTGAAAAAGAAAAATCAGGAATTTGAAAGTCCATGTATTGCACAAACACATTCAGGAATAAAAATATGGTAAATTCAGGGATACACATTTTTTTCTTTTATTTATTTATTTACTTATTTATCTAATTTGTTTAAATGTTCATGAAAATATAGCTGGATGTTTACACATTTACATGTACGAAAATACTTATACAGCAAGCTTGGGTATTACCTTTTCAGGGAAGGCAATTAACAGCACTATGAAGTCAGATAAAGCCAAATTTACTAGCAACATATTTGTTGGAGTCCTCATCTCTGTAGAGCCTAATACAGTTATCACCACCAGAACGTTCCCTAAATTAAAGAATAAAAATTTATCAACTGATATGAAGATGCTATATATATTTGTTGCACTTTTGTTGAAGAATAAATGTCGATAATAAAGACATTAATATTTTGAAGGGGTTTAGTGGTCTGCCTCCCCCCCCCCCCAAAAAAAAGGTTGCATAGTTGGCGTATAGATACTAAATAGACAATTGGCAAATCATGAAACACCACCAGATTATTCTGAGCAGTTTCTTGAGGTCATGGCTTAGGCATGAAGGAAACCAACTACTGCCCCACAACAGTGCTGGGCTAATAGCTCGGTGGGTATACCCCCCCCCCCCCCCAAAAAAAAAAAAAAATCTCTATTCAAACTTCCATTAAAATTTCTTTGGATTCAACACATAAGGAGGCCCCAATTCCCGATACCTACGCCAAGACACAGACAGAGCCATGGGAGCCAACATTTTGTAATTGCGTTCTGTTCTCTCTCTTTGACGTAACTGAAGCTTTCCTCAAAATCAATTAAAATCACAAATCTCCACCATTGTCATTTATATCCCTGAGGGCCTTTATAGAGAACAAAGCTGTCAGTGACTTTCCATCACTCCTTTGTTATTTGTTTTTGTCTCTAGATTCTATTGAATGTCTTCCAACCAAAGTCGCCAATCTCTTTCGAGACTTTCCTCATGAATTCACTCATATTAATATATACATGTGTGTGTGTATGTATGGTTCCTAGCGTTTGGCCCAACATATATAAACTCGACCATCAACTTCAGCACGGAGTCCCAAATGATCACGTTGCCTATCACAAGTCGTGGAGTCCTTTGCAAATAATCCTTAAATTATAAGAGAGAGTACATCAGGGCCTACCATAACATAAGCCTGTAAGAATGGTCTTTTAATTTTTGTGAGATATATGCAGGGAAACAAGAATTGCTGCAAATTTGCCAAATTTCATTGACCTAGAATCATGATTGTGAGCAGTTGAAATCTCAGCAACTACAATTTTGAAGTCAAAGGCAAATTGACAACTCAATCATGGAAACCATGCAAACTGAAGCTTTGAACTAAATCGTTAAATTCCAATTCTTTCCCAAACCATGGATCACTACCTGCTTTTAATTAAACAATTAACCTAATCATAAAGTGTTTTTACTGAAGATCTTACCAATAGCAATTACGCATGTGATTGATCATACACTAACCGTCAAGTACGATCGCATCAAAACATGATGAACTAGTCAAAGAGTATTTCAAAACCTTTTGGTCCCTTTAGATTTCAAATTAAATTCAGGTCGCTTTCAAAACTATATTGTAAACATGCGCTTCTTATCTCAATTTATTTTTTGTATGTAATTATTTGTTCATATTTTGCCAAAGGAAATGTGATACAAACCTACAATGGGGTTTGCACTGTCATGAAGCCAAAAGTACAATTCAAAGAATTTAAATAGCAAACAACTGACCTGGACTGAAGTATATTCCATATTGGAATTTGACCAGAAAGAAGAATATTGATTTAAATAAGTTTTTGAGAGTAGAATCCAGTAAACAAAGATTTGCCCCTAGTCCTTATTTTTCAGGTAAAACAGTCAAAATAGGAAAAGGTAAAACAGTCGAAATATGTTACTAAAAAGCAAACAATGCACAGTGTTTCAATACACGTCCACATATAAATTATTCATTGCCTATGCTTAAACGGTTTTTTGAAAATACCACCAGTTAGGAAAGGAAGTCTCTTTTTGGAGATAAAGCACATACATAGAAAAAGACGATCAACAAGAGAAGCATATATAACCAGGCAAAATATTCTTAGGAGGCTTACTTACCTAGAATTCCTAACACAGTAAGAATGAACCATATCACCAAAGTTATCGGAAAATGGATCTTATGAATCTCTTTCAAAGAAAACATTGAGCGAAACGCATCGTTATATATGGTGTCAATGCATGACTTCGAGTAAGTTTTACAGACTAAATCCTTCGATATTTTTCTAACTCCGAATATTTCCCCATATATCCCTGTCAGTTTGAAGCAATATTCCACTGTATCATTACCAGTTTCATCAAGTAGAATTTTACCGAAAGTATAATTGTCTTTTACCCACCACCAGCCAATGTCAAAGTTAAATGACAAACATGTGGTTTCATGAAAGCTGACCAATATATTGTCCATGTCAAGATTAGGACACTTCTTCAGTTTGGTTATATTGTAATAAGTTGGGTTTTCTGGCGTAGGACGGGATGAAGGCAAGACTTGACTTAAGGTGTATATGTTTTTACTCGTGCTTTGAGGATCAGCAAATGCATTCACTTGTAAAAAATGCTGTATCAGTCTGCTTCCTCCTAAACAAAATATTGCAGTTCAGGTAGTATACTTGTTGTAAGCAAAATATAATTCATTTAGCAATAGCCCTTGTTCATATGCAAAAATACAATAAATGCTTTAGTTTTATCCATGTTTTCGTTAGTATGTATTTTACAAATGGCAAACTTTTTTGCAAGCAATATTTTAACTTAATCAAGGCTCAAATCGTGAATTGCACGTAGAGTATCACATTACATATAAAGTATCAAAGATTTAATTGTAGAGTATGTACATGTAAGGTGAAAGCTTGGAAGTCTGTCTACATGCAACTAAGTAAAATGCGTTTTCAGAGATTCTGGTTTATATATCAATAAAGCTATGAATATGAAAAGTGAAGTTTTACGTCAGAATATAGAAATACACACTTTTTACATGAAAACAATATTCTAGTCATGGTGATGGGATAAAAAGGCTCTTTGTGCAGTGAATCCCGCTATTATGGAGCCAATGACCGATATTTGTTTACTTAGGTAAGGTATGCCATAAGTATTTACAACTTGACCGTCATATGAGCTCCAAATGATATTGAAGACACAATTGTAGATATATACAGATTTCTATGTCAGTTTTCACCCATATTTTGATACAGATGCTCAAAATGGCCTTTTTATAAAAAGAAGAAAAAATAAGAGAGAAAAAAGAACAATAGCAGCAAAAACAACAACAACAACAACAACAACAACAACAACAACAACAACAACGAAGTCTGAGGATTAAAATGAAAAAAAATATTTGGCATACAACCAAAAATTTACTGATCTAAATTCTAGGTAGAAGAGGTATTTTTCCAAATATCAGAAAACATTGGAAATGTCTCAATAAAATATGTCCACCATCAGATGCAGCCAAAAGACTAGATGAGTTTTTTGAAGGAAGCGTGAATTTCTTAAATCATAATGAAATTATATCAATTTGAAATGAGACCCTCGTTTTTTTTTTTTTATATCTCAATCCAAGATGAACGGCCAGCAATGAGTTAATGGACTCATATTCGACAAATGGTCGTAACTGCTATGAAAACAGTAGATTTTTGGGAACATTATTTTTTCTTTTTTCAGTTTGTCTACTGAATGAGTGTAATATTTGTGGTGAACATATATTGCACAAAGCTTTTAGCCTGTTATGAAAAAACATGGAATAAACTATTTAAAAAAAAACCCTTGCACATTTATTTTTCATTTCTGTGCTGATTTCGAAAATTGTACAGAACTTTTTTCCTTTGATTTTTGAGACTTCTTGCTATAAATATGAAATTGAGACGAAAAAGTGCAACAAAGCGACCAGATCACTAAACTGAACGTCACGAATTCAAGGTCATTGAACATGTCCAAACCTTTTTTCACTGATAAGATCTGTCAACATGTCACATGCTTCATCAAGTGTAAATTACTCTACCATAGGTCTTTAACATATCTCCCAAATTTGGCTTTTCTTATGCCTCTATTTAGCTTCATTGGCCCAAAAATGTGTTGGGCTTTGACAACCAATACTTGCAGAGCTTGCATTTAGTGTGCCTGATAGCTCACTTGGGGTGGATTGAAGCCTGCATATCTGCCACACTTCAGACTTTGCTGCCCTTAACCACACAATTGTTGGTATTGTTCTCATTGGGGTTTGGTGTATCTACACTTGAGCAATGATAGTAACAAAACTCTAAACTTGCGTTTTAGCTGAGATTTTGATGTGATTTCTGACGACGTTCAAGTTGTTATGAGCGAAACTAGGAGAGCAATTGTGAACCTGTCTGCTTGTTCCCTTTCTTCATGTCAAAGAAGGGTCCTCTAGGGAAATACCGCCGTGAATGACATTTACGCCGTTGGCATATACTTTGTGTCATTTTACATCCAGGGGATCTAGAGCATCTCTTACCAGGGGAATATTCTGACTAGTCTGTGATTTCAAACCTCAGAGCTCTTTACGATTTTAGCGGATTTTGATGCACAGAATGACGTACCTCGACCCTGCGTTGGCTGCTTGTCTAAGGTGTGTATGGGTGCTACTGCCCAGGTGCACCCTGATTGGCTAATAGGAATTGTGATTAATAGCTGGTTGCTAGTGGGATCTGTTAGCCAAGAAAAACCAAGACTGGCAATCCAAACAAATATAGCTACCTCGCATGCTTATTTATGACTGATATCTTCATGGGTAAAACTCAGAGACATCAGTGATACCAACAAGAAACCGAGTGGAAAAATTCAAGGCTGCATACAAATATTTTATATTTTCAGCATGATATACACGAATATAACAAAAAAAGTAAAATTTTAATCTCATTAGGTGTCATAAATGCTGAATTTGGGAATGTCTTTCCATCGTTGATTTCATTACAAATCTTCTGTCATTTCTGGGTGTCATTAAACGTATAATCAAAAAAAAAAAAACAAACAAACAAACAAACAAACAAACTTCAACGTACATAGATGCTTAACCACTGAAATTGGCTTTATGAGAAAAATGCTGCCGGATGTCATCCCCACCAGCAATAGAGTAGCCCTTTTGTTTTGAGGTTGTCTGTCTTTATGTCTACACCACCTGTTTTCACCCCTCAGCCCTTTTAGGCCCGGGGGTTTATGGATAGCCTGTGGATATGCGTCTGCCTACTAATGTACCCATCCATATATCAGTCCATCCATGCAAAGCTCTTGCTCTCGCGGAATACATGTATATCAAGAACCATTTTAGCTGGGACCATGAATCTTTAGCCCAGTTAATTCAGTTGTGGTAGTCTACTTCAGGTTTGGAGAACGTTGGCATTGACCACATTTCAAGCACGCCAGGGTTAATTGTCCTAATTTCTTGCACGTTATATAACAAGAACCATATAAGCTAGAAACATCAAACGTGTATGGTTGATCACCCTTGGTAGCGTCTACGTCAAGTTAAACGCTGATATAAATTGAAGTGTCACTGGCTCAAGTCTCGCATTTCTTGAGTGAGACGCAGTGTGGCTACATTTTGACTTCTAAAGGGAAATGGCAGCTGAATAGTCAAGTCATTACACATTGCAATAACGAATATAACGATATAAAAAATGCAACGTGTTGATTGGTGGCACTAATCACACGGCTTGGTGACTGTTCTACAAATTATGTGCAATATTGAGTATGCATTTCATTAAAACTGTATCTGGCTCATACTTGCAATATATTGTATGTGGCAATCTGTACATGATGCATGAACTATTTATTTTTTTAATTTGTAAGGAAAATAAAGTTACTGTAACATTTTGAGAAATCTCGTAAATTGTTTCTTCGTGCGTAAAAATAACAGCAGGTACTTCGGTTGGTCACTCAATTTTGTGTTAAAAACCATATGTGACAGTGTCATTTTAAGCTATAACTAAAATCCCTTTTACAGAAGCTCTCCCTCACGATCCCGTGTGTGAGATATTTTGGTTTGTTCCTGGTATATAGAGAATAATTACAATTTTCTGTAGAGAAATGCCAAAAAAGTGTCTCGCAGTAAAAGATACAGACGCTCTATACTTTTAAAATGGATTGGCAATCAGGGAAAGTTGCTATATCCAACCGTAACTCACAAACTAACAGAGGTGTCGAAAAGCAATAGAAAGAGTACAAACATACATCAATGTTTGTGACAAATTGTAGCCAAGTTTCAAGTGTTTACCACCTATACAAACGTCTGCCAGTACTTTCGGACTTGGATCCACTATCGGGGCAACCTTCTCCCCTGAGCGCCAACTTTCACTCAATAGGGTTGCGTGGTAGGTCCGACTAGTGGTGCCACTTAATACATAGCATCAGGATGACTACAGTATCTGGTACAAAATCCCTAACATAGGTCCCACCGCTGCCTACCACTGCTAACCGTATAGCGTTGTATTTCCAATTTCAAGCAATTCTTACACTGGAAAAGTCCCAATATATATTGTACATTACATTCGCTTGCCATATTAAATTTCCCTGAACACCAATTACACATATATTTGGGATACTACCGCTTCAAAATATCGAATAGAGACTAATCCACAATGGCTGCCATTTAAAAAAAATATGGATTCTGCACCCAATGGTTTGTAATAAATGAGCATAGCATTGGGATGATCGTGGGAGGGGTTTTAATATATGCAACCAAAAGTAGATATTTTGCAAATGTTTCAGAGCATCAATAATGACATGATATATATCATGCAGCCTTGGTTCACTTTGATATCCAAATCAAATGTATTTTTGTACAGCATTGACAATGTTCAGAATGGCGTTCACTGCATGCCGGTTGATTCAAGGTGGTCTATCGTGTTGTATTTGGATTTGTAACTAACGATGATAACTGCTTCAGACACAACCGAATGGATAGAGGGAAGTCGTGTTTTATAAGTACTTTATTGACCGTTTCCCCTGGCAACTCAGAGAAGGGACACCTGGAACCTAACGAAATATATATGATAATGATCACAAAACAAGTTGGCTCTGACCTATGTTAATTGGCCGAGCATCCTTTGGTATGCCGTACTAAACTTTGTGTTGCTTTGCTGTTTCCCCGACCAAAATTATCCCTCCGGACAGTGTTGAAATAATCTGCTGTGTTTGAGTTGACTTTACTACAAAATTACGGTGCAGTATGGCCCCTTTCTCGATAAAATCTTTCAACCAGGTCTATGGCTACGCAGAATATTGTATCAGCCCTACACCGTAGGTATGCGGCTTTGCTCTTTTCCCTGCCCAAGTTGACTCTCTACTGCAACAAGTTGAAATAAACTTTTATGTTTAGTTGACTTTACAACAAAATAATGGAACACGATGGTCACTTTCTTGATCAAATTTCCAGCAAGCGTCGATCAATTTTTAGCTGCGAAAGGCTTGAAACTTTTTTTCTGAATTATATTTTTCATTAAAATAATTTACGGTCGGAGTTTTTGAGTGGGGTCGGTTGGGTTATCGGAACCACACACATATGTATTTTTTTAGGACTTAGGTAGCCTTGATATTGTTGAAACATGTTGCAAATGGATGTTCTTTCCCTATTCACACTTTACCTCCTAGGAAGTCATTTGAATTTGTTACCTGTACAAGGCATTTGTCATGAGAAAATAGTGAATTTCCTCATTGAACCTATGTTTGATGCATCAACAGTAAACCTTACTGTTATATGTGCATCATGAGATATCAAAATAGATGAAGCGTTTGCCCAAAGAATTCAACCCATAAAAGAGGGAAATTTATCTCCTTCCGATTCTTTTCACAAATGAGAGATATCCAACAGCAGATCGTCTGAGCGAAGAGAGGGTGTGGAATGGAACAATCTAATCACCAATGTAGGAACATGTCGAAAATGTGAATTCAAATACATTATTTAGTAATCTTTAGGAGGGGCATTGGAATACAAACTTCCAAAACGTTTGAGCAAGGATTTTTAATGCAGAGTATGGCTGTTTTGTGATACAGATTTAAACCAAGTGGACAAGCATGAATAAGTTTAAAAACGAAAATTAAACGGGAGCAAACAGGGAGAAATGCAGTCACTCCCCAATCGCTGATCTGAAAAACAAAATAAAGAACAAAATAAAATAATAATAAAAAAAAAAAAAAAAAAAAAAAAATCCAAAAACCACCCCCCCCCCCAAAAAAAAAAAAACAAAAACAAAATAAAAAAATAACAAACAAACAAACAAACAAAACAAAACAAAAACAAAACAAAAAAAAAAAAAACCACAAAAAAAACACAAAAACAAAAAAAAAAAAAAAAAACAAAAAAAAAAAAAACAAAACAAAACAAAAACACCCCCCCCCCCCCCCACACACACCCCAAAGTAGCAGTGAGCATTATTAGGATGTTGGTTCAAAAAGTTTCAATTTATTCATTTTCAACATCAATATCATAAAGCATAACTCAAAATAGTAAAGACGTTCGTGTTGGCCGATTTCTTTAATCAAACTTAAATGGGCCTTGCTGACTATGCTGTTAGTATGAACCATGACAGATTTGGTCGGCACATGCCAATTGGTGTCAATAGCTTTCTACCACTTTGTCAGAATTCCCATTTTTTTTCCCCGAATAGGAGAACTGATCAACTTTGGCAAAATGCGCGAATATGAAAACTCTGGGAAAGTGTGAACATCCGTAGTACATGGAAAATATGAAAAATATGTTACCTACTTCACGGGGTTGGAAGTAATCACGATCCTGCTGACCATAATTATATTAATTCATTTGTTTTATGCATTATTTTGGACCAGCTCTTTTGCACGATTAGTCAATTCGACGCATCTTACCTTTGTACAAAATACAATAACGTTACAAAGTATTGCTAAGTGCAACGGTTAGGGCATAATTATAACACATAAAGGAATTCGGTGCGTTCAATTGCAAATTATAATTAAACCGCAGTTAAATCCAGTTAAGCCTTACAAACATTTTAATTCTTCATAAGTTTAGATGTGGGCCTAAACCTGATTGAAAATTAGTAGTCATCTGAAGGTTGTGATTTGACATGCTATGCATAAAATGGAATTACATTGATCTTGACTGTGATTGTGAACTACTGCCTTGCTACTTTAAAAATGTAAAATAACATGCGTAAATGACACACCTTTGTGTTAATACAGGCCTCTTTTGATCCTCGCATTTTTAGTAGCATTTAATTCTTGCGGTTTTTTTTTTCAATGCCTTCTCTAGCTTAAAAGAACCCCCCAGTTTCTCTTTCCTCCTACTGTCCTTTCAAAAGTTTTACTTGCTTTATGATAGATAAATAAATATATTTATGACGGTTGCTATGTATGTATGCATGTCTGTCTGTCTGTCTGCCTGTCTGTATGTATGTATATATGTATGTTTACAAGATGGCAATATATATATATATATATATATATATATATATATATATATATATATATATATATATACATATATGTATATATACATGGAAAAAGAAAACAAGACATAAATGAAAAACTGTTATGAAACATGTTTGCAAATTACTTTTCTTTTTTATTTGGAGATGCAAAAAAAAAGCGTAAAACACGATTGTTTCTTACTGCAGAGTCCCGATTTGAATTGGTATTCAGTGCATGCACATTGCAAGATCGACACTGAAGTTTTCTCAAAGGTCTATGGCATTGGCTATCATAATCAATGATATATGTTCAGCGCACTTTATACAAGTCCACTGGTGAAAAGGGCCGCAATCCACTGCCTTACCTCTGGTTGCGACTGCGCTCACGCAATGAACATTGATATTGTAGATGTCTTAAGTTGACATGTGCAGTGGTCCAATTCTGGTACTGCATGGTTCACAGATAATTTGCAGGTCCATGGAAAACAGAAAAAGGCATGAGCTGGAACAAAGCTTGTGTGTGAATCCCCTGCCCTAACAGAAGTAAGAACTGCGTTGCCGTTGGCCACTTGCCTTTTTACTACTCCGGCTTCGACAGTTGAAAGGTTTTGCTAGATAATGAAGCTTGGAGTTCTCTGTTTTTAAGTTGTATATGTCGACAGACTTACTAGTTAGCAGAAATATGTTGTAGTCTCTTATTCGGATGGAAAGGGTCACTATATTATTCATTTTTATTTATTAAAGCTTTACTGGTCAAGGAGCCTGATCCACAACTATGTTGTAAAAGATAAATTTTGTCTTCTTATAAAGGTTGTAAAGAATAGTAATAGACAATTTTTCGTTCATATATGCGAATGGAAAAATGGTTATGATTCTGTAGTTGCCTCTGTTATTACTGTCATCTTTCTTGCAAAATGGCACTGTTCTTGCATATTTAAATCTTAGATTGTACAATCCTAGGACTCATCGTACAATACTGGCATCGTGTCGCGTCAATGCCACATCACTGCTGCACACGGCCAGTGCCCTTGATATAATTCATGGATAAAAAAGTTTTGGTACCATACTTAACTTTCCATACCTGTTCAAGGAAAGATATCAGGCCTTACAGTATATTATCTCATTCTGATTAAGAGTGAAACTGCTGTTGAAAGACAGATATATGGGGTAGGTGCTACAACAGGTTTTTGTGATGTTATTTGTTAATAATATACCTTATGTTGACAATGATTTTCACAACTTTTATTTGTAAACCTTGATTGATATATACATATGTTCTGAAAACTTTCAAATTGAAGATTCTGGTTATTATAATTTGATGATGTTAGTTGATGAGAATGTTAACCTAATTATAAGTCAAATTAACGAGAATGGTCATCAAAACATTGCTTCACTATATTCAATTTTGAAGACAAAGACTTCAAATCTGCATCAAATTAAAGGTTATTTTAATAATTGAAAATGCTTGTCTCAGATGTTTAATCCGTGCTGCCATTTGGGCATCATAGTCAGTCAAGCATTGCTTTCCTTTGATGTGGGATATTTCCAACTTGAAGCATCTGTACCTGTGGGGCACAACAAATATTTTAAAATTGGAAAACGTTTTTTTTTTCCAGTGTTTTCAGCAGGTTGCTCTAAACATACATGAGAATTAACAAGGTGAATCCAAAATGTATATCAATGAATCATTATCATCTAGCTACACTTTTACAGTTGCTGTCCACACACTGCTTCCCTGAAACATTATCAAGAACCCACAATGTGAACTTTGTATGCTTCAATTATCATACTTTATTGCACTCGTTAAGTGTATTTCTATAAAAGAATCAGTCAGCACTGACGTCACTGGTAACATTCAACCTTAAATCTTTGCAACATGTGCATTTTCCAAAACAATGGCAGATGAAGTTGGATTGTTCACTCTAAAATAACAACTAACTGTTTTGGAGTATATGGGTGCACTGGGATCCGTTAGCTTTCGGAGTTTTGTCGGTAAACAGTAGTTTGTTCCTACATAATTTCGTTTTTGATTCACCTTATTACTGTTTTTATATTCTTGTAAAATTTGCAGAACGGTATTATTATTATAAATCACAGCCGTCCCATGTTCGTACTAACCCTGGCCTGAACTTTTGATGTTTGTACAATTCACGATAGAAAAAAAATAAAGCTCTCCGTACTCAGCAAAATTGAATTTAGGAGCACATAGCACATTCACTTTTTTTTTTAGGGGGGGGGGGACAAATTTTTCTTTCCTTAACTGATCTTTACAAGCTTTCTCGTACTCATCAGAAATATCTATGTTCTATATCTGCCTATTCCCTCCTCTGCATTTTTTGGCAATCAGTGAGGTTGGGATGCAGTATTTCTCAGCATTTTCGGTAATAAACGTAGGGACTTGAACAGCCTGGTGCCCTGCTCCCCGAGTTGTACTAAGATTTGATATGTGTTATAAAAACTATGCATTTCAATATTTTGCTTTTGGTGCTGGTGTTTTTATACAGAGAAATCTCCAGGGACGGAGAAGTTGGTGTTCCAATGGTTAGTGTATCATTGGCGAAGCTTTGTACAGGCACCCCTGGCCATATGGACTTTTAATTCACTTTCTATAATCTCAAAGAATGCCCAATCCACATCCACACAGACAATACGGATAAATACAAAGACGTAAACCTGAAACATGTTCTGTATTTTGGGGGCATTTTATTATGTAATCAAGAAACGAAGTTATTGTGCGTCTTTGATAAAGGAAGATTGAAATGTCAAAATGTAAGCAGCATATCAACATAAGTATACACTCAAGATTTTCGAAGTTGCCAGGACCACTTATCATTTGATTTCAAGGATAGATACAGACTATTTGGTGTCCAGCTGCATTTAATGATAACTTATTGCACATGCTGCTTGCCAAATCTATCTTTTCCCTCTGCGTTCGATTTCGTAGTCAAAAACCATAACGTGTCTTCGGTTCTATCAACCGTAAAATGTCTCATATATACAATTGTGATTTTATGCAAAACATTCATTCTTCCATTAATGCATTTAAAAGTAACTGTGTGCGTTTGTGCACTATTGTTAATTGTTTGCGTCACATCTGGTAGTCAGTCACTTTTTCAACTGGCCTCTCATTTGAAAAGTGCCCCGAATGTATCATATTCATGCAATGCTGTAGTCTACGTGAACTAACGTCGAACTGTAACGGGAGAGTTGTACCCTGATCATCTCTTATCCATCCATTTTGTTTTCAGGATATATATATATATATGAGTAGGCATTATATAATGCAAATTTTTTTGTCAGTTCCAAGTACGACAACATTTGCCAATTGGACCGATTGTGCCTTCTTTTGATATTTGTACCAATGTTTTTGATGCCATGGAGGAAAAACAGCTAGAAATATTTACCTTACATCCCTAGCTTGTCACTTTCTCTCTTGATCATTCCTGAATTTTGCGCAATATGTTGGCAAGAAACCCTACTGTGTACTTCTTGTATCTGCATTTCTTGAGACGAATATAGAACAGGGCCACACTTGTTCATTTTATCTCAGAGTATGTCAGCAACACCGAATATGTGACCCTTTGACGTTTCGTGTTTTTCTTCACTATAGCGGTGCCTAAACGAATGAATGATCTTTCTGTTGCCAGTCACGTGAGATCAATCTGCTGTGTGAGGGGCTTTGACTGATTACACACGCCACAGGGAGATTGGAACGCTGCATGGAGGATAGGAGCAAAAGAACTAGGTACAGGGTCTGCCATCTGGTAGACCAAAGTGCACATTCCGTGGGTATGGCAATTTGTTCGAACTTAGAGATCAGCACATGTTAGAATTGGATTTGGGCAAATTCCTTGACCTAAACTAAGACCGTTTCTCATACCCAATTCGAAATGTTGTTATGACCCTCTTGCCATTAACTTAGAATTTATCCACAGTTATTTATTTTATGCCATAACAGTCTGGTGTTTGCCTTACGATTTTAGGCAATGCTTTATTTAAATGTCATTGCATATCACGCCTTCGAGCACAAATAAATACCACATAGATTTATCTTGCTTCTTGAGTTTTTTTTCTTTCTGAGGAAAGCCCATTGGAAAACATACGTTTTAATATGTATCATCTGACAAAAGCCAGCATTTGCTGTCTACCTCATGAACACTTAGCTGCCCATGTGTGGGAAGAAACAGGATGAACTTACCTTCCCTTTTTCAATCAAATTGCCAATCATCTTATAAACTCTTATAAATGTGAACCTTTGGAAGCTTATGGAAAAATGTATATCAAGGTTATCTTGTCAATACAATTTTGTCTCTATTTTATACATGTTTGTGAAAACATAAACGTTTTCTATCAGCCATATTTATCAATTTAAGATTTTTTATGGCAAATTCTAGATTATTTATGGTAATGCTATAATATACCGTTGAACGTGGCTTTTCCAAAGTGTCTATTCCATCCACATGCGTCGTGCTGTACCTTCAAATCACAGAGTTTGTAGCATGTGTATATATTTCGTAACATGTCGAGTACTCAGAGATGTTTGACACTAATTTAACACCAAAACAATGAAGTATATAATATCACAAGTGTTCATGCTGAATATTCAATAAAGTGACTTTTTCATTTCCTGTTTTATACATAGACCTTAAGGGGAAATATGCACGTCAAGAACGCTAGTATATTAAATCTTGCATCAAATTCCATACAAGTGCATTGTTCTAATGTGAGGCGACTTGAAATATTAAGCCATCTTTCAAATTTTGCAACATGAACCATAGCGAATATGAATGCCTATAGGTGATGAAACAACACGACAAGGTCAAATTTTAATGGCTGTTGGACCTTATTTGTCAAGTTGTTTGGCTGAGGCGGAAGCAACAAAAGTCGCAACTGAGTAAACCTATTTAAATAGGCCTTTACTCATTAAATATATGAGAAATTACGGAAATCACGGGGAAAAATCGTATGTAAACTGACAAATAAAAAGAACAAGCCACTTTTTTTCTCTGAAATTTACCTGTGTATATATTTCGCATGCCTGTAAATATAATCCCACAATTCTTTCTCATGTGTGATTGTGAACACCTTAGGGATGAACACAAAAAAAAACAAAAAAAAAAAAAAAAACAAAAAGAAAGAAAATTTGACTTCACACTACGCTACACGTAGTGTGAATACGTGTGTAATTCAATTTAATGGGCATTTTATTTTCGACAGAAAAAATAGGACATGACATCCGAAATCAAAACGCAAGTCACATTAATGGAGGTCAGATAAAACAATATAAGCAGGACATTTATATGTGGAAATATGGTCCAGATGTTGGCAAAAGTCATTCTCTCCACATATTAACGATTATTATTTTTTTTTTCAGTCTTAATTTTGCTCATCATGTATACATATGTAGCATAGAGTGTTGTTCGTGAAGCATGCCTTTGATGTATATATATATATATATATATATATATATATATATATATATATATATATATATATATATATATATATATATATATATATATATATATATACATATATATATATATATATATATACATATATATCAAATTAACAGAACAAGATTTTCAATGACTCTGATACTCACAATTTCATGGAATCATTTGTATTTGCATTTGTACGACAAGAACTCTATAATGTGTTCCCAGTGTTCCATAGATAATTCTTGTTTTCATTTAAAACACAAAATCTCTTTTTCCACTAATGCCCTGTGCTTTAAAAAAGAAAGGAGGTTTAAAAAGAATATATCATCATACTTTTATCATCATCATCATCATCATCATCATCATCATCATCATCATCATCATCATCATCATCATCATCATCATCATCATCATCATCATCATCATCATCATCATCATCGTCGTCGTCGTCGTCGTCGTCACCATCATTATTATTATTAGTATTATTATTATCATTATTATTATTATTATTATTATTATTATTATCATTATTATTATTTTATTATTATTATTGTTGTTGTTGTTGTTGTTGTTATTGTTGTTATTGTTATTGTTATTGTTATTGTTGTTGTTGCTGTTTCTGTTGTTGTACAGGAGTACAAAACAATTTTGCAGGGAACAGGAAAAACAGAAACGAAAATAGGAAAGAAAGAACCAACACAAAAGCTGGTTCAATACTGCTTTCTGCTTCCTAACAGGATACTGCATGTGAAGCTCTGCTGAATACAGTCTCTGCACAGTAAAACAAGGTAAACACATACCCCAACGTCCACGGCACAGTATTTTGCTGTCCGCAGTGATTATAACATTAAAATGTATTCCCATCAGTGCTCGATTGTTAAAATAGTTCTGCTATACATAAACAGTCCCACACATGCTTTACTGAACAGTGTTAGAGCACACAAAGCTCCCGGTTGCTTACTGGATCTTATACTAATCCTGACTGTAGGGTTCCCTCTATGATCTGCAGTACTGTTCTGTATCTAATCTATAATAGCGGATTGAGTATGACATATTCGGTCCGCTGTGCTTGGCACCTTAAGTTTCTCTGTTCCTGGTTGGGCCTCCATGCTGCAGTAGAAAATCCAAGGGCTGGCTAGTTGTGGTCGTTCACAAAAAATCTTACTCTCCCAGAATTGTTAATTCTTATGTCATTGTATAACCTGTTGAACAGCTGATGCATAGGCTGCGACAATTCGTCAGAGATGACTCTCCCGGAACCTTTTAGGGCTTGCATGCTCTTCAAATCCTTGAACGATGAGTATCGGGACCTGAACTTATCAATTTTAGGTCGCGGGGATGGGGTCTTACATTGGTGATATGTTCACAGCTTGTGCACCACATCGACGTTCCCCAAAACCAGTGATACGTTTAGCTTATCCTTATTCTGGTGAAATGTGCTGACTCTACACTCCTCTAAGGGAACCTCTAGAAGGCCAAAATCTTGGCGCTACATTTTCGGGAATATAGTTCATTTTCAATTGCGTGAGGCCTAACCTGCTATAGTTTTGAAGGCAACTGTTTGTTTTCTTATTCAACGTCTTCAACCCTGGTTTGCAGGGGGTTAAGCTTCTCCTATGTTGCTTGTTTTTCTTTTTTCTCTATCAAGTCAGCCTGTTATTTGGGGCTCTAACGCTTCCATACTTATGGTCTTCATGCTTTCTTCAAAGATTCTTGAGTCATCTTTTAAGGTGTGTTGGTTTTCTTTTTCAGAACCGCTGTCACAGTCAGATATGCCAAGTATCTTCTTGGCCTTTTTTAGGTCCACCAGTGATGAAAAAGCACTAATGCTGCTGGATGAACGTTTTGCTTTCTCCTCTTTTAAGACATGAAGTAGCAGTCAGAAAGTTAAAGACCACATGTGCAGGTGTAATGATTCGATGATTTAAAAAGAAGAAAAAAGAAAAAAACCTTCTTTTTTTTCAGTTCCTTGTAAGTCTCACAATACATATACCACAGACAAAGGACAAAGTTCAGGTACACTGGTCTGTGACCGTGGTTCAGTGTGAGCAACACTATGGCTGCCAGTCAAAATGTCATTGCCTCGACAACATGCTGAATTGGCTTTAGTATAGCATGTGAAAACATTCTCAACTGGAGCCCCCCCCCCCCCCCCCCCAAAAAAAAAAATAGTAATAATACCAACAGACACCCTGGCTGAAGCAGGACTTCCGAGTAAGTTACAAAAGCACAAACTCTTGCTTTCTAATATATATATATAATATATATATA
>CAXHWN010000793.1:0-17000 GCA_964020975.1 Hermodice carunculata | reverse complement strand
GTGTAGACTTCTTGGGATACATAAGACAAGAACGTCTCCATTCCATCCTGCACCAAATGGGATGATTGAACACTTTAATCACACCCTGTTGAATATGATTGCAATTTATGTCAGTGATTATCTGCGTGATTGGGACGTCTATTTACCCCTCCTCACAGCTGCCTACAGGAGTTGTAGGCACGAAAGCACTAAACTGTCCCCCAACATGCTTATGTTTGGCAGAGAGGTATACTTGCCCATTGAACTGCTACTGGGTGGGCCACCAGCCAACAAGGATGAAAGTAGGCCTCCTGAAAGTGACTATGTGGCAAATTTGAGGGATAGAATGGCAAAAATATTCCACATGGTTCGTGACCATCTGCAAACTGCCATGGAAAGACAAAAGAGGGATAATGATACACGCATTACACAGAATAACTATGAAGCAGGTGACCTCGTGTATTACCACGACACAACCAAGACTGTGGGAAAGAGCCCTAAGTTAAAAACTGATGTGTGGAAGGGTCCATGTTTGATCACCAGAAAAATTAGTGACTTACTCTTTGAGCTTCAAGTGGGGCCAAAGAAGCCCCTGAAAGTCCTTCATCATGACAGGATAAAACCTTATTTGGCTGATGATGTGCCAAACTGGATAACCAGGGTAAAGGACCGGTTAAAACAGCAAGGGCAGGTGGTGAACCCCTATGGAAATGACTCAGCAAGGATGGGAGGTAAAGAGTTAATGACCAATAAACCAAGGATTAAAGTTGATGTGGCCCCCAGTATACCAGACAGGAGGGGGTTAATGCCTACACAAGATGGTGTAACAAACAAAAAGGGGTCAACACCTGTACAAAACAGTACAATGGAAAAGCAGAGGTTAATGCCTGTAAATGGTACAGACAGTGGCAAGGGCAGTTTACCTCAGTTTCAGGATGTACTTAGTGAAGGGGAGAAAGAAAGCCCGTCCCCCCATTTTAGGAGAAGTATCAGGAGGAGAAAACACCCAAACAGATACCAAGTTACAGATTTTTAATCTGTTCAGAACTTAAATTGGGCCCAGGAAGGAAGGCTCATTAGGCACTTGCTGTGTTAGTGCTAATGGTGAACTGATCTACCACGTCTTAACTCTCTGCAGAACATGAAAGAACATGCAGTGGATAGTAGCTTCTATGTTTTATGGGACAATGGCTCCACTGTAGGGGTGGTGTGCCCAGTCTAAAACAAATGGGATGGTCATTGATACCAGTATGAATATACAACGAAAGGTGCATTGAAACACCTGAGCCAGGAAGGACATGTACACGTGGTTTTTCTTTTTCTTTTCTTGTCAAGTTTTCTCTCAATTATGTTATCAATATCTCAACGCCAGTGGAGATGCAATCAAGGCTGGGATTGTACTATATAGTTTAATTACGGATTTAACAAAGTTGTGACTGATTTGGTGCATTTCATTTGGATAACCAGTACTTTATTTAGGATATGTGTATATCCTTCCACCCCTGGATTATAATGTGTGCTATTGTGCTTGAGCTATGGAAATTTACCTGGATTTTTCATGATTCCATGCCGGAACTGTGACCCAAAACGAACTGGACAGCAATCCACTTTACGTGTTTGTGTAATTTTGTTTATGTGAACGCTTCCTTTAAACCATGAGGACATGGTTTGGACTGGAGGGGGGCAGTGAGATGCCTCTGTGAAATAGCTTTGCACACCCACCCCCTTACTTTTTTTGTAAAACATGAAACACAAGTTTCACTGGCCCCAGTAAGGAAAGGGTCAACCCTGTGAACCCAAACTAGGACAGAATCCCCATAAACTCTGTCTGGCAGTCTGGTAACATGAGATTGCTGGGGTAAAGATGCACAAGTTCAGTGACCTCTTATGTAATAGGTCTTACACACAGACACTATGGTGAACCTGTACTGTTTGCAAGTTTATTGCCCTGAGTCAAAGGGGCTTTGACATCACTTCCTTTGGTGTATTCACCTGAAGCAAGTTTCTCGATTTCCCGTCATATCCATGTATAGATTTGTACCATTACTATTCGTGCTATAACTATTTTTCGAAAAACGGCTATATTTTAAAAAAAAAACCTTTCAAGTTTTTTTTCTTTTTAGGTTTCAGGTCCTTTACAATGAAACTTAGCCGGTTCTGGATTGTTAATAATCTGAGTTGTATATCAAGTAATTCTTGTACAATATACGCATTTGGACTCCAAAGCCCGCAAGTACTATACTTGTCACCGATTTGCCAGATTTCCTTGCAAAGGCCAATTACGTATAATCAATTAGTGAAAAAGGTTATAAGGTTACACAAGAACAATGACAAACCTGTATATGTCTGTTATCACCTGTATTGTTTTGTGAGTTGTCATCGTACAGAAATGGAGTAGATCTATTGATGTTAAGGATAAGCTCAGGGTTAGCGATATCTTCTATACAATCTCAAGTAAACAATTAAAGCTCATATTTACCCACATAATGTATACATTTCTGAAAAGCAAACCTATCGGGGAATCAAATGACAGTATTGTCAATTAGGTACTTTGTTGTGTGCTTATGCATCAATTATGCAAAAATAGCATTCATTTTTTCGATAATCATGATTCAGCTTTTTCAGTAAAGGTCCTATACGAAACCTTCTTAAATCTTCTAACACGTATCCTCAAAAGCATGTTTTGTTTTCCTCGTGTTTTGTGCAGTTAATGAGCTGTAGCGGCTGAAGTTGAAGTGATGGCACTCTATTTACACATCAAAGGATTTCACCTTTTATCAAGTGTTGTGAAAGAACCAGGCCTCCTGCAAAAAATCTGAGTGCCCTTTTTTAATTCAACGCTTAAGGGTGACATTAGCAAAAAGTAGGTGGGTTTTTTTTTCAAGAAAACGGTGGAAGATAAAAGTGAAATAGTTTGGGATGTTGTTGTGAAAATGATTATGTGAAAAATGAGTTTAAAGGACAAACCATATTTGAAGGGCTTACAGACACTTACTCACGCTTTTTTCAGTTTGACAACTCAATAATTCGTAAGCATTAATTGCTTGTTGACTACAATGAGATCGTTGATTAATCATAATTTAAAGGAACACAATTTATGAAGTTTTTTTAATGAAATTTCCTAGTTCTGTGTCAAACCCGGCATGTGCTGTCGCAAGCGTGGTTTCATTATTGGTTATGCCTTATATGGCATGCTCATTGATATGACTGACAACTTTGTTGCGGGGAAACCACTGGCTGGCGTAGGAAAACAATACATGAAGGCCTCTATGGACGGTGGTCGTGGCTCATTCCCCCCGGCACTCTTCAGAGGGTGCCAAAAAACATATATATCATTATTAGGCCTACATCGTTTTATGTTCAAATTAATCCCTTGGGAAATCCTTGTTGCACGTTAAAATATATTCGCTGTAAAATGTCTGTGCGTGTATACAGGCCAATGCACAGGTAAAAAATTACATTAGAACAAAGGCCAAGCGTTCGCAAAGCATCGACTATACATCGGCCCCAAAACCAGGCATTTAAAAAAAATGGACGTTTAGTCAATAAAATAATTGATGTCTCCCCTCAAATACCAATCTTTGTGATGGTCAACAACAGAATTGTGCAATGGGAAAAGCCCGGGAAACTGAACGGTGCTTCGCCAATGGATATCGGCATTGGCACTTTCACAGTCACACAACACGCATCTTTCATTCATATTTTCTGTAAATCCATCAGTTGATACAAAAACAAAACAAAAACAACCAAAAAACAAACAAAAACAGACAAAAAAAAAAACAAACAAACACACAAAAACAAACAAAAAAAAAACAAAAAAAAGAAAGAAAAACAAACCTTGCAACCAGGAGAAAGAGAAGGTTCCATGATTGTTTTTGGAAGTTTCTATGTGTCGGTAACACTTATACGGTATCGTCATTTGGTGTGCAAAATGCACAAATTGCGGCTTAGTCACTTGTAGACAACCGCCTATGAAGTTTTCAACACAAAGAAACGATCATAGTACAGAAAGTTGTTTATAAGCCATGGTTTGTTCAAAAAGAGTATTCAGAGGAGAGTATGTATGTGCGTTTTATGACAAAATATAATAGTTTTGAGTGTTTTTTAGGACTGCTTCCCCCCTTGCTCCATCTTTTTTTAAAATTTAACACGATTAACGTCCTATGCAAATAAATGGGTTAAAAAGTAAAAATAGGTCACCAGGTTTGGCTAAATATTATAACTTAAGACACAGGCATAAACTCTTGATTATGAAACAGATTATCTACTAACGTCAGGGGTCAGCCATTTCAATCAACATTATCACAATAGTACTTAGAGTATGCAGGAGCAGGGTATCAAAATCAGTGGACACTTTTGAAATTGTTGATCAACATTCAGGCATTTTCATCAACGTTTAGGTAAGATCACCAATATTTTGGTAATTTTTTTTTTGGGGGGGGGGGCAGAGGGTTACAAGAAAATATACTCTGTGCATTCTTTTGAAAAGGTTGATAATTTTGCCTGACCGCCTTACATGGTTATTGTCTACTTCTTCAGAGGATGCAATGTAACAAAAGTAGGTCAGTAGGGAAATATCTGGTTCTTAGCGGAATAAAGGTAAAACCCTGTCTGAGCCACAATTTCCTCTATTGTTAATTTGTTTGGTTTAGTAAAAGCGTTCATTTTCATTAATGCTACTTAGAACTACCGCGGTAGTTAAGATGACGGGCTACATTGATTGGCAGATTAAGGGTTATATTGATAACAAGAAAAAATCCAAAAAGGTCATAACGATATACTGACCAGGGCTCTTGTGATACATATACTAGGGGTGGGGTCAAGTTTTGAAACTTAGGGCTATAGTGAGCAATTTTCTCACGTGATGAAGAGGGGTTAGCACGCAGGGGTTTTATATTTTAATACAAACCAGCCACATCATGTGACTTCGGAAATCATTGCGACTGCTGTTACTGCAATCACAACAAGAACAAGGCTAATGACTGACAATAAGCAAGTGAATTTTTTATCACTTTCTTCCAACATTGTGAACAGATGAAAGTAATCATAATCAAACAACCCTAATTGATACTAAAACGTGTATATTTTTACTTTTTCCAACCAACTGAATTTGAAGCTGATTTTGATGATTGGTGTTATAATGCTGCTTAACCTATAATACTCAGCATAATGGCACTCTATGAAATTAACCATGTGAATTCCACTTTTTAGCTGTATTTAAAAATATTTGAGGAAAATCACAAATCATTTAAAGGGGGTAGGTGCAATTCTTTAGATACCTGAAGGGTTTAAAGGGAAATGGTATCTTTGAGAGTAATAATATAAAGAACTTAATCTAAATTTTTACCCAAATCTTCTGGTATGCCCCTGGCATACTACATGGTATACTCTTACCCATACCCCTCTCTTTGCCCTGGGTTACCTTTACTTTGAACCTTTTTTACACTCTTTCCCTCAATCCTGGGTAAACTCATAACTTCAACCCTTGGTTTTCTCTGGATTTTACCCAGGTTAACCCTGGGACTACACAGGTTTATCCTGTGTATACCCTGGATATACCCTAAACAAGGATGTGCTCAGGGTATACTCTAGGTTTACCCTGTCTTTACATTGGAGATACCTTAAGCCAGGGATGGCCAGGGTATGGCCAGGGTATACCCTGGGTGTATCACAGCTTTACCCTGTTTATACTCTGGATATACGCTAACCCTAAACCAGGGTATACCCAGGGTATAATCAGGTTTAACCTGGGTAAACCCAACCCTACCCTAATCCAGGCTTACCCTGTGTATACCCTGGATATATCCTAACCCTAAACCATGATATGACCAGGGTAAACCATTGTTATTGTCAGTTTACACTGACTCTAACCGATGGTTTACCCTGTGCATACCCGGGATATACCGTAACCACTGACCAGGGTTATGTTCCAGGTATACACTCATAGTACCCCAGATTTACCTGTGTATACCGTGGATTTACCCTAACCCTAAGCCAGAACATCCCTAGGGTATACGCATGGTATACCCTAGGTTTACCCTGTGTTTACCCATGTTTTGCTCCAACCCTTATCCAGGGGTAATCAGGGTAATCCCAGGTTAGGGTTATCCTGCGTCTTCCCGAGGTTCACCCCAGGTATACTCATTAAATATCCCTGTTGTTGACTTTTTTTCTGTTCTAGGCAATCAGAATTGATTGATACATTATATCATGTGTCTACAGAAATCATTGGGACTGCTGTAACTGCAAGCACAAGGACAAGGCTAATCTCTTGAAATACGTAAGTGAAACTTTTATGAAATTCTTCCAAATTTGTGAACAGATGAAAGTAGTCATCATCACAAGACCTGAATTCAAGCTAAAATGTGTGCATTTTTGCAACCAACTGAATTTGAATTTGAATTACATGATTGGAGTTATAATGCTGCTAATCTTATAATACTCAGCATAGTGGCACTCTATAAAACGTACCATGTGAATTCCACTTTTTAGCTGTCTTGATAAAGATTTGAGGAAAATACCAATTCGTTTTAAGCAGGCAGAAGCCATCTTTAAGATACCTGGATGATTTAAAAGGATATGGTTTCTGTATGCGAGTAGTAATATAATGCAATTGACTCTCATTCTTACTCAAAACCTTTGGTATGCCCATGATATACGAAAGGATATACTCTTACCCTTGCCCCTGCCTAAGCCCAGTGTTAACCTTACCTTGAACCTTTTGAGTTTACATGCAGGCCCTAGATGATGACTTAAGTTTTGATCCTAACCCCAACAATACTAAACTTGCAAACATAATTTGTCAGGTAAAAATAAACATCTCCCTACAAAAACTGTCCATTTTAACAAATATAAACACAAAAAATCTCCTTGGATGACTAATGGAATCCTGAAATCAATAAAATTTCGGGATAATCTTTATAAAAAAACTAAAAAGTAGCTTTCCTGATTCCTCACAATTTCTGACACTGAAACAAAATCATAAAACTTATAATAATATACTTGCCAAATCAATCAAACAACAGAAACGATCTTATTATCATTCACAATTTGAAAATTTAAAAAATGACACAAAAAAGACCTGGGATGTTATTAAGACAATATTAAATGTAAATAAAAATAAAAAAGACTCCCCATCTTTTTTTTATCATCGAAAACAAAAAGGAATCAAACAAAAAAGAAGTTTCTCTTTCTGTAATACTTCTCCAGCTGATGTTGAAATAATTATAAATACTTTTAAATCTAAATCAAGCACTGGACACGACAAACTTTCGATGCGACTCATTAAAAATATAAAGTCGTCATTAGCTAAACCTCTATCTCTTATAATAAACCAATCTCTCAACACTGGTATTTTCCCAGATAAAATTTTAAAAAAGCAAAGGTGTTACCCATTTATAAAAAAGATGACAAGAAGTGTCCTAATAACTATAGGCCCATTTCTCTGCTACCTGTTCTTTCTAAAGTTTTTGAAAAAGTTGTTTATTGTCAACTCTATGATTATTTTATGCTACATAATGTTTTCTACAGAAGTCAACATGGCTTCAAAAAACTCCAGAGTACCGAAACTGCAATATTGGAATTCATTGATAGATTATATAAAATTCTTGATTTTGGTGAAACACCTCTTGCAATATTTTTAGATTTATCCAAAGCATTCGATACTTTAGATCACAATATCCTTTTACACAAATTGAAGTATTATGGTATCTCTGGGACACCATTAAATTGGTTTAGAAGTTATCTGACAACTAGATCTCAATATGTTCAGTTTGATGATCTCTCTTCCAAACCATTATCTATCACAACTGGTGTGCCTAAAGGTTCCATCCTTGGGCCACTTCTTTTCTTAATATATATCAATGACCTTTATTTAGCTGTCCCCAATTTTGAATCTATACTATATGCTGATGACACCACTCTTATCAACTCAGTTTCTACTCTCAATTTCAGAGCTCAAGCAAACAATAACAACTTTTCAGATACAATTTATTTCGAACTTAAAAAGGTGCATAGCTGGCTTGCAGCAAACAAATTATCCCTAAGCATATCTGAAACCAAATATATGTTATTCTCTTTTCCTCAACGGAAGTTGAACCTTAACTTCGATCTAGAAATGGTTGGTACACGACTAGAAAGAACAAATGAATTTGATTTCCTTGGATTAACAATTAATGACAAGTTAAGCTGGAATGCTCATTTAAACAAAATTGCAAACAAAACTTCTCGCACAACTGGAATACTTAAAAGACTACATCACTTTCTTCCTAAAAATACCCTACTTTTAATATATAGTTCCCTGTTCTTACCACAAATCAATTATTCAATACTCGCTTGGAGTTATGATTGTGGTCGTATTTTTAAATTAAAAAAATCTGCCATCCGTTTGATATGTTCTGCACGTTATAATGCGCATACCGACCCACTATTTAAAGAACTAAAGTTATTAAAAGTCCCAGATTTGCATAAACTTAAATCTCTGAAATATTTTTATCGATATACTAAAAACAAATCACCCAGATACTTCAATGACATGTTTTCTGCTTTACAAATTACCCAGAATTATTCTACCAGACATCGTCATATCCCCCGCTATGCTATACCCCAGTATGTCTCCACAGAAAAGTGCATTCCACAATCTATCCCCAAATTGCTTCTCAATTCACCCCTAAACATAACAGATAAAATTCACACACATTCGTTTTATGGTTTTTCTGGATATGTTAAAACTTTTTATGTACATCAATATTCTGAAACCTGCTCAATTTCTAATTGCTTTGTCTGCAATAAACGTCTATAATCTGTTTGTAAGAACTGCACTCTGTCAATGTCAAAGTTAATCTAATTTTCTTTAATGCAATGACTGTACACATGTAACATTCTATTGAAATAAGGTGTATAACTTGCCACGTAGATTTATTTTAGGTGACCCAAGCGATACCTCATGTTTCTCTCGATCTACCAAGGTTTACCATCGGTATGCCTAGGTTTACCGTGTGTATACCTTGGATCTACCCTAACCCTATCCCAGGGTATGCACAGGCCTACCCTGTGTATAGCCGGGATATATCCTTAGCCTATCTCAGGGTATGCCAAGGGTATATTATGGGTGTAACCCAGATTATCCTGTGTATACCCTGGATATACCCAAACCCCTTACACAGTGTATTGCAATGCTATACCCTTGGTATAGCCCAGATTACCCTGTGTGTATCCTTCATTTGTCCTAACACAACGTTGAGTATCCCCATGGTATGCCCTGGGTGTACCCAAGGTTTACCCTGTGTATACCCTGGATATACCCTAAACATAGCCCAGGGTATGGCCAAGTATAGCTTGTGTGTGCCCCAGGCTTACCCTGGGTATACCCTAACCCCTAACCCAGGTAATACACAGGGTATTCCCAGTGTTTACCCTGTGAATATCCTGGATGCAGACTACCCCTAACAAAGGGTATGCCAAGGGTATAACCTGGATGTACCCAAAGTTTTCTCTGGGTATACCCAGGGCATACAATAATCATAACCCTGGGTATACCCCTGGGTATACCCCTGGTTTACCAGGGTTATACCCATGGTATGCCCTAACTGGCAGTCTATAAAATGTATCATGTGAATTCCACTCATTTAGCGGTATTGGAAAAGTTTGAGGAAAACAGCAAATCATCTAAAGCAGGTAGAGACCATTTTTAGACACCCAGTTGATTTAACGGGATATGGTATCTGTATGGTAGTAGTAATATAAAGCACTTAACCCTTTTCCTCATCCCAAACCTTTGGTTTGGCCATGGTATACTTCAAATTATACTCTTACCCTTACCTTTCCCTAAGCCCTGTGTTACCCTTACCTTGAACCTTTTTGTACAGATTCTCATCACAGTGCTTACGCCCTTAGTGTCATCCCCTTATTCTTGCCCCGGAAAATACTCCTGAGCCAGTACAATAACATCTTACTCTTGTTAGTCCCTTGCACCTTGTCTTTTGACACAGGGTATGCTCTTGTCCCTTACCTATATCCTAACAGATATCCTGGAAAATAACTATGAACTCCTTGTTAGTATTCACAGTGTTTTTGGCAAGAAAGGTTTGCATTTTTAAATGTACATATTTACAGACAAATGTCACTTAATAAATAAATTCTATTTTCCCTGCCACTCAGCCAATGTATTCAAATGATATTTAACATAAACGAGATTGAAGTCTGCAGGACATACTCTGGTTCAAGCTCATATCATTATATAGGTATACTCAACCAATTTCTTTTTAAAGTGCATGTTATATCCATGTTTATCTGTGGAAGACCAATTCTCTACAGTGGCCTGATTTTCATATGGACTGTGTATTGCAGTTTCCAGTTCCGGTAATAGGCATTATGGATGATGAAGACGACGGTATCATTCCAACTGGCGAGAAAAATAGGCAAGCTGTCACAAATGCTTTTAAAAAGTCAAATTTAGACATAAAAACTTTCCTGGAAGATGAACATATCTTTCAAATACAACTGCCCTGGATTGGGAGGTTCTACTAGATACAACTTATGACATTGACGGTGTAGTGGTACTGATACAATCATTGTCTGGAATTAAATGTAATTCAGATTATTTGTTATTCAAAGTTGCAGGTGACTTTTTGCACCCATTGTTTCATATGCTGAAGAAGCACACTGATATATCGAAATATACAGCTGCAGGATTGGAATGAAAAATGTGCAAGGACTACTTATAGGTTACATGCTTGGGTGGACACTGTCACTTTGTGTGCTCCCAAAGACATTTGATTGGTGTCATGAGCTAAAGACTGCAGAAGTGACACGGTATGTCAGCTTAGACTATTTTCAAAAGCGATTTGTGAACTTGTTGAGGAATTTAACTGGAAAAGATATCACTAGGCCTACAGTTCAAAAGATACACTTTTCAACACATCCACAATGAATGTGCTACCACAGGACCAAGAATTTATTTTCGCACTACTTGACTAGGCACTACAAGAAACCGAGTTGCCCAATGTTAACATGGTGATACTCATGAGTAAATTTGGACAGAAGCAGACTGCTTCTGTAGATCTTAGAGAATTGTTTGACATACCTCTCATAACCAAGATTTCAGTTAACATAGCATTGAACCTAAGCCTTGAATTTAATACACATTTGTCATGGTCAAGAGATGGGATTCAAAAGGTGGTTGGCAACAGAGGAACAGCTTTTACTGCTTTTTCAATGGATGAGGTTGTAAACTTTCATACAAATTTAAATCATTGTTCAATTGATATTTCTGGTAAATTGCGTTCTGGTGCCAAACATCCACAACATATTACCTTTCTCCACCTGTATGCAAATACATCCCATACGAGGGATGAACCATTATATCCATATCCTGTATCAGGCATTATTACTTGCTGTGGTCTACTACATCCACAAACGAATGCAGCCATAGAACGTCGTTGCCAGCACTATATATCACATATGACAAAAAATACAGAAAAACTACGAGGCTTTGTCTCTTGTTGCGTGGAGATTGCGACTCAAATAAAAGGTATAGATGTTCCTAGAAAGCTTACTGCCTCTGATTACATTAATGAGAAATCCATTTTTACCCTACTGGAGAGATATCCAATGTTGGTGCCTTTTTGTGAATTTGTTACCGATGAACATTCCTTCATGTCATTAATCGGATCTATTCCAAGATACATTATTGAAGAGCTGATTGAATCTCTAAGACACCATCAACACATTGTTGGATACATTCAGTCTTGGAGATGTTATTAAATGAAACTTTGTTCAGACACCTTTTTCTGGGGCATACCATGGGTACATAGAAACAGTGTTTATGCTACAAATTTGGGACCTGGCACTGAAAATGAGCGAAGCCTGACAATGGTTCATGGGATTTTAAGAGTGGCCCCTATGAACATTGCAGCCCTGCCATATTCTCTTCCACCTTTGGTGAACTGGACAAAATCTGAGGTTCACCGTAAAAGAGGAAGCAGATCATTTCCTTTTTCTGATTGTCTTCTAGCTAGTGATGCAACTATTGGCAAATAATTGATAAAACTGCTTCTGGGAGACTTAGTGGAGCTAAATAGGTTGTTTTCTCCATATATTCAAACAAGAGCACCCGCCTGGTCAGTGAGTAGAATCTGTATCAATGCAGCAGATACTATCACAATTGCTACAAACTACCAAGCTCAAATATCCATTTACACTCAGGAAGCTTGCAGAATGGTAAATGCATTCTCCAGGGAATTGGAGCATGTGCTAAAGGCACACAACCGTGTACATTAAGGGAAATGTCAGTGTTAACATTTTGGAGTATACCAGTGACGCCCAGTGCCTGGCAGCTGAGCTCCTCAAAACCAAACCTCCATAATGGGCATTTGTTTGGAACAACATAAAGCTGGGGTGGGGTCGCATTGTCATTGCTTTGGCTTTATCACCGCTTTCTTCGCATTATTACCCCCAGATGTCAGGACGAAATAATACTATCATTCACCTATCCCCTTGCTTTATCTATAATTTTACTTCATGAGTGCAATGGAAGTCTACGCCATGTGACAGTTTTGATATTGTATAAACATTCACCCTAACCTAGGTCCTACTAATGCTTAAATCATTTATAAAATTTAGGCATGTCACGCAAATATTTGAAGTCTGAAAAGTAAGGGAAAACTCAAAGAATTAAGTTTATTAGCCATTCCAATAATTTTGATAACATTATTCTTTCTGAAACGTGGCTCGATAACTCCATTCCTAACGAGCTATTGTGCATTAATGGATTCCAATTACCATTACGAAAGGATCGCCAAATTAATTACGGGGGAGCAGTTGCTCTCTATGTCGAGAACATTCTACCTTGTCGACGATGTACTGATCTGGACGCAACTGGTAGCGAATGCATCTGGGCCGAAATAACAAAAAATATAGGCAAATTACTTACAGGTGTATATAGGCCTGCGGCAAATCTGAGAAAAGAGCCTTATTTAAGGAGTTTGGTCTACCCGTCTGCCGTATAGCTGTAACATACCTCATTCTTTTGCAAATCTTCTGTAGATTTCAAATATGCCTGTTGTGGAGCTGTCATGTGGTCCAGTTTTACGGTAAATGCAAATTAAGAAACCTATATAGTAGAGCAGCTAAATTTTCAAAAAAAAAGGCTTATTTTCGGTTTTCGTTCAACCGGAAAAATACCCGGCTCGGCTGGATTTGGTAGCAATCAAAAGATAAGAACCTGAAGTTCAAAATTAGGTTAGGTGTACTATCAATTTCATGGTCAATTTGAATTTATATTGGTTACCATGGCAACGAAATTAAGTTTTCAAAAAATGAAGGGAGAATCATATTATTAACCATAACTTTATACGCATGTATACAAGATACCACCTCACAACTTTACATCAACATACCTTCTATACAGGTGTTTCATAAGAAACCAGTTTGAGATAGTAAGTGTCAACAGTTGGTTGCCATGGCAACAGAATGTTTGTAAAAATCACTTTAATTTGCATGTAAACACTAGAAACTTATTTATAGTTTTAAATATGGGGAATAATTTTCATAACATTTGATGTTAAAATGTAAAAAGATTCTTTCCGCACTCACAATGAGGTCAGTTGATTGAAGGAAGACTGTTTTGGGTAGCCTTGCAATGTTCGTGCAAATGTTTACATTACTCAAAATGAGCAGATCTTTGTGGATATTGCAAAAATTGGTCATATGGCCAGTGCTGCGCATTGCTGATAAATGAAACGTACAAGTGATAATATTGCCAGAAAATCTTCCTTAAACAAAAAAAAAAAAAAAAAAAAAAAATACTTAGCTAAATTTGGTATTAATTGAAAGATAAGAACCCGTAGTTAAAAGTTAGATAAAATCTACCACCGATTTAATGGGCAACATATGTTTTTATTGGTTGCCATAGTAACGACATTTTTTGAGTAATACCGGGATAAACACATTTTTAACCATTACGTAATGAAAATGCAAGGTACCACTTCACAACTTTACATCAGCATACCTACTATACAGGCATTTCCTAAGAAACCAGTTTGAGATTGTAAGTGTCAAAAGTTGGTTGCCATGGCAACGGAATGTTACCAAAAGTCACATAAATTTGCAATCAAACATCAGAAGCTTGTTTCTAGCTTCAAACTTTAGGAATACTTTTCATCAAATGGGCTGTTAAAATGTAAAGAGACTCTTTCTCCACTAAATTTGATGTAAATTGAGTCAAGTAGGAGTGTTTTATGGTCACCTAGCAACGTTCCTCCCAATGTCAAGATTATTCAATAGCAGATTTTTGTTAATATTGGACACACATTATCAACCGTGTTGCAAACTACATTCAAAAGCAGATTTTTGTTGATATTAGACACGCATTATCAGCAAACTGCTGAGCAATGATACATGTGATAATACTACCAGTAGATGTTTTTATAAACTTTCCATATTTCCCTGTAGTTTCTCCTGTCCTAAAGCAACATTATTATGTCTTTTTAAAAATAAAATTAAAGAATTTGTTGCAAATTTTGTGCCTTTTTCAAATATATTTTTCACTTAACTCTAATTAAAGGTATCCAGGACACTGAGCGCATACTTATCAGCATATATATTACCGATCATATCCAGCAAAAAGATGGTAAAATTGTCAGAGCTCCCAAAGAACGTCCTTATCGCATGCACACCTAATCAGCGCAATCTTGTCTGAATTATTTTGTGTCAATGTAACAAACCATTTTATATTCAACACAATGTGCCTCCCTTTTCCCCCTTCCTCAAGAAAATATTCAGACAATGGCAAAAAGGTCTCAAAATTGCCATATTTAGTTGCACTTCTAGAACTTTTGTCACTGCCCATCGGCAAATGTCTAAAACCTACATGTAATAGGTACAACTTTGTGTCTGTCTGCAATAATTTGGAAGATATGGAGCTTTTGAAATTTTAATTATCCCTAATATGCATAATTTTAAATACCATGACTATTCCAAGTCAGGTGCTTAATTTCACCTGTGGGTGAGTCACCATGGCACGTTTTGTGATTGTCAGAATAACAGTGTCCGATAAAAACTCCAGACAAATTTGGTCGTAGAGAAGAAAGAAGGAAAGAAGGAAAGAAGGAAAGAAAAGAGGAAGGAAAGAAGGAAGAAGGGAAGGAAGGAAAGAAAATAATTCTTGAAAAACAAAATGTCTGGGTTTGCACCCAAACATAAAAAAGCCACTGACGCGTGTCCTATAGAACAAAGCTTGTTGGAGATCTATCCAAGGTACATCTGCAGCATCGCCAAGTCTGAAGTGGCTACAGTAAACTGTGTTTGGGAACATTACATATACATGTATTCACAGCAGCCTATCACTGTACCAATGGCAATGTGTTCTCTCTTTCATAATCACGATTTTTTTGTGAAAAATGCGGGGCCGGGAGGAAGCATCGCCTAGCGACTTTGATGGACACCAAGTCAAAGTAGCACCCACCACCTTTGAATAGAGTTCAGTCAGTGATTTTAGAGAAGTCGCAAACAGAAAAATGATTGGAACAGATTTGCTTCACAGCAAATCTGTCTGGGTACCTTCAAAATGAGAACAGTTTGAAATGCTACACTTTGCCATTGTTCAGCATAGTCTAAAATTTGTGTATTATGCTAATTTACATAAATGAGAATACTATAACTCTTTGGTTCTTGGTTCATTGGATGTGGCCACGTCACAAAACTTACAAGGTAAAGTTTGAATGACGCTACTATCTGTAATAGTTTTGCTAGCTATTCAAAGACTTTAATTTTGTGTATTTGCCTAATTTGCATAAATTAAAAGCCTACAACTTTGGTTTATGGTTCATGGGATGCGGCTTTGCCACATACCTACAAACTGATGTCGGAATGGCACCTCTACGTATAATAGTTTTGAAGCTATTCAAGATTTAAATTTCTTGTATTCATCTTATTTGCATAAATTAAAATTGCTCAATTTTGGATGATGGGTCATTGTATGCAGCTATACCACAAACCCCAAATTGAAGTTGGAATAGCATCTCTATCTATAAAAGTTTTGAAGCTATTCAACATTTAAAATTGTGCATATCCACCTAATTTGCATAAATAAAAAATCCTGTAACTTGATTCATGGTTCATGGTTCATTGGATGTGGCTTTGCCACAAACTCTTACATTGACCTTTTTTTCTTTTTCATCTGTATCTATAACAGTTTTGGAGATATTCAACTTTTAAATTTTTAAATGCCCCTTATTAACATTAATTGAAATTCTACACCTTTTTTATCAACTGTCCATTATATTGGCAGGTGTCACAAACCTAGATGTGCCCTTTAAATTTTGTGTTTATCTGCAATAGTTTGAAAGATATGGAGCTTTAAGAATTTAGAAAGGCTCTAATTTGCATAACTTTAAACATGTCGATTATTCCAAATCATAGAAGTCAACTTCCTTACTAGCTCCGTTACCATGCCAAGCTTTTTAAGAAAACAATATGTCTGGGATGACACTAATATATATATATATATATATATATATATATATATATATATATATATATATATATATATATATATATATATATATACTTATTCTATATACTCAGTTGCCCACTCTGTGTGAGTAAAGACAAAATATTTTGAAAAACGAAGTGATTTGCAGTAACTGAACATTTAACAATATTGAAATCGGAAATGGCGATTTTGGTCTTTTTGCATGTGCCAAAAAGACTTGTATAATACAAATATATGCACATGACATTAATCTACAGACACAGCTTTATTTGTAAGATGGTTTTGGTGCCTCAAGGAACCTAAAAGGTACGGTTCTGTAATTTCAAATAGTAAACCTACATTGAAGAAATCTATTCGATTTCATTAAGGTGATGGTTTTGCTTTTCAGACATAGGTATCTATTTTTGCTCATAGCATAAAACTGGACCACCTGAGAGCTCCACAACAGGCATTTTCTAAAAGTAGACAAAATTTTACATCAGGTAGGCTATGTTGTAGCTATAAGGCAGGCGAGTAGACCAAATTCATA
>CAXHWN010000792.1:0-11000 GCA_964020975.1 Hermodice carunculata | reverse complement strand
CCCAATATTGCCGGGATACATAATCTGATTAAAGGTCAATTTCCACATAAGAGTAGAACTACGAGGGTCCAACCGCAAACAAATATTATAGTTGTTGCTATGGCTTGTTCAAGCGAGCGAAAGACACTATGCACAAATGAAAAGAAAACAGCACCCCCCCCAAAAAAAACCCAACAACAACAACAAAAAACAACAACAACAACAAAAAAACAAGAAAAAACAACAGCAACAACACTTGGTTTGAAGAGAGGTAAAGTAAATGCCATCCGTATCTTATAAAACCAACTCTCGATTATGCACCCTCAATATCCACCTCTCAGTCTCGACATCAAAGTTCGTTCTGTAAGGTTTACAGATCTGTACGTGTCATTTTGTTGAACAAATCGCACTTGTTCAGGATTTGTCCCCCTTTTTTTCTTTTTCTTTTATGATACGAAGAAGGTCAAATCTGCCACCGTGAGTTGCAAATGTAGGTCTTCAACGGAGAGGCAATGAGACTTGTTTCGGAAGCACGTCGGAATGATGTGGCATAATTTCAATATGTCGCCACGCATAATGCGGCTCAATGAAGTTATAATTTCCTCTTTGAATATACTCGGCAAGCTAGACAACTTTCAGGATTATGGAAGCGACAATTGCAATGGGGATCCCTCGCAACCAGTCGCAATTTTCTATAAGCCAAGCATTGCATAAACATTTGCACCAAAGCATTCCAACTTGAAATGCAGATTTACCTCCAAAAGGCTGCACTACAAGACCACCATAGGAGTCACACACACACACACACACACACACACACACACACACACACACACACACACACTATGAAGGTATATAAATACACACGTACATACATACATGCACACACGTAGAGATACGTGCATGCATAGTTCTATGTTGGAGAGGTCATTAGAACATAGTGTAAATTGTATGTGATGCACCAGTTAAAATTACGTAATGTGTCGTCAATGTGGACAAAATCAAACGTGCCTGTTGACGTTCGGTTGGTACGTTTATCATAACGCTGGCGATAAATGGTAAACATAAACAAACACAGTCAGATCGGGTTGGCGTTGAAAATATGATAGTGACAAATCAGTGCAAACTAACCTAGAATCCAAAAAATTTTACCTGCATTAGCGAGAATTAAATCTTTTTTCATTCGTGTCCATAGATGATGGGAAAGATCACTCTGAGCTCACTCACATGTGCTCGTTCCCACAAACAACTCTCATTTGTAAGAAAAAGATAAAAGCTCCGCCATATTCTACATTTCCTTTTCTTCTTCCTGTCCTTCTGCATTAAAAGATATTTAAACGGACTATAGCGATTCTATATGCAGTCGGTTTTGTGCAAAACAGTTATAACGCGAGTGGTCTGTTTGTGTACTTATCAGTCAATACATGCTGATCGTTATTCAGGTGATTTGATACAGCCGGGAGAGATTTGTTGTACCGTGGTTTTGTGTTTATATGTCTTTCACATGACGGGGCCATAACACTGCCTTGTAATATTTCTGCAGGGTTTTTGTGTAGTTATCTGTTCAACAACTATGGTTATGACTTTTTCAGCGCCTCCGCCTAGATACTACACCTAAATTTGAAAAGCGTGTTACTAACATGACTTACAGTGATAGCAAAGTATCGCCTCTCGGTCACGATTTGGTATAATCTGCTCTAAACATTTATGTCTGCACGAGCGTCACAATCATAGTTAGTTGTACGAAATACCATTTCGTTTTTTATTTTTCGACATGCAGTACTCTGTACTCTGCGATTCCTCATTCCTGTACGTTTTATCAGAGAAAGCATGCGTTTGTTTTTATCAAATGTATCTGTGCTGCACACTCATCTGACGATCATTTTTCCTCATTCTCTATTGCAGGATTAGACCCAACAGCGCAAGAAAAAGCCAAGGATCTTTACTGGTTTTGACAGACTCATACATGGACAAATCCAACTGCGCCATTTTTATTCCGAGCCAAGCTGCACATTGACTATTTCAACTTGACATCTGAAGGGATGATAAATACTTAAATCATGGGACAAAGACAGTGTACTGGAAAGAATTTGCGTGCGGCCTTACGATATTACTCAGGATATTGTGTAATTACTTCTTCATGCAGTTATCATGAGACGTTTTGCATTTATGCCATTGTCATCGTCACCATATCTTTTTTTGTGACTGAAAACTCGACCATGTAGGCATACCGACATTAGAATGCTGTGTGAACGGGAATGGACAATCACCGTCAATTGCCAAGAAGAAAATCCTTGACAAATATGAATTACGACTCAATTCCCCCACATTAACTTACAACAACGATTGACCTCAATTCAACAAAAAGAACATTAAGTTTTTTAGCCTGGTGACTTAAATATTGTACTGGTACTCAACATAAATACACCAGGTTGCGCATCGTCTTAAAAAGATTTCGCCACATTGGTGAAAAGAAACAGCGGGTATAGCATGGGCCACTATTGGTGTGAGACAACCTATAAGATAGATTGTCGTCGGGAATACATCATTGTTTTGTCAGGGCGGACCTGATGGTCAGAATGAACGGGAAAAGGATTGCGGAGTGTGAAATCTGTTGTCACTGAATCCATACAAACTGCACTGAGCCCAAATCGTAGACTTTACTTCTCGTGCTGTTGACAGAATGTCCCGGGAAGGCACGCAAGACGGTTGCGAAAGGCAAGGAGGCTTGGGCGGACAATAGAGGAACGTGCGACCGGCAAGGTGTGTATGGCTTCCACGCCGTCAAATTTATATTCAACCGAGATTTTAATCCCATTTTAAGTCTGGGAGGAACTACTAAACGGCACAAAATTAAGCAAATGACCAGTATATTCACCCAACTAATAGCCCATAAACTTTTCACCACTGCACGATTTGTTTGCTGTGGCAAAGGCGTGGAATTTAGCCGCATTTTACGTGTTTCCCCAGATGTATAGCACAAGTCATGTAATCCAAACTGACCGGCTCTGTATAACCACCTCGGTAAATTTGCACAGTCAAGCAAGAGCCTCGTGTTTTTATGATCTCCTAAAGCTGGAGGTATTATGTAGTTGTCCCACAGGCCAAAGGGCGCCCGTTTTATTCCGCGCACAAGTCCGCGGTCAGGTCCGGGTATTGCCGTTAAGGTTTACTCTGGGTAGTTGCGCCAGCTTTGATCGCTACAACCGTGTACCACCACATGCCCAAAGAAAGTTATACTTGCTTGGTCAAACACAAGCAAGAGTAAAGAGGAGAATGGGGAAAAAGCTATCTGCAGTTTTTATTTCGAAATCCGGAAAACCGTATCAAAATGAGAGCATTGATAAGTGGCACTGTACACTTTTGTTATGATGATATTCCAGCAAACATCATATATATATATATATATATATATATATATATATATATATATATATATATATATATATATATATATATATATATATATATATATATACGTATATATATACATATATAAATACATACATATATATATAAAATGCAGTTTTATATCCAAATATGTAAAAATATGGAGAGAGAGAGAGAAGAGAGAGACAGAGAGAGAGAGAGACAGAGAGAGAGAAAAGAACCACAAACAAGCAAACGAAAAGAAAATGATATTCAAAGATCTACGATTCTTTCCCATTCTCTGCACCGCGAGCGATATGCGAAATCTGGACAGATATATCACCTTTATTTACACGATTCTTACACGTGCTGCCATGCAGTTAATTGATTTATGTTTCTTAACCCCCCCCCCCCCCCCAATAATATGTGAATATATTTATTTTCATCTATTCAGATTGTCACTCTCATTTCATGTATTTTGATCAAGCTTCAATTGCTCTCTTTTGCTCACTTATCCCATTCTCTGTTTTTCCCCCATCTTTTTAATTTTTGTCGATTCCATGTTATCAGTATTAAAACACTTAATGATAAAATGTAAGTACCCCCACTGTGTGTAGTATAATCCAGAGCTAAAAGATGAAATGATTGTGGGCTCTATGGAACACTAAACCAGGTAATTTCTTTTGTAATTTGTTACATCAATTGCTAATTCGGTGGAATGGAATACTTTTTGGGCCAAACTAAAGGTAAAAACATCGGCAGATAATTTCGAATTTCATTTGCTTTTAAAATTTCTCCCATAATAGTGAACTCTGGTGAAAACGTTTCAATGAAAGTAAGTGGTACAAATCTGAATATTATAATATTCAATGAATGAATGAATGAATCAGTCAATCAATTCATTCAATCAGTTGGTCAGACAGTTAAATCAATCACCTACCCAAATTTTCATGCTCGTGGAACATGTGTGGCTGAACTGTTGAAGAAGAAAAATGCCAGCCATCATGCCCTTATTTTAAAAAAAAACCGTGGTGATTTGGGAATTGCTGTAGAAGTTAAAAAACTGAATATGTTGAAGACATAATGTGCACGTATCGCTGTCGTGCATGACAAATCGCTTGCACAACAACTTGGCACCTGGTAGCTTTTCAGCGGGGATGCTTTTATCTGTGTGTAGTCGCCACCTGTACTTCTGATTGTCTCAATTGCCAAATTTAAATACGGGAAAACAAAGCTTGATGGGAAACATCAGCAGGTGTGTCTGCAGAACCAGTGCAAATCACCACGTGTTTTGTGTATTCTGTATTTCATAATATACTGGCAAATATATATTTGAATCTAGATTCATATTTTAGGCATAAGTAACATATGGTTAATGAATGTTGTGAGATATGGCCCGAAGTTATAATTGCCAGATGTTAAGACAAGCCAACATGAAGGTCATGTAAATATTGTGGACAGTCGTAGTTTATGGCCTTATGAAGAATAACGACAGCAAGTCACTTGACTCAATTTTGGTAGCTCGTCAAAGCATACCCTAAATTTGCGTGCAGCTTGGGGCCGGCCGTAGATACAGATATTTAACATTTTTACGTTGTACCAGTGTACAACTAATAAAACAGGGGGGGGGGGGGTATACATGTATGTAAGAGGACAATATTACGTTACCCGAGAGATTGTCGCAAATGTTTCTTGTTTTGGATACATTGCGTGCAACTGTAAACGCAACGCAGTCCAATTCTTTTCAATTAGAGTATATGTATAGAAACATACGCTCACGCTGAAGTGATGAGGTGTTGTTTTTGTACACCTTCAGTGCGCGTGTGTGTGTCGCCGGTTTCTCAGAAGAGCTGTTATTTTTGTAATATATACTTGCGATACACATGCAAACTCATCGCTAAATTTGTTGATGGTATAAAACCTGTCCTTCATAAATTATACGTTTAATGAGTGAAGGTGAAATTTAAATTTTGAACATTTCTGTACACACTAAAACGTTTTATTTTCGTGTATATTAATTTTCGGGTTATTTCATAAACATGACAAATTTACATTGTCATGAAACCATGGTTTTCTTTATATTAGACATATGGCCGAGGACCTCTGAAATATTTGAAATTCTGAGTAGTTCAATTTGTGTGGGTTTGATAAAACCGCGAAAATCACGAACTTAATTTTCAGTTAAACATATAGTTACTGGTTTGCCAACGTATCGGTTACAGCGGTGGGCAGTGACTAGAAGAAACACTCAGACCATAGTAAGAATTAAACGGAGTTCTGATGTTAATTCAATAAGAGTATCGTAGGACCTTTGACTTTAAAGGAGTCATAACACTGCAACGTATATGTTACATAATAAACCTTAAGTTCTCTGCTAAGTATCGAACATGATTATATTTAGACTCCATTCATAATACGAAATGCTTGTCCAAACATGTTATGGCTGCATCCTCATCCCAAACTTGGATTTCCTTTTGGCAGAAGTTACGTGTAGCCGCTGGACTTGTGCAGTTGTCGAATGGATGACACCCCATGGAATCCCTCCAGAGCTTGACCATGTCCTTGTGGTACTGCCATTGATATTCCCAGAATATGACAATGCTCCTGTGAAACTACTATTGACTACTCCCAGCCCCCCCCCCCCCCACGATCGTTGATATCCCCAGTGTGACAATGTTTTTATAACATTTACTGTCGATACCCATGCCCTTGCGACACGACTGTTTGTATCCACAGAATATGGCAATGTCGTTATAACAACACCATTGACACCCCCTACCCCCTCCCCGAGTGTAATCATGCCCTTGTGACACGACTGTTGATATCAACAGAGAATGATGGTGCCCTTATGACACCACCATTGACCCGCCCCCCGCCCCCCGCCCCCCCCCCCCCATTTGACCATGCGCCTGTGATACTATCATTGATGTTGCCCACCAAAGATATAGGTGGCTTCACCTTTGTTTTAATTTTGGGAACGAAGGGTGGGAAAAACTGTTTTTCTCCAAAGCTGTATTACAGCATTGTTATGATCGCTGAAGTGGGTTGCTGTTTCATAGCGTCACTCAAATTTACTCTTTTGGACGTGAATTTTCTTGCATTTTCCTCACAGCGTGATATTTAATGTAATTTTGTTTCAAATATATTTAATTTTCTTGGTATACAGATCCCGCCATCCCCCAAAATTCGCTAATTTATGGACTGTATTATGAAAGCAGCCTGCCTTTGCTGAAAAGCATGCATGACGTCATGGTGTATTTTTAAAAGCTAGCATTACCAGACAACACAAATCTATCTAGATTACAATGAACCATTCTCGTACAAAGTTTTGACATACGATCCAAGACTAGAAAAGAAGATTCGCATAACAGCAAATCTGTATTTTCTTTGTGCGCCTATAAAGGGAAAACTTTTGATGCAAACAGGAATGGCACCTTTCTTTATTTGAGATTTCATAATAATCAAGTGACCCTTTTATACATAATGTAATGTGAATTACTACGGCATTAATTTGTGATTTAGCAAAGTTACAGTGGTCAATAATATCCACATGGGCAGACGTTTTGCTGCTGAGGTATTCAAGATACAAGTTTGATATGCCTTTGTTAGCACCGTTTAAATGCTGCAACTTTTTCATTTGATACTACAATGGAAACACAAACTGCATTTGGAATGACATTTCTGTATAGTTTTGAACTCAGAAGGTATTCAGTACTTTATTATTATTATTATTATTATTATTATTATTATTATTATTATTATTATTATTATTATTATCATCATCATTATTATTATTATTATTATTATTATTATTATTATTATCATTATCATTATCATTATTATTATTATTATCATTATTATTATTATTCCCCTAATTAGCATAATTTAAAATTACATTTTCAATGCTGAGTTGTCAGTAACATATATGAACTGATATTGGAGAGGCATCGCTGTGTATATCGTTTTTAAATTACTCAAGATTCAAAATTAAAATCCATCTAGTTGTCGTACATTTCCACGTTTACTATGCAAAATTTCGAGCATGCGGGTGTAAGAATGTCAGATTTAGAGCTTCTGGGTATCCGACGTCTTTAAAAAGTGTTAGTTCCAACATAATTTTGGCCTGCAAGGAAAGTGACGGAGGAAAGAGATACGGAAGGAAAGAATAGAAGGAAGGCAGGAAGAGAGGAAAAGGAGGAATGAGAGCAACAGTAGAATTTGTTTGACAAAGGACTGCAACAAATATGATAAATAATTTGATTAATAAGTTGATTTCCTGACCAAAGATAAAATCAAATCATAAGAATAATCTTTGAGTAAGCTGCCTCTATCAGTAACAATTACTAGTACCAAACTGACCATAGTGGGAATGTGGAGATCTGGTAGACATAGCCTTCAGGTCGACTGGTTCGTGATGCCATAGGCCTATGGTCCGTTTGCCATTTTGTATGTTTTCTCTAATTTGCCCGCTTGGCGAATTATGTGGGTTTTTTAAAGTTTTGTTAGCCTTTAGGCAAGAACAGCTATACGACCATTCATCAAAATTATTGTGGGCACTTGGTGGTCAGCAAGGAGGGTAATTATCTGTGTGACCATTTACAAAATCGAGGAGCTGTTAAAACAAAATTTCAAATGCAACCCTTGGTGCATTCTTAATAGAAGTACAAATATAAATAAACGGCTTATTGAAAATGTATTTATAGACGTGTGCATACGATACTCTACTCTTTTATACTATGCATACATACATACATACATACATACATACATACATACATACATACATACATACAATGCATACAATGCATACAATGCATACAAATGTACAATACCCTCTTTTCACATCTCTTCTTTTTTTTTCTTTTTGTCTTTTTAAGTTTACTCAAATGGTCTATTTGGTGACTTTGTGCATATATATATAACCTGCGAGTCTTACTGTTTTTTTTTTTTTGTTTTTGTTTTTGTTTTTTAATTGTTTCTGGATTCTGCCCGGGGACAGAAGGTCGCCTCCCAGGCAAACATATATATGGCTTATGCGGTAACTTAGGCTCAGCGATGCTGTTTCACCTGGACTGAGATAGAGATGAACGGGAAACAGCTGTGTCAAGGTTGCCACTTGTGTATTCAACTGCGATTAGCTTACGGAAATGTACTTCCTCTGGCAAGGTCAGGCAGCAGTGTACTGTGACCAGTTTGCGGTGAATGATTTAAAATAAATATGTGCATTTCTCGATTGACTTGAGTTCTGTGGCTATTTTGTAGGTATTGCCGGGAGGCACGGTGACGCGAGAGCAGTTTGGTGTGGATGTACCGGTATGGCATCAGCGGTTGGCCGGCTGGATGGATAACGACGTCCCCGATCACAGAATCATGCAGTCAAGCGACAGAACAAGGAGTAGTCTCAATTCGGCGTTCTTGCAAATGCCAACTATACGTGTTTCAATATGATTTGAAAAAAAAGAGAGAGAGAGAAAGAAAGGGGCACATTGTAATCCCGAGCCAAACACAGACATCTATGCTTCAACTATGATATACTCAACTTGAGCAATCCTAGGTCGTTTTAGGGCTTTGGCTGTCGATTGAATTCCAGAAGTAGAGTTACCTGCGTTGCAAGCTATGAACAGTCTCCGTTGTTCAACAGTTGTGTCAAGAGCAGTTTATAATGGTTGGGGTGCTTACGGACATCGTCTAGGGAATAATTTACCAACAGAAACCACTGCCGACATCACAAATGACAAATATGCAGTTATTTTCTGTAAACTATGTATATGTATATAAGCTTCGTTTTGTACATATTGTCTTGAAGCACCACACGGGCGAGTGAAATCCGCATGTTATAGGGAATGCCTAGTCTGAAGTGTGTCCCATTGGTCCCCAAACTCGCTTTTTTTTCTTACCTGTATTTATTTATCAAGATCTAATCTTCAGGACATGTTAATTTCAATGAACGAGACACGATGTGCTGTCCATCGGCGTGGATCAATCAGAACTTGAAAAATATCTTTCAGATTTCACTTCTTTTGTCTATGTATTTTAATATGAAGGGAGGTATAAGAACGTTTTCTTGAGATGGTTCCACTAACGGAGACGAAAAATGATGAAGACAACCTTGTCTCAGAAAGTGCTACGTCACGAAAAATTTAGGCAGTTTGCATATCATAGAGAAGTATTCGTTGACCCGGAGGGTGGAGTCTTTTTGTTATCGAGAAACTTGCTGGTAAAGTTACCTCTGTGACTGTCATCTCGCTGAGCAAGTAACCGACAATACGATTAAATACAAAGGCTGTACGTCTCTCTGGGCACACAAAAGCAGTTTTTGATAAACGATATGGGTCAATGCTGGGTGTTGTAGTTCTGTTATTAAAGCTCCATGACATCACGAAATCACGTCTATTGTGGCAGGGCATGTGGAGAGCTGTGCCGACATAACATCTTTGACATGCCTTGGTTTGCTTGAGGCGACAGAAGCCTACACGACATCGGTGTTGACACACGTCATCTGGACAAATGTCTCGACCTGCCTCAAATGCCGCCTGTCTTTCCCAACCTCTTCGTATACCTGTGTTCATGTGCACCATTAGTTGCATGGGGACCACATCAATGTCTGTAAATATGAGGTGATTAAACACAAAAACTTCACATCAATCGTTCTTAGCGTCCTTATTGATGTAATATGTATAACTGTAAAGAAACACCGTGCAAGACTCTTTTCAATCAAGAGTAAAATACATGATAGTATGAAGGATATTTTATTGCTGATTGTCTTCCGTTTTAGAACCTAATCTATGTTTGGGTTTTCATCTCCCCAGAGTTTTTTTTTCTTTCGAGAAGACCGTTATCCCAAATAGCGCAGACAAAAGCTATGTAACATTTTATTTTACCTGGTACTTTGCTCAAAACTCTATCCCCCAACGAAAAATTCATTTTCTTTGTTCCGATAAGTTGAGTTCTTATGGAAAAGCGCGGATGTGCAAAGGAAGTAATTGTAGTAATTACACGTCTTTGAGTATTTGTGGTTAGCTCCTGGCCTCAGTTCTCACCTTATGGAGAGAGAGAGAGAGAGAGAGAGAGGAGAGAGAGAGAGAGAGAGAGAGAGAGAGAGAGAGAGAGAGAGAGAGAGAGAGAGAGAGAGAGAGAGAGAGAGAGGAGAGAGAGAGAGATGAGAGAGAGAGAGAGAGAGAGAGAGAGAGAGAGAGAGAGAGAGAGAGAGAGAGAGAGAGAGAGAGAGAGAGATTATATCAATTTTCTTCCATATTATATCAATTTTCTTCCATATTATATCATTTTCTTCCATATTTAGGGGAAAATTGCTCAACTGTATCGTTGAGGAAAAAACCCTCAATATTTTTCCGTCACAAACGTTTGACCAAAGAAAAAGCTATTATTTTAATTACAGGATTAGCTACTTGCATTGGACCTCAATGACCCTCTCTTTCGTAAAAAAAAGGGACTTCAGGTGGCATCATTACCAGTTTTCATTGTGTAGCGTTGTATTCATTATCCATAAAGATGCGATGACACAGCTTTGCCTCCTGCACGCAACCCATCCTCTGTCAGCGGATGAGACCTAGTTGTTTCGTCAGTGCTCACACTACATGAATATTGACCTGTTCCTTGACAAACTGAGTTTAGAAAAATTGATGCAAGTGTTT
>CAXHWN010000791.1:47200-87200 GCA_964020975.1 Hermodice carunculata | reverse complement strand
TCTTAATTGGAGATACTACTGTATTTATATAATACTGTCACTAGTAAAGTATGTCCTGTTTTCTAGGTCAAAGAACTGGATGGTATAAAAATCATTCGCTTTGAAGATCCACTTTGCTTTACCAACGCTGAATACTTCCAAAGTGAAGTATTCAAATTGTCCGAAGTAAATCCTAAAGATGTGAAACGGAGACAGAAAAAAATGGCTAAAGCCAAGTCTTTGGTCATCTCGCCTGAAGGCGCTGACGTGCAAAAGGAGGTGAGACTTTCAGTGTGTTAAATCTGTAAAAGTTATGATTTTATACATTTAGTAGGTAATAAAACGCAGATGATTTTGAATTCTTTGAAAGATTATGCAATGTAATAATACCCTGGGGGACATCATTGCTATTAAGCATACTTCTGTGTTTGTCCAAACCTATTAGCGTAATCAAGTAACTGTTTTCAGAGAAATGGTGGGTGAGATTTAAAAGATAATGAATGGTAACTCTGCCGTAAATTCTTAATTTAGGAGAAAAAATGCCTGACGGTCTATTTGCTTCCTGTCTCAATTCAGAACGGCGCTTTTAATGGTTCTGCTATCTACCTTATCTCGGCCACACGCCACCTCATTCTTGACTGCTCATGTATGGCCTACGTAGACTCCGTGGGAGCGCGAGCACTCGGCCAGGTCTGTACCGCATCACACAGGAATTTCAACACGATTCTCAAAAAGAAGAGGCTCGTGGGCCTAATGCTCTGATGACGTATAATCTGATGACTACCCCCCTCCCCCCATAATAATAATAATAATAATAATAATAATAATAATAATAATAATAATAATAATAATAATAATAATAATAATAATAATAATAATAATAATAATAATAATAATAATAATAATAATAATTTCTTGATATGCATTCTCTACATGACCTTGATCAATAAGTCGAGGTCATCCATATTATGCAATATCAAGCATCCACATAATACATATTTGGTACATTTGGTACATCTCGCTTTATCAATATACTGAATTTAGTGTCCTTTTCGTAAGTGCTTGATGATATTGAAAAAAAGATCAACATTACACAATATAATTTAACCATTCGCCCTACGCGTATTCGGTGTAAATTCGGTAGTTTAACCGCAATCTATTAGCACAATAATAAATTTAATATGTTTTAATACCAGTGATATTAGTTCGAATACTTACCACTAGTGGCGCCACCGCGGCATGTCAAACTTGTTTTGTGTGTTTCTGTATATGGCTGTATGAACACAAGTTATGATGTAATGACCATCACAAAAAAATCTCTTCAAGATTTAGTTTCTTTTACTATAATCAATGCCTCCTGACAGTCAAAATATGCCAAGGTCATTTTTAATAAAATTGGACACTTTACCTAAGGCGTAATTGGTGTAATTTTTTTAGTCCCATCTCAATTTATTGTCACATAGATTAATTAGATGTGTTTCTGACACCTAAGATAGTTCCAATTGCTCCACACGAGATACGAATGTTGTTTGTACTATGTCCCTGTCATGGCGCACTGATATATGTCTGCTACTTTAGGTATAATGACCGTCACAAAGAATTCTTTTACTGAAATGTATTCATTTCACAACCTTGAGAAAGTAGTGTTATGCAATATTAAACTTCTGCATATGATACACATTTGTGGCATACTTTGCATCGCTAGTCTCATCCTTTTTTCGGATATTCTAAACATACTAAATCCTTAATGACCTTGAAAAATGTGTCCGGTTACCTGAAAGTTCACATCATTTGACTGTTTGCCTGATGTCCATTTGGTGTGAATTTTGCAGTTCTGTCACAATTTATTATCACAATAATGAATTTAATGTGTTTTTGATACCCATGATGCTAGTTGCCAACTTACCACCAGTAGCGCTACCATGGTTCCACAGGTCATAAATTTGACGTCTGTATAATATTCCTGTCACGGTATCTGGATGTATGTCCACAAATTCAGATCTAATGACAATCACAAAAATCATTTTCTGAAATGTATTCCAACGATGACCTGGAGAAAGTGGGCAAATGCATTCCATATTGTGTCATATTCAACTTGCACAGATGGCACACATTTGGTGAAATAAAAATCACCATTTCACCCCAAGACAATTATTTTCACCAAATCATAACTCATATTTCCCTTTCACCTATAGATGGAGCCAGTAGTGCTTTCAAGTTTGACATCATAGCCTCCTGGATATATTCACCAAATTCGAAACAGATCCATAAAAAATCGAACACACCACAGCATTTCCATTTTTCCCAGTTTTTGACCCTGAATTATGTTATCCAGTAGGCGGCGCCACCACTTTGTGCTTTTATATTAAATAATGTCACCTCTGTTGTATGATTAATATTCGCCATTAGTTTGAACAAAATTGTCCTTGCTATTTGCCAAAGATATGATATCTGTGTATGAAATTATCGTGATATAATTGATCTAAAAGATAAACAGTTCTTCCTGTTGAGAAGACGGGCCCTCTCTTCCGCGTGATATGTTCCATTTCCGTAATCATTTCGCAAATCATAAGACGTACGAGACATTGGCCACCTTCTTGTGTTTCATCTGCAGATAATACAAGAGTACCGTGACGTGGGGATCAGCGTTTATCTGGCCAACTGTTCAGGTAAGAAACGAAGCAAAAGCAGGAAAAAAACAAAGGGTCTTCAACGCACCTATTTTCCAAATAACGAATGGGGACAATTACACATTTGGTACCGTGATGGATCCCAAATTTGCTCCGTAATCAGGACCAAATGCGTAATAAGGCAACTAAACACTTTGCCACTCATTTCGCCTCAAAGGGTCGGAATATAATTTGTCGTGTACTTTAATGTACTCACTTGAATTTTATACAGACAAAACATTTTTTCGTAGACGATTGTAAATAAAACAAATAATGATGGCGGCCAAGGTCAGTAGGTATCGTTGGTGTGCGTTGGCACCAAGCACCGAATCCGTACCGCGAAAAGCTATTCATTCGGCCTTATTTTGACCAGGAAATGGTTCATGTCACATTTAACAGAATGAATACTTATTCAAATAACAGAAAAAATGTTCTTTTTACATGAACGTTTTGCTCCAAACTTAATACTGAATATATTTGTTTTTTTTTTTTTTATACATGTATGTTTTCACTAAAAAATTCAATACAGAATATGTTCTTTTTATCTGTACATCTTTACCCCCAAATGCAGTGCTAAAGGCAGACAACGTTTCCGTCATATTTGTTCGAAACACAACTAATGTGCATGCTATGTTGACTGCAGAGAATGTGAGGGAACTACTGAGCTCTGCTGAGTTTTTAGAGATCCAAGGGTCAGACACGCTTCACCTGACCATCCATGATGCTGTCTTGTCCATACTACAAACAGACGGTCATTGTTTGAACAACGGCAAGGTAACGCTCCTAGGATCACAGATTTGTATCCAGAAAAAATATTGATTTTTTTTTGTACAAAGAAAACTTGCTTTTCATGGAGTTTTTTTATCTAAAATGTTTGACTATATGTATCGGTTCAGGGCCAGAATTTTGGCGAGAATCCTGGAATCCATTCTTGTAAAGATTCTCCTAAACTTGTCTTTCTTTAACAAGAAAACTAATAGACAAAAATCCAAATAGATTTTCGTAAAATTTTGAGAAATTCTGGCCCTGCCGGTTTCTGTTTGCAAGTGTTCCCAGTGGACATGCTTTGTATTACAAAGTACTGCCAGTGTTATTGTTTTATTCAACATTGCGATACAATCAGAATAATTGTGATGCAACAGAGTGTTCTTATATTTATGCCTTAGCAGCCAGACTCCATTATGTTTTTTAAAAAAAAAATGGGGCCATGATAATCACATCTTTGGAGATAATCCTACCTTTCCGAAGATTTTTTTTTCTCATTCATTTTCTCATTCATTTATTCATTGGCTGTTTACGTTGGCATATCTTTTGTTTAGCCATGCGGACTATTGGGGGATAGTACATTGACGATACCAAATAACACTGGAGAGCACAACGTATCATTAGGGTTGTCCAAATTATCTGCGAAGATCAGAGAAATATCTTCAGTTTAGTTTGTAAGTCAACAATTTCCCAGTTAATCAATTAAGGAGTGTAAATTACCAGCAAAAAAATATATTATAATACATACAGAGTAATACATAAGGATGTTTACATGCGCATTTCTTATTGTAGGTTGAAACATCGAGTGAAATGAACCTTTTACAAGCAAAGAAGTGAACAAATTCTGGACGGAGCCGCAGACAAATTGTGCACGACTACACTATTTCAACGGAGTGGCGGCCTTCTCGAAATGTACTTGAATAACACATGAAGCGTTGTCATGTGCGAAAACTACTAAAAGCCCCAAATGGCTCGTATCTAAAGGTCCCATCGCATGGCGGTGTTAGCACGCATACAATCCGCCAGTGCTAAATTGAACTGAACTGAACTGTATTTTCAATTATGACGGCTACGCTCACATTCCATTTATATTGCAGAACCGAGGTCTTGTCTTACCTTATCGCCTGATTTCGGTAATATTCATAGTTAGCCTTATTATTCTCTCAAGAGTGTCTAAAGCAGCATGATCAAGATGTGTCAGTGTGCAAACAAATGGCGAACTTCGGACAAAAAGCAGACAAGGATCACTCGACATCAGGAACAGGGGTTCTACGTACTGCGCAGGTTGAAAACAATTTGACAATACCAATAAAGTTCGCGTTACCTTCTCTGCCAGTGCTACATCCTAGTAAATACCTTTGATCTATACTTGCATAATTTGCTAAGGAAGAGCAGCGTTATATACCACTGCATATTCAGTTCTTAAATTTGACAGCCCAGGAGTCAGATGTTAGATAGCAGAAATCCAGGTGTAGCGGTAGGGGCCCAGGTGCGACATTTGGTGACTGATGGACGTACCTGACGTACTATGACATGAAACCGATAAGATGTTTTCAGTATCCTGTGATACAAAGCTATGCGTTATCGAAACGATCAAAAGTAGGTTTACTTTAAGGAAAAAGGTGTCTGTAGTGGCTTCCCACAAGTATCAGCCAATAATGTAAAAGATGACTTAGTCTTTGTCAAGTGATACAGATCAGAAGATGGCTGCGGTCTGCAGATATCCGCCATTGTTATTGATATATTACTTACTCTTTGTTATGTATGAGTTGACACAATTGTCATTAGAATCATTTGTATGTCCTGTAGCATTTTACACTTCTTAGCATTTTACTTTTTGTATAATAATAATATATCCCATACGTTCATTGAAGCATGCGTAATAAGTTTCCATTGCCTTTTCCCAGGATTTTAATGGCATCAGGAAAACTCTTTAAAATTTTGTTAGGATTTCATGGGAATTTATACAAACGGCTTTTGTGCAATAATAAAGTAAATAAATAATAGTTTATTCAACCTCCGCGAACGGATAAAGTAAAATACATATAAATCGTACATCGCAATACTGTTGCTATCCAGAAAAAAATCGTCTGTATACAATGATGATGGTAAAGTGATATGTATAAGATTTCAATCTCACTGGAAACGGGTTGTCAGAAGACGCCGCTTTGGTGCAAATATACCAGGCTTCCTGTTGCTTGGTAATTTCTATGAATTCCTGTATTTTTATTGTTACGTAACTCCATAGAGCAAACAATATGTCTGCGATTCGCTGATGTTGTTAACATATCGTACAAAATGATGGCAAATATAATAAACTGCAGACTTATGTCAATAAATTGGTGGCTGGATTGGTTCTTAATGCCACAATTTGCTGCAGAAAAGTGTTTGGATACAGTAGCACCCAAACGTTACCACATTGCAAGAGTCAACGCGATAACAAGCAGTGCCCAATACATTGCGGGTTACCCACATTCTATTAAGCGTTCTGAGGAGATAAATACACACAGGTCTCATTGTACATGTATAGTTTATCAGTTTTATCCCGTATTCATTTTGGCTTTACAAACATTTAAAATCTTGGGTGTGGCCTTCTTTTTTGTGCTGTGTCCTTCTACATTCTACCAAAAGGTGGCGCTGTTTGCTGCCCTAGGGGTATAGCAAATAAATTCACGTCTGACAAAACCTCAATATGCTGTAACATGCTCCGAAGTCAAGTACGTTTGTGTTATGAATATTTTAAATCAATATGTATTTATTAAGTGGCGAATCCCCATGAGCGTGTTAAAGGTCTTGCTGGTTAGAACATATGTTTTTTTTTATAAAACTCAAGAGTTCTGACTTGTCGTCGATGGACACAACATAACAAAAGAACTGTGACAGCTATGTGCTCAACTGACCTATATCTATACATGTATGGACAGGAACAATGACCAGTGAAGAATAAAAAATAAGAGTTTTCTGATAATAAATGTCTTGACCTCTTGACCTTGTTCCACTAAGTGACATGTATTTATGTGCTTGGTTTCATGACAAAGTCAAGGGATAAAAAAAATTAAGCCAACACGTGGAAAGTGGCTGTGACGCCGATAAATTACTGATGACCTAGTCTTACTATATTATCTATGCACTTTTACCCTGATATATATATATATATATATATATATATATATATATATATATATATATATATATATATATATATATGTATATATATATATATATATATACATATATATATATATATATATGTGTGTGTGTGTGTGTGTGTGTGTGTGTGTGTGTGTGTGTGTGTGATTTCATGGCGCCAATCAAAGTACAAAAAATGTGTGATTGAATATAAACTTTTAGGGGTGGGGGTCGGGGTGTGTCACCTTGATTTGACTGTACAGGGTCACTTGAATGCAACAATAATGACACCAAACAAAACTTTGGAACTTTTTATTTCAGAGAGTACTATTTATAGGCCTATAAGGCACCATGTTTGTATGTACATTACCAAAATTACTTTTAGCACATTGATGCAATGCCTGCTAAAAAAAGCTCAAAGTTGCGCAGCTTGGCAAATAATTGAGATAACGTTATCATTGAACAAAGTTCAATAGGCTTTGGAGGTGCTTTGTAAAATGTCTCTCAAAAATGATTTAAAAAGGGTTTTGAAAAAAAATGAAAATAATGACAGCACCATCAAAAGCATTTTCCCATCAAGTCTGAATAGAAACCGGCTGATATTTTCTGAGAAGTCAAAATATCAGTATGTCTGTTTGCACACACAGACATTCTGTCCCATTTTCTTTCATTCTTTCTTTCTTTCTTTCTTTCTTTCTTTCTTTCTTTCTTTTTCTCTCTTTCTTTCTTTCTTTCTTTCTTTCTTCCTTTCCTTCAATTTTTATCTCCTTCTTGTTCTCTCTCTGTATCTTTCTCTCTATCACTCTCTCTTCGCTGTGCCTCGCCTTTTTACTGACACGGTAAAAGCGACGGCTTTGAAAATAGACGGGAACACAGCATTATCGATGAAATTTGGCACCTTACATTGAGTTCTCAGGATGTTAGAATTATGCCAATTAGGGACAAATAATTTTTTTTTGAAGTTTCATGTCTTAAGCCTATTGTAGATAGAAAATTCTAAGTTGTGCATATAGGTCTGTGACACCTGCCTAAGCAATGGACTATAAAACATTGAAGCGTTTTAAGTTATGCTTATCAGGGCAATTGAAAATCTGAAATATTTAACATCTTTAAATTTGTAATAGAAGAGTTGCCAGTTCAACTGCTTTGCATAGATTTGTACTACAGATGCATCCAATGAACCACATAACAAAGATGTAACATTAACTAATGCAAATATGTCAAATACACAACATTTGTGTGTCGAATAACTTAAAACGTATTATAGACAAAGGTGCCAATCTAACTTTAATAGTTCGGTTTGTGTTATAGCCTCATCTAATGCACCACGAACCAACGTTATATCATCTGACTTATGCAAATTAGGCAAATATACAAAATTTGAATCTTGAATATCTACAAAACGGTTAGAGACAGAGGTGCCATTACAATTTTTATATACAGATTTTTGATATAGGCACATCCTTTGAACAGTGATCAAAAGTTAGATATGGCTTGATCACAGATTTTGCTTAATCTACAAGTGGACTGAAAACTACAAATCTGTTTTGTTGAATATACGAGAGTAGTTCCTCCTGTGGTCAGTAGATGGCGTTTATACCGGATGGCTCCTGGCTATTTTTTTTCACCAGGGCAGTGTTCACCTGCTGCAGTAGATTAAAAAGAGGAATCCTCTATTTTGGAATGTCTCAACTGTGCAGTAAATGGTGAAACTGTGCTTTGCTTTTCTGAAGTAAGCTAAGATTCTTAAAGAAATGAAAAAAAAATTGTTATAAACTTAAATTAAAAGAAAAGAAAAAAACACATTAATTGAAAAGATTTAATTTAAAAAAAAAAAAACCTGTAGCAAGTCTACAATTTGATTTATTTCAATAACAAGAGAAAACCACATTTAAATCTTGGATAGTTTCATAACCATTTAGATAGATTTACCATTCCAACTCCAATTGTCAGCTCAGTTGAGCTTATAGAATAGCACTTCGTTCATCGCCCGTCCGTCCGTCCGTCGTCTGTGCGGCGTCTGTACGCCCACAAGTCAGTTTTTCGACTTCTTCTCCAAAACCGTTAGCCAGATTTACTTCTAACTGGGTGGGGGTGTACCTTGGGTGAGTCTCTACCAAGTTTATTTTTAAATGGTCATGCCCCAATGATTTTTTTTTGGGGGGGAGGTTCTTTTTTGGGCAAATTAAAAAAAAAAACTTCTCCAAAACCGCTTACCCGATTGCTGTGATATCACACAGGAATACTCATAGGGACTTCTTGTTCTGAATTTGTTCACCAGATGGTGATGGAATTGTTTTCTATTTTTTTATGATTTTTGTGTGTTTTTGCTATCTTCGACTTGTTCTCTAGACCCGTCTCTCAGATCAAGCTGAAACATGGTGGATATGGTCCTTGTGGAAGGGTCAAACAAAGTGGTCCAATAAGTGACATTGCTGTGGATTCCTGATTTTTAACGATTTTTTTTAATTCGGGTACTTATCGGTAAATATACCTTTCCTATATTGATTACTAAAAAGTCAATGGGCATCCTAATGCTTATTCACGTTTTCAACTTCTCCGAAACCGTCATCCAGATTGACTTCATATCATATCACTTCTCAAGGTATAGTGAAGAGTAAAATTCATGTATGTATATACACATATGTGGTGGCAATGTACCTTGGATGGGTCTCTACCAGGTTTGTTCAAGTGGTCATGCTTCAGAGAGTTTTGGATTTATATTTTTGTGTGTGCGTGTGTGTTTTTTTTTGGGGGGGGGGGGATAAAAAAAGTCCAAACCACTCATCCAATTGCTTTGATATTACTCAGGAACACACTTAGGGATCCCGAGATCCTAATGTGTTCACCAGGTTGCGCTGCATTTTTTTCTATTTTTTAAGATTTGTTTGTCTCTTTTTGCTGTTTTCGGCTTCTTCTCCAGAACCATCACTCAGATCAAGCTGAAACTTGGAGGATATGATCCTTGTAGAAGGGTCAAACAAAGATGTTCACTAGGTTAGACTCCTGTGGATTACTGATTTTTTTTTTTTCACAGCTGACTTGTAAGTCAGCTGACCTTTTATGAGGGTCCGTGGTCCATCCGTAGTCAGTCGTCTGTCCGTCATCCACAATTTACATTTTCGACTTCTTCTCCAAGACCGTCGGTCGTATTGACTCAGAACTTGGTGGGGATATGCCTTGGATAGGTCTTTACCAAATTGGTTCAAATGATCACACTCCACTGATTTTTCGATTTTTATGAGTTTTTTTGTTCTTAATAGAGGAAGGGGCAAATCTCAAAAAAAAAAAAAAAAAAAAAAAAAAAAAAAAAAACCGCGTTCCCAATTGCTTTAATATCACACAGAAACACTTCTCGGGACTGCTAGTTCTTAGATGTTCACCAGGTAATACTGCATTTTTTTCTTGTGATTTTTCGTGTGTTTTTGATATTTACGTTTTCGTCTCCAGAACCGTCACTCCCATTAAGCTGAAACTTGGTGGATATGTTCCTTATGGAAGAGTCAAACAATGTTGGCACTAAGAGTGATTTTAACGATTTTTATAATTCGGGTACTTGTCGCTAAATGTAGCTTTCCTATTTATTACTTTGTAAGTAAATGGGCAATATAATTTTAATTCACATTTTTTACTTCTTCTTTGAGACCATCATTCAGACTGACTTCAAACTCGGTGGCAATGTACCTTGGGTGGGTCTCTACCCAATTGTATAAAAAATCATACTCCAGTGAGTTTTGGACTTTTAATATATATATATGTGTGTGTGTGTGTGTGTGTGTGTGTGTGTGTGTCTGTGTGTCTGTGTGTGTGTTCTTTTTTCGGACAAATATTGAAAAATCTTCTTTCCGAACCCTTCACCCAGTTACGTGATATTACCCAGGAACACTCCTAGGGACTCCTAGTTTTTAATCTGTTCACCAGGTTGCGCTGCCATTTTCTCTATCTTTAAATTTTTTTTCTGTGCTTTTTGCAATTTCCTGCATATCTGTCACTCATATTAAGCTCAAACTTGGTGGATATGTTCCTTGTGGAAGGGTCAGTTGTTCACTAAGTGGCACTGATGTGGAGTCCTGATTTTCCATGACTTTTCTCAATTCTGGTACTTATCGGTAAATGCACCTTTCACGTTTCTCCAGAACCGTCATTTTCAATTCGGGTACTGATTGGTAAGTGTACCTTTTCTCTGGATTACCATGGAAATAAATGGACATTCTAATGCTAATTCACATTTTGGACTTCTCTGAAGAAACAGTAAGTCAGAGTGACTTCAAACTTGGTGGCAATGTACCTTGGGTGGGTCTCTACCAAGTTTGTTCGAATCGTCACGACGCTCCAGTGAATTTTTTTTTTTGAAACTCTTTATAAAAAGTTTTCGTAGGAAACTTTAACCTTGGAATTTCTTGTGATGGTTATAAAATAAATAGTTTTCGCCAGTTTTGTGTCAAACTTGGTAAGATGTACCTTTTAAAGGGGTCTACCTATTTTGTCCAAGTTGTCATGCTCCAGTGATTTTTGGATTTTGATCTCATTTTCTAGGTCACAGACGAACTGGCATGATATTTACTGTTCCCTTGATAACTTGAGATATGTTTTTAGTTGGGACCTTGGTTCCACACGTTAATGTTTCTCTACGAAGGTCATGCTTAGATAGTACATAAGTGACCTTGACCTCGCTTCTGGGATCACAGTGCAACATACATGAATTTTACTCTTCACTATAACTTGAGAAGTGCTTGAACTGGGACCTTGATGTTGCATACGCAAGTGTTCTTCCATAAAGGTCCGACTTACTCAGTACGTTGGTGTCTTTGATCCTATGCCAAGTTTATAGAGCCACAAGTGTGATGAATGTCTATTTCAGATCAGCACAGGCGATTGACAGAGCTCTGTGAGGGTGGGAAAGGGGTTTCTCGTAATGGCGTACTGGTGTACTGGAAGCCCTCTTATTTTACGTACTTCGTTCTATCCAAAATTTTGAAAGATTTTATTTTCTGCACTACGTACTCTAGAAAAATAATTACCTATACTAGCGTACTGAACCCCCCCCACCCCCCTTCCTCTGTAGTTTGAATTGTCCTGTGGACTCTGCTGATAATCAGTGGCGAAAATCTGCAGCATTGGAAATTCTGCCAAGTGAATCATAAGAGAATACAATTCTGAGATAATGTTGAAAATGGTACCAGATAAAAACAAGAAAGGCCAATATGTTACTCCATTTCCTAGGTGCCTGCTTAGGACGGTAGCATATCGTTTACACCTCAAAGAAACAGAACCTGGATCTGGGTAGCCACGTACAGACATGTCAACATCGAAAACCTTTTAATATAAAGCAGGACAGACATTTATGCCATTCTGGTAATTAAGACAATCCATGAGTCACAAGACAGGATACTAGTTTACATGACACCTTTCTTGTTTCAAAAGGATAAAAAAATCAAAATGAATTCATAAGCCACCCAATAACAAAAACAAAAACAAAACAAAAAAAACACACAAAAAAAACACCACCAACCAAAAAAACAAAACCAAAACAAAAAAAACAAAAACCAAAAAAAAGCAGAAAAAACAAAACAAAAAACAAAACAACAAAAAACAAAAAAAACACAAAAAAGAAAGAAACAAACAAACAAACAAACAAACAAAAAAACACCACAAAAAAGGCTTTACTCCAGGGGCTTTGCATCTGGTACAGTGACAATCACAACAGTCCACTGATGACACCACGGGATGACCTTTGGGAGTATTAATAGCTCAGTGTTAATTATCCCTTTGTTTGTCATCAATTATGTGTAGATTTACTGGATGAATTGAAGGTCCAGTCAACTGTCACCCAGTCGTAGCCTCTTGGTTGATTGAAGAACAAGCCTTCCTGTCTGTTGTAGATTTTGCAATTTGTTTACCTGGTTTGAGGTCCAAGTTAACATAACATACAGCATGACATGCATTGTCAGAAATGAAAAAAGCCATCTTGTCTGTTGTAGATTTTCCAATTAGTTTACCTGGTCTGAGGTCCAGGTTAACTTAACATACAGCATGACATGCATTGTCGAGTTAACACCAGTACTGAAAAAATCAAATGAAGCAGCCTACTTACCAACCAAGAAGACGAAGTGGAGTAACACTGAACTCTGGCATGCAGTGCTCTGGCACAAGTATCAAGTAGGGTTGATCTGTAGCAAGATTGAAAACAGATAAAGCTCAATGTTGAGACTTTCCAAATGTTTCATGAAACTAGTGATGTCCTTCAGCAAAAAATGAGCATGCTTGGATCTAAATGAGGCATGATCCCAACTAGAAAATCTTTATGTTTCAGAAACAAACCGGGGGAGGGGGGAGTGGCAGTTTATTGGGAAGTGTTCCTTGTCTGCAGCTGACAAGGGGAAAAGCCACGCTGTAAAAATGTAGCTACTTGAGCGTGATGCGAGAATACTACACTGTATCCAAAACTTGGAAAGGGAACTATATTTATGTTCCCAAAAGATGCAGCTTTGTGTAGAAAATAGGTGATTGTCATCAAAAGAGAGGATGCAAGGACCATCCTGTGATGCTACGGTTTTCAAAGGGAACAAAGGGGCAGACACTCTGTACCATCCGGAGCAGCGAGTGAACCTGTGCGGCACTAGCTGCTGGCAAAGACCTAGTTCACTTATGATAACTAGTTGAAATGTTGAATATGTCTTTAGAATTATTTATGATGAAGTTGCCAATCCAATTTCAATTTGCATGCGCAATTAATTCTAAATTTTAAGTCAGGCTGTGTGCAAGATTCAAGGTTTAAAAGACTGCTTGTGTAATTGGTATGATCTCTTATGTCTTGTGGCCAATGGAAACAACGCCAATATTGTAGCTTTTCATTTATGTGACATGTGAAGGCACACCAATTCGGTGCGTTTCTAGTTACTATTAGTATTCACATTGACGCACAATGTACATTTAAGTCTACGCTTATTTATCCCAACGATAATATTGAAAAATTCAGTTTTGTCAGAAAATGAGAGCTACACCGTTGAGGGGTCAATTCGGGTAAAAACTGACATCAGAAACATCTTCACTAATTTTTTCAAAATAGTCCAAGTAACAGTTCTGAAAAAGCAGGCGAATATAAGAAAATTACAAAAAGACAAATTATAAAAATATAAATTATCAAATAAGTGTTGCTACTTGCGCAGCATTGACCACTAGCAGATTTAAGTCCGAGATCATTCAATGTGGGCAGTGTTATTTCGCCATCTGATCTAAGTTACCCTGATTACCAGAATCAGGCTTTCCTTTCCTATCACCTTCGTATACCAGCTTTATATAAAAAAAGTAATAATAAGATATGAACAGCCTATTGATGATCACACACGGAAACACACCAGCCAGCCCATCATCTACAATTATATTTATTCCCATGTGAAGCGAGAGAAAGTTGTATGCAGCAACATTTGATCTGAACAGGAAATTACAGTCAGTGAACGTGGTCAGCTGAAATATCGATTTGGCTTATTGCCTCCCAAAACTGAGGGTACCATTCAAAATAGGCCTATATGGTAAATCATCCACATGTGTAGGTGCCAATATATATATATATATATATATATATATATATATATATATATATATATATATATATATATATATACGTATATATATATATGTATATATATATATATATATATATATATATATATATATATATATATATATATATATATATATATATATATATATATATATATATATTGATTCGGTTCAGAAAATCATACGGAAATTGTGACACTGTTATTTGTATATAATAGGACAGGTCACAATTAGCAGTTGTATGTGTATTTGGATGAATACACAGCCCAGTACACACACTTCTTGTGGAAGAGAGGTATGTTTTCCATAAGATCCTATGTTAAAGTAACATTCAATATTTTGAACAGTTTTGCAGCAACAGTTATCAAAATTACGGGAGTGTTTCACCGATATACAACCATTTACCATAAGAAATTTGGTGTTTGTAGGTAGAGCAGTTATAAAGTTACATAGGTGTAAATTACAATGGAAACTGATGGAAATACATATACCTCGCGCGCCTGCCCACAGGCCCCTCCACTGAGAACCCACATGAGCCAGTTGATCTTGACCTTACCTATTAAGTGCAGTCGTGACATTACAACTTCACACATACACACACACACACACGTGCACACACAGATATATATATATATATATATATATATATATATATATATATATATATATATATATATATATATATATATATATGCGTGTTAGGTGCTGCCATAGCTGCACAATTCAAGCACACTAATAGCTGCAGCCGTTTCGTCATTGAGTGGAACTATCTACATTGTCTACTTAAATTTGCATAGTGTTACGCAACGATGACGTACCCGTGCCATTCAGTGACACGGTAGCTTTTATCGCGGATCATTAAAATGATTGAACAGTTGTTTAGGACGACAGCTCAATAAAAGAAACGAAGATCTGAATTTGTGTGGTCATAGATTGGTGGGGAATAAGTCGAACACCAGTTAAAAGTACTCCCATTTGTATTGTCCCTCAAAGATGTTCTAACGGGCGGTCCACTGATGAAGAGGAGGGAATGGGAATTTCCGTACTGGCGAACTTGACATTTTGACTAACCGTAACTGGTGTACAGGAAAGCCCTTTATTTGCTGTAATTGGTACCAGTCAATGCTTCTAGCTTTTGAATTTTTTTTTTTTAACGCTTTGTAATAGGGCAAAATTATAAGTGGTACCAGCGCCTTGGGACCCCCCCCCCCCATCCTGTTCAATGATCGCCATAGACCAATGCTAAATGTATATAATACCAAACTAAAATTGCCTGAACTGATTTTGTACAAGCAGCAGCTTAGCCTGGGGCTTCATTGCGAGGTAAATGTCTATATTTACCTGTAGACACACCAGTATTGATGAAAAGGAAGTGAACATTTCAGCGGCGGTCATATTTGGACAAAACGCTGTCGCAAGTGGAAAGTAAAGTATCACGAACGATATTCCATACACTTGTGGGTATCAAGCAAAATTATCAACCTCGAAAGAAATATGTGAGAACCCACCGTCACCATGTTTGACGGAGCTGAGGGAGGGCAAGTCGGGGAGCTGAAAGAAAAACTCCTCGAAAGCAGACGACATTCAGATATGAGAAGTTGCCGCACAAGGGTGATCCAAGGGGTGCGAGGAACATGTCAGTTTCTCCTGGCGAGTTTAGAATCATCGGTTACCACTGCTCGTCGCAACGTCACCTTGTCATCTGGCAACACAAACAACCCTTCACGACCCCGGAGAATGTAAGTGAAAACAGGAGATTTATCAGAGGACATTTACTTTTTTTTTTAGTCCGCATCAAAATAAATTAAAATACCCAGGTCTTCCACATCATAAAGTGTAAGTTTTACTGTCTTTTTTCTCTTTCTCGTGAAATGAGAACTTAAGGGGCTGTTTCCAAAAACTAGGTGTCATTATGTGGGCTAACCCCTGGTCGGTAGTGAAAATATTGTAATATCCTTTTTAGTTAATTCACAAGGTTTATGCTCTCAACGCATGATGCTCATGAAACATGCAAAGTTCTCTATTACGAAGGCGTACATTGTCATATTTTATATGATCCACCAGAATTTGAGAAAACAACGACACACACAGTTCTCGATCTCAATGCGTACCGGTACACCAATGTACGACTCATGAGATCCAATGTGCTGGCAACTCATGCTGGCTGGTGAACCATTCCACACCCTCGTGTTATGGTGTCAACGTTATCATATCTTAGTTGATTGATGCACCATTTATGCTGCCAACTCATACCAACGAAAATATACGAAGTTGTGGAAAAGCAGGAAGACAGTTCATGAGCGCGAGGAAGCGAAGCGACGGATTGAGCGGTGGTTTTTGGAAAGGGACGAGTCCCCTTTCCAAGGCCCTAAGGGTTGAAAACTTTAGGAAATTTGCCCCTGAATTTCAGGCAGATGGCGGTAGTAAAAATGACGAGTTTTTAAGTAGCTGTATAAAGTATGAATTTTTATATTTTTAGTCCTTACGGGAAAAGTGAAAGTACCCGAAGTCCTTTTTTTTTTTCTTGGCAATTTACATCTTTTCACGCGAGGAGGCAGCGTTCACTACGGCAACAAAGGCGGATTCGCTGCAAACGGCGGGGCGGGGGAGAAGGGTTCCTTTGTCTTACCTTACATAGTGATGTGTGTCAAGTCCTCTCACACCCAGATTTTTCTTTGCGCATGCTTCGTCTAGCCTTTTCCCCATGTCTTTTGAAACTGGTAATGTGTGCATACGTAGTAATACCCTTTGCTGCATTGTAGGGAAATTATTGGCCCAATGTTGGATAAAATGGACTTGAAAGTTCCTTTATTTCTTTGTTTATTTTATTTTATTTTATTTTATTTTATTTTATTTTATTTTATTTTATTTTATTTATTTTATTTTATTCTATTTTATCTTATTTGATTTGATTTGATTTGATTTGATTTCTGAGGGGGTAGTATATCGTGGAGACAAACGAAAGATTCCTGCTAAAGAGTCCAAAAAGTGTTAGACTCCGTCCGGAGAAGAGGGTATCTATCTATCTATCTATCTATCTATCTATCTATCTATCTATCTATCTATCTATCTATCTATCTATCTATCTATCTATCTATCTATCTATCTATCTATCTATCTATCTATCTATCTATCTATCTATCTATCTATCTATCTATCTATCTATCTATCTATCTATCTATCTATCTATCTATCTATCTATCTATCTATCTATCTATCTATCTATCTATCTATCTATCTATCTATCTATCTATCTATCTATCTATCTATCTATCTATCTACCTCATTATAATGACACTCAGATATCCGACATATTCAATATAATGACACAAATTTTCATGGAAAAAGGTTGATTTTGTTTATTATGTGACTCGTTTATTCGACATATTCAATTATCCAACACATTTCTTTGGGAACAGATGGTGTCATTATAACGAGTTTTCACTGTATCTATCTATCTATCTATCTATCTATCTATCTATCTATCTATCTATCTATCTATCTATCTATCTATCTATCTATCTATCTATCTATCTATCTATCTATCTATCTATCTATCTATCTATCTATCTATCTATCTATCTATCTATCTATCTATCCATCCATCCATCCATCCATCCGTCTTTGTCTACCTAACTACCTATCTACTGATTTCTTTAACTTGGACAACACTTTCAGTGCTAAACTCTGTTCTTACTAGGGCTCCAGTAAACGTCAAGACAATACTCACTCACATATATGTGCAATGTTGCAGTGTGACATATCTGACAACATTGTACAATACTAAAAAACAAAAACAAAAAAACAAAAAAAAAACAAAAAACAAAAAACAAAACAAAAACAAAACAAAACAAAAACAAAAACAAAAACAAAAAAAAACAAAAAATCCGAGTTTGAAGTAAAACCGACCGAAAGTAATTTATCTGTTAGAGTTTAACTGATAAGCAAACGCTTATATATCACTGTCAAAGTTTGGAGGTCGTGCGCCTTTCGAATGATACAAGACACAAAATTCCAGGTAATAGCCATATTATGTGCAAATGAATTTATAAAAAACTGCATGATTTACCGTGACGACAGGGACGTCCAATGAAGTTGTACTTATTGTTTTGTAAACACTTACTTCTGACACAATAGGCACCTGTCAGACAAATAATTTTGTGCCAATTAATTTTAAAAAGCGCTTTTGTGTTAAAAAAACAAACAAACAAACAAACTGCAGAGTGTAAACGCCTGTTGCAGCAGAGGGATTTTCAAACAAGGGCTCTAACTTTTCACCTCAAGTGTTTCTGAAATTAAGATTTCCCGTGATTATCTTTGCTGCCATGTTGTGCAGACTTCACGTTTGTGCCTTATGTGCTCCGACAGAACCTCACACACATCCCAAACAGTGTCACAGGGGCCAGGGACATGTTGAATACATGCTACAGAGATGATTTGTTATACCTCCGCAGGCTAGATGACCTTTATTTACGTAACACGAAAAACGTATGACGTGCTGACCAAGGTATTATTGCTGTAGTAACCATGTCGACCCAGGGTCCATCGACTGCTGCGATGCGAACTTCAAACCATAACGGACTTCCAGGGCCACAAATTCAATGCCATTTGAGGAATCAGCATTTCAATCGAGTTATACTGCAGCAGTATTAAATTGACGACTTGAACCATACATTCTTGGTGCAACAATATTACCTGTTCAGTTCCTTTTTTTTTCGGTTTCTTCAACTTGGGTTTCTTTTGATAGAAATTGTAGGCCTACAAATTATGGATTCCACACGAGAAGATACAATTAAGGGACCCCAGAATTCAGATAAGGTGTTCACTCTTATTGATGACGTGTATATAAATATCGGAATAGTACCTACGAAGCTCTCAGCTTCTTTTTTTTTTTCCTCCATCATCAAATATGCTCTTTGTAATTGTGACTACGAAGGGCGGGCGTTTATTCACTCTTATGTTTTGTTACTTTTTTTATGGAAGTAATAGTTAAAATTTAGAGGGTGCCGCTCGTTCACTATCGGCATAATGAAATGATCCACTGAGTTTAGAAACGTAAGAATGCTAATCACATATATCATGCCGGAACAGGAAGTGCTACATTGTATTTACTTTTACACTTACGCTTTGTGTTTGTCTTCGTCTCGTTATTTATTGATAGCATTTGGTTGTACAAGGGATGCAACAATAATCTGATAATGACACTGAATTACCGATGATAGGACCATATGATTCAAAAAGCAAAACTCCAATTGTCGATAAAGTTTACGTTGTGGTTGAATAGAAAAAAATGACCGAACAAACTAATTGAAAAGGGAAAGAATCCATGTGGAATACAAAAATCGTAGTTTATATTTTGATAAATATAGCCGTGGTGCGAAATCATACCAAATTGTGAAACTTCATGGTACCAAAGTGAGGGTAAATATCATGATATATCACACTCAGGTCTCAGAATGTACCTCTGATGGTGGAAAATTCGGATAAGACAGACGTTACCCTAAAATGGTGTACATTTGTAAATTCAAACCTTTTGTTGAGCGATTACATATAATTTCTGTCCTGAGTGCGTGATTTGAGTTTAAATGGAGTCGAGCAAACATGGCTTTAAGTTACATCCGGGCTATTTTTAAGTCATCAAGGTGTCAGCTCGGCAAACCTCAGAACCATTTTTCAAAATATGCGTGACATTCGTCGACAACTCAGATGAACTAAATATGAACATGAATGCAAAAAATTTACGGCTGTCAAAAATGAATACACGGTTGTGATGGAAAGCCTCCTGGTATAGCACAAAAGAGAGAGAGAGAGCGCGAGACTTTGCTTCAAGGCATAAATGCTTGGGCAGGTCTCTCTTCCTGTTATACCAGCCAAAAGTGCCCAGATATAAATCGTCGTCAGCTGGCCCGTCCATGGTTTTCCCGGCATAAAGAGAAAGTTTTCAGGAATGAAATTAATCAACATAAAAAATAATGTATAGGATCTGTAGGTAGCACAGTATCAGGGTAGTAGGCCATTATCTATAACTATACATATTAGTATGAGACAGCGTTTAAAAAAATGTGTATGATTTTGTTTTCTCTGAGAAATTTGCCTGACTTTGCGTTTCTTTTTACTCAGAATGTGCACTATACGGCCTATTTGAGTACGCTTTGGCGGTATGAGCTCCAATATAGATAATGACGATGTCGCGTTTTAAGTGCCAAGACATATTGTTGTCTCCTTTAGTGTTTTCAGCAATTTTATTTCAATAGAAAACTTTATTGTCGAAATTTATAGATAGCAGCCATCTTGGTAGTGGTTGTCTGCCCCCGGTCAACAGCTTTGTTTGGCGCGCGTTAAATAGCAACAAAAGCTGCTGATCCATTCTTATAATCAGAAACAGGCTTATTTGGAATGTTTTTCTCTCGCAGAGTATAATACCCGTGCTATTCAGTTATGTTATAAATTGTGGGCTCTACAAGTAAGGCCATGCACAATCTACTTTCTTGATCCCACCCGACCATAGTGCAATGGACTGTGTCTTTTAGGACAATTCTTTCATTTCTTAGGGAGATTTTGATCACGTTTCAAACAAACTCATTTTCATTGAGATAGCGTTTTCAAATCGCGCTACAAGTCAATCACAAATCACATAGGTACAATACGCAGTATTTATATTAATTTACCACCACAAAGCACGGTTTGACGGCAGGCGATCACGAGGACGGGCGGGGCGCATCACTGTTACAAACAGGCCATATGCTCATTTCTCACAAAATTTGCATTTTTTTATTTTTTGAGATATTTAAGTTCACAAATGCCAGACTGGTAATCTTCTAGTATTTCCCGATCAATATATAAGAAACGTTTCCATCTTCCTTTAATAAGTATTCTGTATTTCCAAAATATCAGTAATATCCCGCTTGTCCCCACAGGTGCCGACCCATATCTCGCTATATCTCACCAAGCGAGACCAGGCAATCAGGTATGCAGTTGTGGCGGGAGATCAGTGTGCATGTCTCCTATTGCTGGCACGGCCTACATCTTTCCCCATGAAGCCATCATTACATTGTGATTGCATAATGATTCATAATGCTGATTAGCACTAATGTGCCTTCAGGCTTAAAAAAATGTTAAAAATCTTTGTTTTTTTTTTTTTTTTTTGTATGTGGAACGCTTGTTTACAGCAAATTGTGATCACACATTGATATTCGTCGCATGATAAAACATTTATTTTACATGCTTGGATAGTTTTCGGCAAGGAATTTATAATTTACTGATTTTTCACAAAATTGTACCAGTTTTCAGTGCTTCATGCTGAAGCACTGAAAACTGCCATGCAAAAGCGGTTTTCATTAGTAATGGACTATAAACAGGGGGCAAGAATCATCATTGGTAACTGTAATTACATTAATACCAATGTTGCCACTTCAAGTTGAAATGTATTCATTCTTTTAGTGCTTATATAACTGCAACTAAGTTGAACTACTTAAAATGAAGTACTCTGACGACCTACAATAAGGATGGCAGCTTCGTGTTCCTTGTACAAAGACCTTTGATTTAAGTTCCAGCATGCCTGAAGTTACATCTAATATGATAGTCCAGGTCAACAGCTTTTTAGGCGCGCTTTGGGCGCATTGCGCCTAAAGTGCGCCAACAAAAGCTGTTGACTAAATCCAAAATATGGCAACGAATGAGTTAATGTATATGTGAACATATTAATCTTACTTTTCAGAAATAATAATTGTATCACACCCTTGGCAAATGCGTGGCATTCTTGTTTGGCCCTTTATCACTTAACAGGGAAGTATCCGTATTTCGAGCACATTACTGTATTGAACACGGCAAAATATGCTCCTCTTGCCAAATTGACAATATGGATCAAAACTGACTGTTTACAAAGTCATAGTCATGTTCTTCAAACATGCACATGCCTTGACATTTAGCGGTCGCCATATATGTTTGGAGTAAGTATTCCTTGTTCTCACAAATGTTTGTAACACCGTTGGGTTTCCGTCACTGTTGTTGTATCATAGCGGCTGATTGTGACAGCTGCCAAGCGATGGGAAGAAAAAAATTGGCGGGCGGAACATTCACATGCAAGTACTGTATTCTTCAGATGTCTTAGTTCTAACTCTAAATTGAAACAATATCTAAAAAAACCTTTGCTTTGAATGGTGCTAGTATTTGGAATTCATCACCAGATCTTACGAGAAGGGTTCATGTTTTACAATTTGAATATACAAAATATCACATTGCGAGTAGACTAACCAGGCGCTTGCACACAGTTCATTTGTTGCTGGTCACTGGTGCAAATATTACAGTAGGCTCATTCTAGTATGGGGGTTCTTACACTTGGTGCTAATTTTCAGTATTTTACATTTTCTTGTACGAGGAAGGATCAGAATGTTATGTCACCAAAGGCTCTCATAACTACGCCAGGTAAAAGCTGCTTCATTTTGTCATATTAACCTAGAAACCACTCCCTCTTTCGTCTTTTTTTTTTGGGGGGGGGGACATGAAGCCTGTGGAGAATTTACATGGACTTCTTCTGCAGTTACTTGTCTGAATATGATACGGAGTCCACAGAGGAGCACACGTTTTTTTTGTTTTTGTTTTTTGTTCTTTTCCATTTAAACCCGGCATAAAATAAGTATTATGGCAAGGCCTATCTGTCAAGATCGTGTGCAGGTTTATGGTGACCGTGCACTTTCCCTCTGCGCAGTTGTCAGATGGATTCATCATTTTGCTAATGGCAAGGGTGCTGTTGAAGACAGACACGTGGTGGAAGACCATGGACGTCTGTGATCGACAGTTTTGCCCAGCGAGCCGAAGTCATAATCCCGGAAAGATCCAACCGCAATGGACTAATACTTATCTTTGGAGCTTGGGGTAGCCTGCGAAAGTGCCCATGCAATCATTAATGTGAAGCTTGGTCGGTCCTAGATCGGTCCGTTACCAGCTGATACTGGAACAGAAGGAGCACAGGATGACGGCCTGTCTCAAAATGGCTGCAAGATGTCAAACCAAATGGCCCAAAGAGGTTTTCTTAAGTCATCACAGGTGGTGAATGTTCGATTTCTTTCTTCACTGTGAAGGATAAGCGTTCCAACATGGTGGGGCTGACAGAAGACAAAGCACACTCAGATGTCTTGAAGACAGGTTGTTTTTTTTTTCAAGAAAGAAGACGTTCAAAATTCCGTTTAATTCTCAACAACCTGCTGCTATCTATATCATGCCAGACAAAACTGCTGTCAGAGATAAGTCCTCCAGCAGGTCCACTCAACAGCACCTCCTCGAAGACGATCTCGGCTCCTGCTGCATCATGACAATGCAAGTCATCCCAAAGCCTGCATCGCCATGACCTACCTGGTGGGAAAAGGTATCGCTTTGATGGAACGCCCACACCACTCACCTGACTTGGATCCTTGTGACTTCTGACTCTTTGCAAAAGTGAAATCAAAGATTGCTGGGAGAACATTTTCCCAGGATTTAGGACCTGGCCAAAGTCATCCATTCAGAGATGAAGACCATACCTACTTCCGAGTATCGCCAGTGCTTCGAGAAGTAGAGGGTGAGGATGCAAGGATATATAGAAGTAAAGGGAAGTTACTTCGCAGGAATGCGATTGTAAACAATTAATGATAATAATAATAATAATAATAATAATAATAATAATAATAATAATAATAATAATAATAATAATAATAATAATAATAATAATAATAATAATAATAATAATAATAATAATGATAATGACATTTAAGTAAATTTTTAACCCTTGTTTTAACTCTGATTCGACTAAACCCAAAATTCCTTAACTGAAGGCAAGGTACCATTAACAAAACGGTGGTTATGGATCGGATAAATAAAGGAAACTCCATAACAAGATAAAAGATGTAAGCAAACGAGTTGAATCCTATCCATCCAAGTAGGTAAACCGATTGAACACTTTGTTATATTATATTGTATATCTTCATAATAGGAAATATAAATCAGACAAAAATAGCATATGTCGCATTTAACTCTTTCAGTGCCGAGTTTTGGAATGAGTCAACAGTTTTCCTCGGTGTTCTTCCGGTGCAATGAGGCCAAAGCGAGTTGAGGAAAGTGTTGACCTGGACTTTTAATTTCGATGTTAATTGTAGGTATAGGTCTGGAATGAAAGGGCCTTTTGCAAGGAACATGAATTGACATCCTGATTGTAATTCATAGCAATTCATTTTAAGTAGTGCGACTTAAGTCTCAGTTGGCACTGAAAGAGTGAAATGCAAGCAAACGCGAAGCCGTGTGGGTGGTGTCCCGGCAAAGGTCAAAGACGTGTGTACGTATGGACATGTGGAAGGAAGGCCTTTCATCCTCAAACTTTAGAGAAGATGTATCGGGCCTGTGGGTTATTGCGCAAGTGACATGATATCATTCAATGTCCTTGGTGTGTCAAACGTGACGGCCCGTGGAGATGTACAATTCAGCACAACATTTGAGGCTGACAAGTGTTCTAATGATTCTGACCAGTTCCTTCATTATCACTTAGTCTGACACATATTGGAAACAAGCATTACTCGCCCTGCGGCTCACTAGCTCCCAATTTTTTATTTCACGAGGACTTCGCGATTCCACACTACGCAAGATGTTAATCCCTGTTCTAAAAGTGGGTTCCCACTGAGTCTGCAGTTTTAAGGCAGCAGCGCTTTAATGATGTTCAGGCAGATGAATAATCAAGGGGGGAGGCTTTCAGAATTATTGATTCATTGTGTATTAGTTTCTGAAGAATTAAAACCGAAATATACCATGCTACGCTTTTTGAGTGAGTGAAAAGAAGTCTTCTGAAATTCCCCTAGAACCACAAATTAACTTTCTTTAAAAAGTGAAATTGTGCCCAATATCTCCAAGGTATTATATCCAATAGTGTGGCACTTATCACCCAATTAATTGATGTTGTATACTAAATAATATTAACTGAATTAATTAGCTAATAAAATAATCAACCAATCGATCAATTAATGATTCAGTTAGTTATTCTGTTAAAGTCTGCTCTTCCTTGGAGTCCAGCGTACATAAAAACAGACAATACGACTGTAATACAATACAACAATAGAATGAATGCCAGATACATGGCATGAAAACTAAAAGTACATTTATAAACAAGACGAGTGACTCTCCTAATTCGCTGGTGGTGCTTAATATTTCCACGTAAAATCGACCAAATCGGCAGCTTCTCGGATTGATCGGGAGGGGGGGGGGGTGTTGTTCCCAGTATTCGGGCCTTTGCAGGGAAGTGATTGTATTTACCTCTCTGTAGTAATAGTAGCAGTAGTAGTAGCAGTAGTAGTAGTAGTAGTAGTAGTAGTAGTAGTAGTAAGAAACTATTTCTTTAACGACGATTGGCCATACTTCTCTGTACGCGGTCTTTGAATGATGATGATGATGATGATGATGATGATGATGATGATGATGATGATGATGATGATGATGATGATGATGATGATGATGATGATGATGATGATGATGATGATGATGATGATGATGATGATGATGATGATGATGATGATGATGATGTGGCTCTCCGCTTGTCTGCCGCGGTCCTGGCCTAGAAAAAAGGAGAGATGAATGCCAGGATCGCCGGACAAGTCATATGTGGCGTTCAGGGCGTGGGCTTAGCTTCATTTGATGTTTTCGTTTTGTGTCGTCATTTCGTTTAACTCTTTTAGTGCCAACTGCGACTAAAATCGAAGTACTTAAGATGAACTTGTCTCAATTATCAAGTGGATGCTATATTAACATTCTTTGTCAAAAGACCTTCGTTTCGTACAAGTACCATCATGCTTATAGTCCAATACAATATATATGCTCCAGGTCAACAACTTTCCTTGGCGCGCTTTGGGCGCATTGAGCTCATTTTGCGCCCAAAGTGCGCCGAGGGAAGCTCCTGACTCAATTCAAAATGCGAGACTGAAAAAGTTTAAGGTTAATAAGTTAACGTGAAGAAATGAAACTGCCGACGATCAGCTAATTTTGTTCAACCTCAACTTTCAATATATTTTGTTGCGCAATGGTTATGATCGAAATCCCCGGTGATATGTCTAGCCGCGCTAATTTGGAGGCGCTGTTGTTAAAATATGGAACAATCTCCCCAGACCGTATCACAGTAGTCGAACTGAGGTTGTGTTATGCCCTCGTAGACAATATCTTATAATGTATCTGAAAATGTATATGCTTTATGATCATTAACGGGGTGCCACTATTTCCTACCAAGGGAAAGATCGTTTCCACAGAACACTGGGTCAGCAACTAACGTTCCACCATCCGTATTTTTGTGCGGAACCGCGCCACCGTGTCATGGGCAACTGACCGGCAATGATGTTATAAACACGTTTTGGCATGCAGAAGATAAAAGATCCTATATTTTAACAATACAATAGAAAACAACTGAAGCGAAATATTGCTTCATGCAATACTCATTCTATTCAATTCTATTCTATTCTTCTTCTTTTTTTCCCCTTTTTTTGCCACATTTATCCCCTTCAAGGGGACAAACACGTTCTGGCATGGAGACAATAAAAGTTACTATATTTTAACCACAACGGAAAACAAATGAAACGTAATATCAGTTAACGTGATCACTCATTCGATCAATGTTTTCGCCCCATTGAATCGTGTCGGTGCTGGCTTGTACACAGCAATTTCTTAGGCGCGTTTTTGGACCAATGCGCCCAAAACATGCCTAAGACAGCTGTTAACATTGCCAAATTCCACGAACCACTGATTTGAGACTGCGACATACTGGCACTCAATAAAATGTTTTTTTTTCGTGAGGATTTTGATCTGGAATCAGTATTATGACTCAAATAAACAGAACTCTCTCTGTTCTCTATCTCCACACAAACAGGGATCTCCTTATCTCTGACATGTAAATATGTAGACATTTTCAATTTTAGACCCGTTGGTTTTAAATGCTACCAGCATCAAAGTATCTGAGAGAAGACAACTTCCATTAAAATCCCTCTAGCTTAGCACAATTGTAAATGAAAAAAAGTAATAAATAAATAAATAAATAAATAAGTAAATAGATAGATGGATGGATGGATGGATGGATGGATGGATGGATGGATATATAGATAGATAGATAGATAGATAGATAGATAGATAGATAGATAGATAGATAAATTAATTAATTAATTAATCAACAAAAAGCAAAACAATTATTATTTTTCTTTTTACCTTCTGTATGACCAACACATAGATTAGCCACACTTGTTCATCGTATTGCAAACAACTTATAATAATTAATTACAAGGCGTAATGTTGGACCTTTTTATTTTGAGGCTGTGTCTTGTACATTAATAAAACGCAACTACTTTTCGACTTGGCATTGGAAATTGGTGACATTGGAACTTGTAGATATTCACATTTCAAGAATGTTTCAACCTACTTAATGCACTGACATTCTTTCTAGCGAAAGACTATATGTTTATGTGCATTATGATGTATTCATTTTATTTCTATATCTCTTTTTTTTTCCTTTTTATTTCTCTTGAATTTTTATTCTGATGGTTTTATAGAAAGGCTGCGTCTACAAATTGGCGAAGTGGAGCGGGCACCTTGATGTGCAATTAGCGAGAAGCAAAATGATATCAACGTTAAAATGCCACAGTCGCACCACAAGTTTATATTTTAAACCATAGGTGTGGATTCTTCATTCATAGACGGCTATTTATCACATAAATGGGTACTTTTAACACAACCCACAAATAAGAATTCAAGTTACCATAAAATATCAAGAGACTGCTGGTGAAAAGGTACCGTGTATGTTTTATTTAACTGATGAAGAATTGAGCAATGTAGGGTCAATATCAGTTTTATACAATATCAAGGCTTTATAATAGCAGTCTTCGGTGGATTTTATTGTTTTATGTGCATCTTAAATAATATGACGCTTTTCGAGATGAAGTATCTCCTAGAGAAACAATGCGCTTTAAAACTTAAAGGTTTATGCTCAGATAGCACATTTTTCTCAGTATGATAAGGTGTTGCAGAAAGGACACATTGCGTGTTAGGTGAGGTGACCTTAAGTGGGGGAAAGGAGACACAAGAAGGTATATGAAATATGTGCGCAACAAACGGTGAACAGAGGACATGCTAACCTGTTGAAAATATGGCACATGTTGTCCCCCCAATGAATGGTAGACATTCGTGTTCCACACTAAACGGCTGTCATTCTGTGGAGTCACATGGCTGCAGGCTATCGGTTGTTAAGTCATGTCTTGACCGCCAGTTTATGGGTCGGATGTTCGGTGCATACTTCGTTATGCCAAGAGTGCTTGTCCTGCAAACGTTTGTGATGAATCAGATGTGCACTTGCCAAATTGTAACGCTTCGTCCACGTGTGGTAGAGACAAAAGCGTTAAATAGCATGGAGATATATCTATATGGATACGCACCTCAGTTTTAAGGTAGGTTTATCAATTCATAATTATCCAAGTAATCCTATGTAATTGTCCATACAATGCCCCTAATTTCACTTCCATATTTTCAAAGGGAATTGTCATACAGAGTAATCTTTCATCTCAATCACAGGTGCTGTATACGTACATAAATAATCTTTGGTAATGTTGCATTCACTATCTTTGGCACCATGTGCAGGTGGCAAATCACCCCATCTAATTGTTTCAACGAATCAACCAAAAGGTCTTCAACCAAAAAAAGTGCATACATCACAGTTTAAAGTGTAGGATAGTTAGTTTTAGACTGTGGGGCATGTAAAAAAAATAGACAATCTGTTAATCAGCACTGGGTACAAATAATTCTTCAGCTGATAAGAGTGTTCCAGATGCTGAAAACGGATTTTTGTGTGTCCGGCTATTGGGGTTCTGCTTGACTTCTCACCTGAACCGCTTCAGCAAAAAACGCAAACGTTGGTGAAAACAAAATCACTTGTCAAGTTGCGGTCGCTGTTGGTTAGGTAGCTCACTAAAGAGCTCACCTCACACAGCCACCGTTCTGATGTGAGGTATTATGCAAAACGTGATAAAGACCGTCTTTATTTCATGGAAAGATTTTTTTACAAGCCAACTTTTGTTTATCGAAGTTTTGCCGAGTCAAGCATTTTATTGTTCTGCGCTTATTTGCGTAAGCTTTGCAATATGTCAAGTATATGCTTGATGTAAATACGATGTTACTACTTTTATTATGAACAGCTGAGTTCTAGCTAAACTTATGCAGCCTGTAAGCAACACGCCATATCATTCACTTGGCTAAAAAATAAAACAAATGAGGCATTTGGGTATGACATGGCCCGTCATAAAATACTCAAGCATTGAGCCAGATTTATTCCCCAGGCTCCAATGCATATATTTAAGCCATCAATTACTTCACAAGATGCCAATTGACATGAGCATCGCTAAGGTGGCCGTAACACACAAAGGTGGACGTCCTTCCGTAGTAGAAAAATACAATACACACCTCTTTTAGTGTTTTATATTGTATCTAAAGTCCTCGATAGGTTAATTCCTACGTGGATAATGATTTTCTTAATGGATAAGATATCTTTTCAACGATTTCAGTGTGGTTTCCAAGGTAATAACAAAAACACTATTTGAGGTTTAAAATTTATTCAAAATTAAAGAAAAATGTAAAATTTGCCTAGTCCTTTTTGTTGATTTAAATGGCATTTGATGCGGTGATTCAGATAATTGTGTGTCAAAAATCGGAGTGAGCGGGCCGTAGCACCAAATTGATCGGGGAATATGGAAGTCTGTACCCCTGATTGAATTTAAACCTTTCCAAGTGTCAACAGTATTTTTTTTGTTTTTGATTTGCATAACTTTCAACTAAATCTGGATAACGTGGCGTCCAGCAGGGCTGAATGCGCTGTGATATGTGAACGGCCTTCAAGTTCAGTATTGCTGACCACACGACGCAAGCAGCTCCATTATTGCGTCTATTTTGTGCAACATTAACAATATATTTTATTGACAACACTTGGATCAACAGAGCAGATATACTTGCTTGGAATAAATCAAATCTACAAGTGTTTAATTCAAAATCAGAAAAACCGATTTCCAATAAGTAAATTTCAATTGGCTGTAAAAAAAAAATCTGCAATCTGGAAGTTTGCTTTGACTGGCGAGCATCATGGCAACATCATATCAGTTTAATGCTCCCTTAAAAGGAGCATTTCAACCAAAAATATCTATTCTATCTCATGATATAGAAAAAATCTTTGCACTCTGTTCAGTGAACCACCCACATGTCAATCATTGCCTCTGGGGATTAGCTTACGGAACTATCATCCGATGTATGCTTATTGTTGCAAAAAAAAAAAAGGGGGGGGGGTTATAAAAAAGTCACCCTTTCGCATTATCAATCCCATACAAAATTGTGGATTCAAAGACAGAAACACTTGATAGTGTTCGTACTCCATTATCTTCACATGTCTTTGAGTTTTCGCCGTATTGCCATTGGTAAAACGTAATAAATTTTAGATTGCGTTTTATTCAACAGCTATAAGAATGTAATACCAGATCCAATGCTGTTTTGAAATTACAAAAAAACCAGCTACATATTGCAAAGGAATACACACACAGAACCAAAATTATTTCATATGCTGCCTGTCACTATATTGAATTCGTCTTCAATTCACTTATTCATAAGGGAATTTTCAAAATGGTTTGTCAATAGCACAAATATCAACACAGATGAGGAAGTTCGTCATAGAGTTTTTATTGTTGTCTCCTGCAGGTTCAGTGTCCCGCTTTTTCTCGTTGACACATGATCATTTTCCGTGAGTTGTAATTTGTTTTGCGCTGCTTTGCCTTACCATATTATTTTTGTCAAGTTTGAAGACAAGGCAATCCCTATAGTGTGCCCTGTTAATATAATTTAATCGATTTTTGTGCTTCAACTGTACTCTAAAAATGAGTGAAAATGTCCAGTAGATTACGCAAAGATGGATAAACAATTAAGCTACATTTGGAGCAAAAACTTATGCGTTTACCACTAAAGCCAATGCAGACACCGTAATTGACCTAAACGCAATTGTGAACATCTATAAAGCTTGTCATCCTGATCCACTGGCTTACTCCTTTCGTGGTCAGGTGACACAAATTAGGTCAACAATGAAGATGAAGACCGGCCTAATGGCATATATTAGCAGTAGACTCACCTCATATCAAAGCTACGCAGCACCTAGTACTGGGTAAAAATGATGACTTTGGCCACTGCAATATAAATGTAAATGACAAAATTCTTGACAGGATGGCTCAAAGTTAACGACCATTGATTTGTATGAAAGCCACAGATGATTTACATAGGTAAATAATGGCAACATAAAAACTCATAATCATAAATATGTTTACTATGCATACCATAGTATAAATTAAATAAATAAATAGATAGATAGATAGATAGATAGATAGATAGATAGATAGATAGATAGATAGATAGATAGATAGATAGATAGATAGATAGATAGATAGATAGATAGATAAATAAATAAATAAATAAATAAATAAATAAATAAATAAATAAATAAATGTGAATAAAAATAATATATATAATAAACAAAGAGAATAAATAAATACTTCATTTTTTTTGGGGGGGGGGGCTGTTTAATCAACGTGGATATTAAGGAAGATATTAATATATGACATATGAAGAAAATACTTTTCAACCTGTTCTGTTTATCGACTGATTCTAATTGCGGCCACTGCGTTGATTACGCTGTCTATTTCTGATAACTTACATTGCCCTTATTGATTCTTTCTTTCCTCTTCTTTTTCTTTTTTTCGTTGGGAGAAAAGAGGTCAGATATCCCGATGTTTAATGTTGGAATGTGCAAGTGTAAACATACCTATTTTTATTGCTGTTGGTTAAAGTGGTAGAGAAGTTAGTGACGGTATGATGGCCTTGGGCAGTACGAGGCATGATTTCTTAGGACATTCAAAATAGTTCCCTGCATAATGTGCATACTAATTAAGCGATCAGGCATTTTTGCTCGAGGAAAAACTTATCACTGACAGAGGGGGAACAACGGATTTTGTGCAGAGGTAAAAAGAAAAAAAATAATAAACAGGCAAAACCAACTTTCACCATAAGTCAACAATTGCGCAATGCAAATTACAGCCCACATTTGTCGGTCTCCATTACTGGGTCGTATAGAATTCACCAAACATATATCTATTGGCAATTCTGACGACTGACACATTTGCTGGCGTCTCTGCCCCACCACAGCGTGATGTCGTGTCACTCGCATGGCGATCTCACGCATTAACCCACGGATGCTAGTAAGCATTTTTCTGGCGGCATCTGTTACGTACGGATAACAATGTAATGATCTGGATAATAATCATAACACTGTAGCAGCGTCTTTAAGAACCTTACGATATATTTTAACCCCTGACTGGTTAATCGGGCCGCTAACAATTGCACAATTCTGTTTTACAAATACATCTGGCAGCAAAGTGGTTAACTCATTCCACCCTGATGACGCTTTTTCCCGCTAATATCTGAATGTCATCTGCTAATTGTATTTTACTAATTTAGGGATTATTTTTCAAAATTTTGGACAGAACTTGCATGGAAGATCATTCCAAATTAGATGCCCATGGTCAACAGCTTTCCTTGGCCCAATGTGCCCATAGCACACCCAGGAAAGCTGTTGACTCGGTCTTCTATCAGGGTGGAATGAGTTAACAGGTATTTAGAATAACATTCTGATGAGTATTTTATTATCATTATTATTATTATTATTATTATCATCATCATCATCATCATCATCATCATTATTATTATTATTATTATTATTATTATTATTATTATTATTATTATTATTATTATTGTTATAATTATTATTATTATCAAATTTTGCGCTTAACTCATTCAGTGTCACATTTTGGACCGAGTCAACAGCTATCCGCAATATGCTTTGGGCGCATTGCGCGCAAAGCGAGCCGAAGAAAGCAGTTGATCTGGACTCTTATAATAGTCCATGTAACTATAGACATGCTGGTACTCGAATGGCCGCTCTTTGACAAGGAACATGAATCTAGTACCCATATTATAATTCGGAGCAGTTCTCGTTTAGTAGCTGGCACCGAAAGAGTTACATTTGTTCGAAAATACCAGAGGATAGCTGAGGAAGAAAGCTGTTGTCTTGAGTTTTGTAGCCTAACTGAATGGTGGTTAAAGTGAAGGAGAGTATGCGGTCTTTTGCAGTGTGTGCGACACGTGATAATCATATCAATTGATATTGTTACCACACAGGTGGCTCAGTATCTTTTTCTATTCGAGTCGTTACCAAAGATCTACAACCTTCAGGTGCATTTTTTCTTTTAACCACACAGGCTACTACATGAAGAATTAGTGCAGATAAGCAAATAAGACGGGTCATTATTGATTAACTTCTTTATTTATTGATTTTTTCCCCAAATCCCTGTCGCTATCTTACTTTTTTACGCCTCACTCTGTCTATCCATCTACGTATCTTTTCGCAATATAATTAAACGAAGTGTACATTGAGCACTCCACTGAGCTGAAGTCTCATTGCCAGTCACCTAATCATTGTGATATGTGGGTTATCAGTCACTGTTAGAAATACTCATTTCATAACTCATTACTGTTGGGCCAACTGTTATTGTTTAATTTACATTCATATATATACATGTATGTATATATGCATATATATCATATAATCTCATGCCTTGAAATGTTAATTTAAAGAAATGAGGATCGTTAATTCTGAAAGAAGTTTGTTTGGACAAAAAATATAAATAAATAAATAAATAAATAAATAAATAAATAAATAAATAAATAAATAAATAAATAAATAAATAAATAAATAAATTAATTAATAAATAAATATTGCCTTGCTTTAACTTTTATTTTATTTTGTTTATTTATTTATTTATGTATTTATTATTATTATTATTATTATTATTATTATTATTATTATTATTATTATTATTATTATTATTATTATCATATTTTATGTTCGGAACGAGCGGGACTCGAACCTGCAACCTTTGGCACCTGTCGTCATGGTTTTCTCTGGGGATTTTGAGCCACAGAGTAAAAATTTTCATCTGACTGACAAAGTTCTCAAAATATACTTGCTGTGTATTACCTCCAGTTGACCGACCCTGTACCACTCACGCAATACTTGGACGAATATCCCGCCCAAGTGCTGGAGAAAGACATCCAATTTGGCAAGCAGAACTGGGGAACTCTATCTGCCACAACAACTATCTTGTACTGACCATCGTTCGTATGGGCAATGCGCTATGGACATGACTTCTAAACACCTGCTGTGTCCTTAACGTCACCCCCTCCCAACTGAAATATACGGTCATATGTCACACCCAATGGACGCTCTCAGGAAATAGCTTGGTCTGTGCATACACACATGAGTCAGAACCAACCGGGCCAGTCCCCGTGGCCTGGCATCACCGTCGCCTCAAACTTAAGTCTGATCCGCCGCTGTGCTCTATAAGCCAGCAAGTCACAGCGCTAGCCCCGGGAAGCGACCCCACAACCGCCCTAAGGTGTAATGCAAACCTTCGTGCATGACGATGCCATATATACCTTTGCCATCACAGCCTGAGCGAACAAGTCTTCTACACTCTCATGCAATTCAGCAGCACAGACACAAGACGCTCCAGTGTGGGAATCGGACCAGGCCAAGCACAGTTGATGTAACGGAGCATGTGATCTGAAAGTGACGCTGCAGGTAACTTCCCTGACATCCCCCTGTTGCAGGTGAAGACACCTGGAGGATAAACCAAACCTCCGCTATTAGTAGTTGAACATGTCATGTGAATTTGTGATGCAGCAAGCAGGTGCCGGAATTAATGCGTATTTCAATATCAAATATTACATCTGATATCATATTGAAAAGTCATCTAATATCAATATCATAGACCTCAGTTATACACGCCTAGTTGTGGGAAATTTGGAAACATTATTGCAATAGCTCGTTGATTTTATATTTTGGGGTATGTAAGATGTGTGTCAAGCTGGATAGAATACAATTGATACTCACCTGCTGATTGCAAAACAAGTTGTAAGAGTTCCTGGAAAAACTACACAGTTTCAGGTATGATCCCCTGACACATGCTAATTTTAGTTGTGAAAAGGAAGTGTCCTTTGATTGACGTTTAAAACATTGTTGTGGGGACTCCTAAATTGGTGTCGGGAGTTTTCCTTTCCAGGCTGGTTACGGAAAAATAAATCAAGCCTTAGTGCTGCAGATAAACATGTCACTGAATTACTCAAACCTAAATTATTATTTGAACCTTCCCACTTAAACTGACAATGCCAGAACTGGCGGGCGGTAAGATGCTGTTTACTTTAATGATTTTTTTTTTTATTAATTTTGGTATTAACAAAACCAGTTTGAATGTGAAGTCAAACATCCCTCAGGGATGGTTGCATGCTATACGACCACCCACCCTCCCTCCCATATCATCACCCCGATAAAAAAGTTGACGACTTGGTCTTAATTAAAGGAGGAACGGGATAATTATGTTCAGAGCACAACCATGTATTCATAAAATCATACTTTACTCATTAACTACCCATTGATGGGTTCCCCATGTCTTGACTCCCATTTAATAGTGGACCGTTCTTCAGATACCGTTGGCTTGAGGTTTTGTTCAATTTACATTGAAAACATATTCCCAAGTGGAAGATCAGAAATACGAAGAACTAGAATTATTCTGTTTGTTTCCAAATATGTGGAAAATGGCAACACAATTCTGGACCCACCAACTTAAAACTTGCAGGTGTTACCTCAGATGTCTCCCTTACCTCACAGGTCAACATTATCAGGTGAACTGTGACTAGTGTGCTTTGCGTCATTGTTTCAGAAGAAACTGAAATGTGCTATTATTGTCCGTAGCCTACTGAAACAATTGAGCTTTGACATTTCATATACGCTGGTAGCTGAGACGAAAGGACAAGATGACCAAAGTCGCCGTAAGTCAGATAATCTAATATTCCAGATGAGGAAGATACATGGTCCTTGTGTGTCTTTCAGTCAACACGACGTACATATTTCCCTGAAGTAATTTGGTGTCTGTGAGTTTCCGTTGTATGCCGAATCGACATGAAACCATGCATATCGTTTTCACGTAAATTGTTCCGTTCTTACTTGCGATGTACACAAAATGGAAGTATCACTGCATTTGTAACAAACCAATAGAAGAAATGCTTATTAATTTCCCGCTACAACTGCATACCTGATTGCCTAGTCTCGCTTGGCGAAATATGGCGAGATACGGGTCCGTACCTGTTGGGACAAGCGGGATATTACTAATATTTTGGAAATAAAGAATACTTATTCAAGGCAGATGGAAACGTTTCTTATATATCGCTCGGGAAGTATTAGATGAATACCGGTTTGGCATTTGTGAACTTAAATTAAAAAAAAATAAACGTTAGTTTTGTGAAAAATATGGGGCCCTGTCTTTGAAAGTGATGTGACCCGCACGTCCCCCGTCATCGCCTGGCGTCAAACCCGTGCTTTGTGGCGGGAAATTAATATGCATACGTCCTATTTTTGTGTGCTTTCTTGTTGAAATTCAAAAAAGCAAATTAATGTTTTCATAAGGCAAAAATTTATTTTTTACGAAACGATTTTGTGACAATTTACGATGAAAAGCACCTGTCCATAAAGTCAACCCCAATGCATCATGGTGATCAAGAATCTCCAAGTTTTGAACTTTCAGAAAAAGTTGGTCACATTGAAGTTGATTTTGCGGAACATACTTTGAACATCGTTCGTTTGGATATTTACTATTTCGATGAGAGTACCCCACTTAGCCTCGAACCTGCCACCTGAGAGTTCTGTTGCTTCCAGAAATCGTGTGGAGGGCAGTGTTGTTGTCGAACTAGTGCACATCAGGAGGCTGTTATTGTCAAAGCACGTGCACATCAGCAGGCTGTGATTGCCAAAGCACGTGCATATCAGGTGGCTGTTATCGTCAAAGCGCCATGTCGGTCATGTCATCTGAAACGTTTGTTTACAAACAAACTGCGCCAAAGATAAGTTTTCCCGTGGGCACAGACACGAGTGCATGCTCCTTCCCGAGTATTTTTATTCCTGGACCCTGCCAAAGCAGATGATTATGACAATCCGACGGGCTTCGCTATAGTCATAACTCACCGCGATAGAATATTTATTTATGCCTTCCGAGAAATCAGCTGTCCAGGGTGATACACACAGCAAAAGCCAGCGTGATGAGTGCCAAACACTCTTGAAACATGCATGTCATATCTTGAGAATGATGCGTTCTTTATACCTCCCGAGAGGCCAACTGTCCTGTGTGGTGCACACCACAAAGGCGACCATGGTGAGTCACAGGCGCGCTCAAATACGCATGTCATATCTTCGGAGTTATGAGTTACGTCTACCTCCCTGGTCAACTGTCCTGGACTGTACACATGCAAATAGCCCGCATAATGGATCACAAACGCTAGCTTTGTCATAGGCATAAAATATCTTCGGACGCATGTGCTGCTATACAGATCTTATTGCAACCTCCACAACCAGCACTTGTCAAGAACAGCATGTGTGTCAAGACCCCTGAGTTGGACGAACTTGAATTAACTGAAACTGAATATATTCATAATCCAGACGTTTAATACTTTCATTTTTTTTTCAAAGAAGTGACATCATTTCCAAGCACATTTTTGAACTTTGATGTTGTAATCAGTACTTGAGGCTATTGCTAGATGTCTGTGATGTAAAATATATTACCACTTAGACGCTGGCCGCGAGATAAGCTGGAGCAAGCCGGCACACGCCACTACAACACAGGATTATCTGCCTGTACTAGTGCTATAACAATTTCCACTTACTACTATAACGCAACAATTTTCCGATACTACTATAACTTCTACCATACTGACCTACTACTGGCCAATCAGAAGGCTAAAAATCTATGGTCTAACCACTACTGCAACCTACAGTTTTTCAAAGATTAAACAGCTGAGTCCTCATCAAATTCCCCCCCCCCCCCCACCCATAAAACTGTATCTGATTCTGGAGAAGTAAGTTTGAAAGCATATCAATCCAGAAGGGTGACCTTCACACAACTTCCAGCTTCAACTATTATTACAGTGTTAACTCCTTTCAGAAGTGTAATTTCCATTCATTGGTACATTCAGTGGTGTCTTGATCCAGTGGGACTGTCTGAGGAGGGAGCTGATCATCCCTGGATCCAGGCTGGCCTGTCGGCAGGGGTGCCTCTGATGTCCGCTGTAAGGGAACGTGTGGTCTCATTTGCCATTACACTTTTCACATCTAGCTGGTTCAACTGCAGAAGCTGTGTTTGTGTAACTTGCACCCTAAATCTTGGATTTTTTGCCTCCAGTGCTTCATCTCTTTGGTATAACAACTGCTGTGTTTGAATTTTCATGAAAGAGTCAAGATCATAATTTTCTTCCATGACTGCCAGTGTTTGCTTGTTGCCGCTTGCACAATGTTCTGCAGAATGAGCGCTATTCTATTTTTGCAAAACACAGGAAATTAAAATTTGTTTTTATTGCCCTGGTCAAGATTGGAGAGATTGGATAGAAATGGCTGGGTTTAGTGTTGATCACCACATGAGTTTTTATTGCACTCATTACATTGAGTAGAGCATGTGGTCATGCTGTGACCATCTATGTGATCCAAGTGCAAGGCCAGATGGTAGAAGTCAGTTAGACCATTGAAAAGTGTGGTCTAACCAACCTCCTCGCTACCGCTCGGAGGTGTGTTAGACCACACTTTTCAATAGTCTAACTATAACATAGGGCCTGCCTATAATACTATAACAGATGGCAATCTGACTGTAGTATTATAACATAGCAATCAGCATATGCAACTGAAAATAGGGCAACCAGCCTATATCACCATGACATATAACAAGCTGTCTGTTCTGCCAGAACATAGGTTAATCTTCCTATACGGCAACAATATGGCAACCTACCTACACGGGTATAACATAGGACAGTCTGCCTGTACTATACCATATGTGACCATCCGCCTTCACTGGTACGTCATATGACAGCCTATCTGTACTGCTGCAGAATCTGGCAATCTGCCTATGCTACTGTAACAGGACAATCTTCCTGTAACGGCATAATCTGCTGATACCGCTTGTACTACTAAAATATGTGGTAATCAACTTATTTTTGCTACAATGCATGACCATATGCCTATCGTACTACAACATATGGCAACCCTTTTATTCATCTGTAACATAGGAAAGCCTGCGCAAATTATTATAACAGGAATAATCTTTATTTGGACCGCACACACACACACACACACACACACACACACACACACACACACACACACACATATATATATATATATATATATATATATATATATATATATATATATATATATATATATATGTATATATGTATGTGTGTGTGTGTGTGTGTTATGTCGTACTACTTGTTGATACTAATATTTCATAAAAATGTGGTTAAGGAGACTTAGGTTAAGATCATGGTATAATCACCATACGTATCTAAATACACTATGGGTTGCTCACCAGATATGAATACGCCAATGTACACTTCATAAATAAATATAAATTGGATAAGAAATTTTGTTTCAATGCAAACCTGTCTGTGTGCCTTGAAAGCTGGCTATATTTAAAATCCTACAATATTGACTTTCATTGGCTCTACATGCAGCAAGACATAAGAGACCGTACGAGTGGCAACAAGTAGTCTTCTAAATGTTGAATTTAGCACACAACCTGACTAGAGATAAATAATAGGAGATGTGCATATTAAGATCGCCCCAACTGCATACCTGATTTCCTAGTCTCGTTTGGTGAGATACGGTTCGGTACCTGTGGGAACAAGCGGGATATTACTAATATTTTGGAAATACAGCACATTTGTTAAAGGCA
>CAXHWN010000791.1:20000-47000 GCA_964020975.1 Hermodice carunculata | reverse complement strand
AATTTTTTTCTTATATATGGCTCGGAAAGCACTTGAAGAATACCAGTTTGGCATTTGTGAACTTAAATTTCTTTTAAAAAAATGCTAATTTTGTGAGAAATGAGCATATGGCCTGTCAGTGACAGTGATGCAACCCGCACGTCCCCCGTGATAGCCAGGCGTCAAACCAGTGCTTTGTGGCGAGGCATTAATATGCATACTGCCTATTAATTGTATATGGGAATCAAAGTTGGATGGGTAATTTTAAATAATAAGATGTATTCAACGTTTAAACTGATTGATAAAAGTGAAGTAGGCCTGAACCTAGCTAGTACTGTAGAGGTTCAGTCGGTGCCTAGGTCTTACAGTAGAGTCCTGCATTTTGTTTCCTTTGAAAAGCCTTGTATCACATGATGGTCTTTGCTGCCTCTCTTTCAGTGATGATAGACATTTTCTGAACAAAGTTGACTCTTTTGGGAACATACGTGGATCCTTCCAAGACCTGTTACCATTGGGAACACTGCAGTATGCTGGCATGATGCTCACGTGGCTACACTTTTCCTACTTCCTCCTTTTTCTGACCTCTTTATCCTGGAACCTCCCCAGTAGAGCGACCCATCCCAAAAAGTATGATTTTAGAACTCAAAAATTCCTAATTGTGATCCTGCCTGATATAGATCCATGCATGTTCTTTTTTTGGGGGGGGGGGGCATCAATAACTTTATTAAACATTTGGAAAATCTCAACATTGAACTTAATCAATTACCAATCTGGTTGTAGATGGCACTGCATTACGCGCGATTCGGAACAATGCATGCCGCAGTTGAATATATAGTTCACTACTTCCTCTTGGTTGATAAGCCAGTTGTTACCACTTATATATATATATATATATATATATATATATATATATATATATATATATATATATATATATATATATATATATATAAAAGTCAGTACTTTTCAGACCTGTAGCCACTATCGGGGCAACCTTCTCGCCCAAGCTCCATCTTTCAGGGGGTCGCTGCGGGTCCTACTAGTGCTGCTGCTTAATTCGTAGCCTCAGGACGACTTCAGAATCTTAAACAAAATCCCTACTCTGGAATCCACTGCAGGCTACAACTTATATCTGTATTGCAGTGTATTTACATTTCCAGGTAATGCTCACTCTGGAAAAGTTCATTTATATATTGTACATTACATTTATTCGACAAGTTAACCTTCCCTTAGCGCCAATCACACCCATATTTTGGATACTATCTCTTCAAAATATCCATTCGGCTCACCGGCACTTGCCTGCCGTTTTTGAAATTTGCTGATTCCGCACCCAACGGTTTGTAAATGAGGATAGCAATGGGGCGATCTGGGGGAGGGGGTTATATTATATGCAACCAAATGTATATATTTTGCAAATATTTCAGAGCATCAATAATAATTTGATATATGCTGTGGCCGTGATTCGCTTTGCTATCCAAATCAATGTATTTTTGTGCGGCATTGCGCAATGTTCAAAACAGCGTTCACCACGTCCCGGTTGCTTCAAGGTCTATTTTGTCGCATTTGGATTTGTAACTAAGGATTGTTACTGCTTCGGACACAACCAAGCGGGCAGAGTAAAGTTACGATAGAAAGCCATGTTTTAAAACTACTTTAACGACCGTTTGCACTGCTAACTCAGAGAATGGACACCTGCTGGAACCTAGCGAAATATCATAATAACGATAACCGAACAAGCGGGGCTATGAGGTCCCGAAATGCTGACCCAAATGGGGCTATGGCCTGTGCTGTTTCATCGAACAACCATGGCTATGCCTTATTGAATTTTGTGTTACTATGCAGTTTCCCCGACCCAAGTTAACCCTCTTGACAAGTTGAAATGAAATGCTGTGTTTTAGTTGACTTTACTGCAAAATAACGGCACATGACGGCCGCTTTCTCTGTAAACTCTTTTAAGTAGGGCTATGGCTATGCTGTTTCACCGAACACCGTGGCTATGCAACTATGCTCTTTTTCCGGCCCAAGTTAACCCTTTACTGCAGACAAGTTGAAATCAATTACTATATTTGAGTTGCCTAAACTGCAAAATGACGGCCACTTTGTCGAAAAATCTTTCAGCCAAGGTCTGTTAATTTTGTTTCATAAAAATTGCTTAGGGTCAGGACTCGGGCCTTTTCAGTGGGACTGGTCGGGTTATCGGAGGCACACACACACACACACACACACACACACACACACACACACACACACACGTTAGACCGCAGGCTAGGTTATTTGGACATATGTCGAGGTGTGCGAGAAAAGCGTTATAGAGCGAAAGTAAATAAATACACATTAAGAAAGAAAAAACTTCAAGGAGAACAGAATGTCTGTTTGCACACAGACATAATGAAAATGCATTGGCAAAAGAAAACACGTTGTGCATATAGATAAACTGCATGTCTAAAGAACAAATAAATTAGTTGGACAATGGAGCAAGCAGCCACATGTAAATTATACCTGCAAAAAAGAAAAGGAAGAGTAGGAGGGCACAAAGAGAGAGAAGAAGAAGAAGAAGAAGAAGAAGAAGAAGAAGAAGAAGAAGAAGAAGAAGAAGAAGAAGAAGAAGAAGAAGAACAAGAACAAGAAGAAGAACAAGAAGAAGAAGAAAGAAGGAGGAGGAGAAGAAGAAGAAACAGGTGGAGGATTTTAATCTGATTCACATATGACTGGCCCCTCATGCCCCTGATCCATACACGTGTTCGTGTAAAATCACGTTTACATCATTGTTTTCTTGCTGGCACAGACAGGATTGTTTTGCATTCTATTCACTTCTGTTATGGAACTATATGTTTTACGTGGATTGCAATGTCCCTGAAATAGATGTAGGCGTATACCCCCTACCTCTGTTGCTTTGAAAGTAAAAACCACAATGCGAGAACACAGTTGTAGGACGCACTCTGCTTGCTCCCTACGCCAAGAATCCAACCCGAATCTCACAGATGAAAGGCCGACGATTTGCCGCTAAGCCAGCCGCGCATCTAATCCAAACACCATGATCAAACATCGCCTTTCTGTTCCATTGCATAAGCTCAAATTCATTTATTTTCTAGCGTGCAGTACACAAGAATTATGTTCTCTTGTTTCTGGTTAATATAATGGAAATTTGAAAATAGCGATTCATCAATTTCATGTGAAAATATACTTTCCTCTAGACATATGCAAATTAGTATGGCTAAGCATTTAGATGACACCACACCATGTCCAGGCAACATAATTTGTGTCGTGATTGTGCCGGGTAATGCTCTGGTAAATAGATAAACTATCCCTTCTTCAATGTTTTTAAGATTAAACTGACTAAAATCATGAATATAAAATCATCAGAAAAGCAAGGCTGTATCATGCTCACGGTAATGCCATATAAAAAAAATAATGCATTGTCATGTTTTCATTCTCTGGTCGTAGCGAGTCGTCAATTCTATGTGAAAATATACATTCTTCTATACATGTCTAAATTAGTGTGGCATATTATAAAGATGTCACCATGTCATGCCCATGCAATATTATTTGTATCGTGATCATGCCAGACAATGCACTGGTAATTAGATATTACGTCCTTTTTATAAGGTTTCATGATAAAACTAAGTACAATCATCAATGTAAAACCATCAGAAAAGCAAGCCGTAACATGTTCACGGCAATGCGATAATATCTGTAAAGATGCCTTGTCATGTTTTCATTGTCTGTTTGTCATTGTAATTGATTTTGTTGTTGTCTTTTTTTTGTTTTTGTTTTTGTTTTTGTTTTCTTTTTCTTTCATTGTTTTGTTTTGTTTTATTTTGTGTTAGAAAGTAAGGTCCTGGTGCCAATGGTTGTCACTTATATTCGTCGTGATGAGAAATAAAGGTTATCATCACGGGAGTATATCATTTTAAGATATATGCGATATATTTCCATGGGAATATCATGGTATGGAGATAATACCACATCTTGATAACATCATTGAAACATGACTTGTAGTTCATACCATAGGCCCCAAAACATCCATGAAAAATAAGTTGGAAATCGTGCTCTGTATGACAACTTAGCATACTAAAGTGAAGATAAGACAGAGTTTACTAAAAAAAACACGTAAAGTGAAGAAGAGGCCACTTGGGTCAATATTGGATATTGTATGCGATTAGAAATCTACTACTTGTGACGTAGTCCTGATTTGAAGTCCGTTTTGAAAGAGAGATTTACTGATTATAGGATCAGTTCAATTGTCCCGTGTTTAGAGTGCTAACATGGCGAATCCAACTAATCATGTGGATAAGCAAGGAACGCGATCCCCTACACGGTTTAAGAAAAATGTCAAGCCTGCTCTTGGTTCCAGGTTCAAGAAAAACGGAGGGAAAATGGCAAGTGTCGCCTCAGACGAAACCCTTGGGGACGCACTGGGGGACTTCATCACCATCCACAGACCTATCTATTCACAGGCGTATTTTGATGAAGTTCACCCCACTGCAGAGGAGCCGGCTGTCTCCCGTGGAGAAAGGGTGAAGGCGGGATGTACAAAATGTTGCACAGCTAAGCGCGTGTCCTCAGCTTTTCTCGGATTCTTCCCATTTATCAGGATCTTGAAAAATTACAATCTAAAAGAGTGGTTAATAGCTGACCTGATTGCCGGATTAACAGTGGGAATACTAAATATACCTCAAGGTAAGTTGTTGGATCATTAAATGTAAACGCACCCTGAAATGCAAGCTAAATGTACCTCAAGGGAAGTTGGTGGATAATTAAGTGTAAACACACCCTCAAATGTAAATTTACATGTAGTGTTAGGTGTCAGATCGTTTAATGTATACGCAAAGGTAAATGTAAGGAGGGATTTGCAAAATTGGTAGCTGAACCGCTAAATATTAGGCCTAATATTAGCCCTTAACTGTTATCATTTGGCTGGCAAGACGTTCAGATGTGTCTTTGTCAATCAGGGCATCGTCCACCCACACCCATAACCAGAACGGGATGGGGGTGGGGTAGGTCGTTACACATAGTCGTCTTTGTGGGTTACAAGTAGAAGTTTAAGCGTTTGGTAAGGGGTCTGATAACAGGTCCCTCCCCGAACGTTTTAAGAAAAAAAGATACAATTTCAAGTATTTTGTTGATAAGATATTCTATGCAAACACCACCATTCATGAAACGTTTTATTGATTTTGTGGTGTGTGTGTGTGTGTATTGGTGTGGTGATCGGGTGTGGCAGGGCTCCCTTTGCCAACATTCTTAATTCGTTCATGGCCCTTATTCTGCCTCCATTCTGTTTCCATATTGTTATTTGCACACTTTCTGGAAGGAACAAAACAATTTACTTAAAATCTTGGGTCTTTTGCCGATAATGAATAGACTTGCGTGCTAGCAGACCAATATGCTATCGAAATATACGCGTACCAGCACATTAGATGTGGAGACAAGCCGGCCTTGCTTTTATGAAAGGAATTCGAAGGTGGGCCCATGGCTGCGTATTCCGCCATAAATGTTTAATATATTTTTGTCTAATGGAGCCAAGATCCCTTGGACAAACAACATCCTGCATCTTGCGTCATAACCTGCAGTGTACATTGCTTCCTTTATTACATAATTGTATAAAATGTTTCACTTTCATTCTTTATCTTGTACATTGGGCATTAAAGAATAAATTTGCTTCCTTTGTAACACAATTACAAAACTGGTCTTGCGTGAATCTTAATCTCAGTCTATTTGCATTGTTTGTTGATATTTGCGGGACTTGGCATTAATGAAAACCCCCAAAACATTGAGCACTTGTATTTAGACCCCAGAGGCTCGGTGAAGACAAATCTGAATATATTATATATTAAAATTTTAAGTTAACGTATAAAAAATTCTGACACAAAGATGATTAAAATGTATGTATTGAAAAGTACTATTATTAAGAAATAAATTTCAAAAGAAAACAAAATGCTCTGAAAGTGAAGTTTAAAAACTTAAGAACATGTAGTTCCGGGCAGGTCTACCAGGCAATAGTGCAAGTCATTCTCCCAAGCAATAGTACAAGTCATTCCACCAGGTTAAAGTACAAGTAATTCTACCTGGCCATTAACGAGGACAAAAAAATGCTAGTAATAATTCCTATACATTCATAAGATTAATGGAGATGGTTTACGAAAAGATTGAATTGTGTAAGCATGATCATAGTGTAAAAGAGACGCCAACTTCAAACTGAAAGCATGGACTCAGATACAAAAGCACGAATAGTAAAAGCAACTTTTTGCTATTGACTTTAATGTTAGAAAATCCATTCCATGGGCGATATGAAACCAAAGCATCTCTTACCGTAATACTTTTGGGTGTACATATTTGGCACTACTGAATAAAACTGGTCTTGGCAATTGATTTAAACACTAAATAGTCCCTTAGATACAGGTAAATGAAAGCTGAGTAACCAAAAACACAGGGACTCCAACTTAGCGACGGTCCCCAGGTGATTGTCTCTTAGACAAAAGTCCAAAATACAGTCTTTAGTCCCAATGTTGAGACCTCATTGATCTCTCGATTGCATGCTAATAGTTACCTTGTTCTATGGTTAACAAGTTACTATATATATATATATATATATATATATATATATATATATATATATATATATTTATGTGTGTGTGTGTGTTCGTAATTTGTTGAACACACTGTATTAGTTCTCTGTGTACAGTGTAGGTGAATAAAAGGCGAAATTTTAAGATCCCGCCTTGCTGGTGTTTCATCTGCTGAATACAAAGGGCAGGTCTCGTCAGTTTAAACATAAATCCCTATCATAGTTCGATACCATTGCACTTGTCTGGAGAAAAAACCGTTGAAGAGCACTAAGTATGGCCTAATCTAGACAGTGAGATCATCATAGAATAAAAAAAACGGTGTCACAAACAAGAACCAATCTGAGTATAGGTTTTTCACTTTTAGTCCCACAAAGGTACAGGTACTAAAAAGGAAAGATGAGAAACCAGCTATTTTGCATCATGTGATATTCTAGCTATATAGCTGGTAAGAAAAACTGCAGTATCATAAAATCACGAAGAACCAATTTATCACAAAAAGGAAAAAATGAAGCTACCTTGAAAAAATATAAAGAGACTGTCGGACAAACTTTCCAAAAGCACCTATTTCAGTATGGTTTCCAGTGGCAGTGTTATTGGACTGTCCCCGGACTGCCCATCCTTAATTATATTTTAGCACCTACAAAAGCTTCATTAGTTTAAACACTCCTTCAACACAGATCTAGTTTGTTATACATGGTAGACATCTTCCACAATGTTTACAAGTGGTGTCCATCCTTAAGTTGAATGTGCACCATCGGAACCTACACACGTGTGTTTAGCTTTCTGCAACACATTCTGTGAACAAAGGACAGGGCGCAAATCTGAGCCAGGGCATCTGTCACTCACTTCATACTTCAGCGGGTGCAGAGTTCAAGGTTCAAGGTTCTTTATTCCCCTTGGACCTCAACTGAGGTATGGGTCATGCAAAAAAATTACATTGAGATAAAAAATGTACATATGGCAGGATGGCAAGCATGCCAGGCAAGTGATACCATTTAAGCTTCCCTGGTTTCGTTAATACAGTATTTGTGAGGTTAGAAGTGAAGGAGCTCCGGGCTCCAGTACCACCATGGGGAAGGGCAATTGATTCCTTTCCCAGGGTGACACTCAGGTAACCATTATAAATAATCCCGATATGAATTTCCATAGTCCACGCAAAATTTTGGGATCTGAACACATGAGTGACTAGTATGGTAGGGTTAGTGCTCAAGTCTTTCCGGTGACGTCAAAATTAAGTGATCCTGGCAAGAGCTACGTTCTCTGAACACATGAGTGACTAGCATTTAACCAAGGAGGGTAGAGTTTGATTTAACTGATACAGTGGCAGGGCCAGTGCTCTAGTGACTCCAGTGACGTCACAATTAAGTGATCCTGGCATCAGCTGCAAGCTGTGTGCCGTCCAATGACTGCACACGAAAAATAACAAATCCTTATCCCCCCCACCCCCCCACCCCCCAAAAAAAAAAATCAAACGAACACGCGCGCAGGCATAAAAGACCATTCGCAGCACTGTAACCCCCAATCCCGGCTCAAAGTTAAGATATAAAGCTTGGTCGTTGTAACACTTACTAGGTTCAGTATGTAATAAATTAGTGTTTTTTCCTACAACATTTTTTGGTGAAAAAACGTCCCCTGTCGCTATTATTGGCTGTATTTGAGTTTCTCCCTTTTTTTTTAGTTGGATACCCAAATAATTTGCTTTCAAACTTCACCCAGCTGGAACTTTGTATGCATGTATGGTATGCATTGCCTTTTTCGCAACAACGAAAGACTGTGTAGCTTTACCATTTTTTTTTCTATAGAGCGTTACTTTATATAGGCTGGACACAATTTTATGATTTAACAAAATTTTATGAAAATTATGTAATATATCTCACAATATATATTATCAATAACAAGCTTCAGTTAAATAGTGATAACCACAAGAGACGCTCCAAAGTATCATCCCGAAGCAGAAATAGAGTAAAAATTTCCATCACTTCACTTTTGCCCCGCATTATCATTATTGTTGTTGTTGTTGTTGTTGTTGTTGTTGTTGTTCATCTTCTTCTTCTTCTTCTTCTTCTTCTTCTTCTTCTTCTTCTTCTTCTTCTTCTTCTTCTTCTTCTTCTTCTTCTTCTTCTTCTTCTATTTCTTCTTCTTCTTCTTATTACTATTACTATTACTATTACTTTTACTATTACTATTACTATTATTATTATTATTATTATTATTATTATTATTATTATTATTATTATTATTATTATTATTATTATTATTATTATTATTATTATTATTATTATCATGGTGAAGAGACTCTTGGCCCCTTCCGAGCCTCGGCAACATAGTAATTCAGGTTTCACTCTGTCAGAAAGTTATCTCGGCATGTGCATATTACTCGTGCTAGTACTTGAGTTACTAATAGGCTGTCAAGTGGAAATCAATATTTAAATCAGATCTCAAAACGGACACAATCATGCCAGCCATCTAACTTTGCATACCTGTTTGACATGTATTGTCTTTTCGCAATAACTAAAAACTGTGTAGCTATACCATGTTTTTCTATAGAAAGTTTTTTTATAGGGACCTGACAAAATTTTATGATTGGACAATTTTGATATGTATCATATATCGCAAAATGTACATTATCAAGAATAAGTTTCACTTAAATAGTATTAACCGTGTATTCAGTTCTCACCAGACACTCAAATGTATCATCCCAAAACAGAAATGAAGTCAAAATTTACGTCTCGTCACTTTTGCCCATCATCATCATCATCATCATCATCATCATCATCATCATCATCATCATCATCATCATCATCATCATCATCATAATCATCATCATCATCATCATCATCATCATCATCATCATCATCATCATCATCCCCGTATTAGCCGCAGACATGTGGCCTTTTCGAGGGGCAAAAGGTTAAACACGCAAAGAGTCGGACGGCGAGACTCTTGACCCCCTTGGGGCCTCGACAACACAATTATTCATTCAGTTTTCTCCCCGTGAGAAAGTTATCTTGCCATGTACATTTTACCCGTACTAATGCTTGAGTTTCTGATAGGCTAATCAAGTGGGAATCAATATTAAGATCAAGTCTCAAAATGGACACCTTTACACTAGCCATGAATATATTATAGTTAATCAATATTCATACAACACCAACTTATTTCAGTCAACATAGGTTCCATGAAAGTTTTAATTTCAAACTTTCTCATCACTTGCTGCCCCGTCACACAGATTATAATATAGGTAGACTGCATGTGATCCAGTAATTCTGGGGTGTAAATAACATGAAAGTATATCCTACGGTCTGCTGAAAAAGTAAAGCGGGCGGACGGACGGGCCCCCTAACCTGTCGGTCACCGCGTCCTTCAACGCTACTTTCGGTGACGGGTGGGTGGGCGCACTGTGCATACATATACACATGAGTTCAATATACAACTCATCAGTAATGTTTTATGCTTCAATCTTGGAATTACCTTGTCCGGAAAAAGGTGCTCTTACACTATATACAGCTCACTCGATAAAGGTTGACTATATATTGATTTTGTGATGCCTATTTGTTGAACACTTAGGTATTTGGGTTGATATTGAGAATACAATCAACAAATATCTAATTTGCCACGTGTTTTATCTTGGGCTTGATTAGTTGCTTCTGATAGAAAACAAAATTGCGCCATGCACATATTTGATACAATTTTGTTGCCGTGTATTGAAGCTCTACATTCTATGTAAAAACTGCGTGGCTTGACCAAAACTATCAGATTCAATGCTTCAAAATGAGGCAAAAACTGGGCTCCTTAGTAGGCACTTACACTGATAAGGTGCCTGCTCTATATCTGACAAATGTCCTTCTCTCTGACCTGATGGAACAGGCCAACTGTCATGGGTCAGGCCAAATGAAAATAACTTGTTTCGCATTAACCTCTGGAGACAGGTAATGAGGGAGTGAGCTTAATTTTTTTTTTTTTTGCCATTGTCGACATACCACGTCGAAATTTGGTTATAAGATCATGTAAAACAAGCTCAAATATTGCTTAGCAACGTAAATATTTCATAACCAGAGGACAGATAGCAAATTAATTAAGTTGATTGTACTGGTACGAAATTGGTTTGTGTGCAAGAACTTTTAAAAACTTTCCAAAACTTAGTGAAACGTGATTGGATACTGTAGGCTATTAGGGTGCGACTATGGTGGCACCTTGACCTAATTTTGATGTTATAGGTTTACAAATGTGTTGTTCTACACCAAGAGAACTTTTAATATGGAATAGCATGCGGAATGTGACTCAACATATATATATATATATATATATATATATATATATATATATATATATATATATATATATATGTCTGTGTGTGTGTGTGTGTGTGTATGTGTGTGTGTGTGTGTGTGTGTGTGTGTACTTCACCAAGAAAGGGCCTTGTAATAAAAGGTAACAATAGAAATACGTTGTCAAAAATACAACCCCAAATTCTGTTTATTGCACAAATCTTGAAGCCTGGCCAAGGTCTTGAACACTCTCCAAAATCTGAATGTGACGCATCAACTGAAGCAGTTTTATGAAAGCCGCTGGTGCCAGGCAATGGCGATCCTCACGCGAGCAATTTGGGCAAATGAAATTTTTAAAAAGCGGAAAAATGGCGCGGCGGAAAACGATTGATGCGCAAAACAACTTTTTTTCTTTTGATTTGATCTTATGTGACATGTATAAAGAGATAGAGATTTTTGGTTTATCAGCTACAATTTATGACAAACTGGAAACACATTGACCCTTTCAGTGCTTTGATGTTGACTGAGGGAACAGCTTTTGTTGGCAACCTTTGAGTTCGTTTCGACGCGCCTTGGGGGCCATTTGATTATACCCCTACTGACATTGAATATCTTCCTCTGTAGTGTAAGTGTGTGGGCAACTAAATGAAAGGTCTCTGTGTGGGAAATTCCAATATGAACAAAGCAAAAATTACTATAAAACCGTTGCCCTTTTTTAAATCTCCGCCCGTGCTAAATTTGTTGTTATAGTACAAACTAAGCTTACCCAATATTTTACACAATCAGCTGTTGTCTATATCATATTTCCCAACTTGCAGAGGGGAAGGGGGAGGGGTAAGGTGCATATGCTGTTTTCTTTCAAAAGAGAGTGGATTGCGGTGTGGTGTCTGCCAAACTGCAGAGGATACCTCACTGTGACCCACTTCTGTTTTCAGCCTGTTAGAATAAGGTTAACGCAACCTCTTACGATAAACAGCCGCAGCCTCTCCCCCCCCCCCATAACAATAAGAGTGCACGCTACATTTATTTGTTTATTAATATTTTTTTGGAAAAAATAAGACGGGTTCAGAACAAACATTTATTTTATTTAAGGTGCGAGAAACAAGTTCATGCTTGAAGGAAAGATATGGTTTTGCCCTCGTACCAGCACGGTCTGAATCGATAAACACACATCAGGAGAAATTATCTATGTCGAAGATCATTATCTTTTCATTTGGATGAAATAGTTTATCTGATTAACACTGAAAAGGTAAAATGACAATATTTCAAGAGACCTACAGCTGGTTGTTCGCTTGAATCAAATATATTGTAGTTTCAGCGGGACTGATGACAACTTTTCGACTTTTTCCTATTTTGATTCGATATGTCCAGGATATACATGTGGGGGTTTTCAAATCTCTGTTCATACTCCTAGCCAAAAAAAAACAAAAACAAAAAAAAAAAACAAACAAAAAAAAAAAACAAAAAAAAAAAAAACAAAACAAAAAAAACAAAAACAAAAAAAAGGCAGCCTCCTTCTGTGAACATTGCATATATGTATTATGTTTTGGGGGACTATGTTCATTTCATAGTGCGAGGGTTTTATTATCTCTTTTGGGAAGATGTGGAGGTCCTGTAACGGAACTTTTTGTTTGTTCCAAGGCTGCTCGCATCAGCAGCGGGTGTGACCGGCACGCATCTGCCAGCAAGCATGGACCCTCTTTGGCATGCTGCTGGTGAGCTTGGTTCGCTCACATGTTATAGGAATATTGTGGATAACATCGATGACAGTGGTGATGATGATGATGATGATGACGACGACGACGACGATAAAGGAGAGTTCAAATTAAGATGTAGTCAAAGTGTGGAAACTTGCTCCGTTAATCCTCAAACGTAGTCACCACAACAATATACTACCATGAACGTGCAAAGTGCACGTCACTAGGGCTTAAGCAGAAGCCAGATTATCACCGCTGATCATTGACCATTTGTGTCACGTCGCACCGGACCAGAGATCTTGGACCAGTAACCTGGGCCTAATGCCTAATTCACTTACATGTTAAAATAACGACATTTGCTGGCTTATTTTTCCTACTTGAAACGTAAAATCACAGCTTCCTTTGCATTCTGCTTCAGGTTTATACCAATTGCAATAAATTAAAACCAAGAGAATGGGGTAATTTTTTTACAGGTGCATGTGTGTACCTTACCACGTGATTGACTGTTCGGCGCCAAATATGTCCTGCTTGACCTCCAGAAAGCTTTTGACACAGTAAACCATTTTTACTGTGTCGAAAGCTTAAATCAATCGGCTTGGACTCTGCATCAGTCGCTTGGTTTCGTTCCTATTTATTTGGTCGCTCACAGGTTGTTTATTACAAAGGTGCTACTTCTAAAGCAAATACAGTCACTTGTGGCGTGCCACAAGGTTCCTTACTCGGGCCACTATTATTCTTAATATATGTCAATGACATGCCCATGGCTATCAACTGCAAACTTCTTCTTTACGCACATGACTCAGCCTTACTGGTCTCTGCCAATTCTATTCACGAGATAGAACATACTCTTTCTTCTAAACTTCTCTCACTAAACCAATGGTTGATCGATAACAAGCTATCTCTTCATTTGGGCAAAACGGAATCAATATTGTTCGGCATAAAACCTAAAATTAAGAAAACTTCGTCTCTCAAAATCACATGCAATAATCAAGAAATAAAATCATCCTCTAAGGTCAAATATCTGGGAATGATGCTGGAGCAGAGTGTTTCTGGAGAACTTCATGCAGAATCAGTTTTGAATAAAATCAACTCTAAACTCAAATTTTTGTATGGGCAAGGATTGGGGCTGAGCACAAGAACAAGGAAACTTCTTTGCTCAGCGCTAATCCAACCTCACTTTGACTGCGCGTGTGCGGCTAGGCACAGCACTGTGACCTTGAAAATAAAACAGAAATTCCAGGTTTGTCAAAACAAAATGATCCGTTTTATTAATAAATGGCAGGCAGGAACCCATATTGGTGCTGAACAAATTTCCGATTTAGGGTGGCTGGATGCTTCTAGCAGAGTCGAACAAAACAAACTGACACAAATGTTTAAAATAGTGAGGGGCACATGTCCAGATTATATGAAAGAAAATATGGTCCGCACCGGTGACGTTCACAACCATTTTACTCGCTCAAGCGTGGATTCCCTGGTGGTCCCAGGAGTTGGGTGGCCTGGACTGACATCCTTCCTATATTCTTTTATAAAACTGTGGAATCGGTTGCCCTCAGAAATTAAATCTAAGGACTCGATCCTAACCTTTAAGCCTGCAGTTAAGAAACATCTAACTAATATCATGCTATCCAGAGAATACAATCAGTTTTAATTAATGTACATTTAAATATATTAAAATAAGCATATCTGATATTCATGATATTCATAATTTGTTGGTTCATCCAAACTCACTATTCCGAGCCACCCAGTCTTGGGACCGTCAGGGACCACAACGGAAATAAGTCTTAACGACTTTATTGTGTATATATCCCAGGTAGTCATCATTTCATGAAAGCTTGGATGATTCACCTGTTACTCTAAGTTCCTTTTATAAGATATTTTACTCTGTGTATTTATATTTTATGATGATTGCCTGAATCAAATCAAATCAAATCAAATCAAATAAAAAATACACAAAGTTATCTAATCATTTAAAATATTTCTAGAGTAGCAGTGCCTTCCTAAAACTCACAGTTGCTAGGTACATGTATTTTCCTATCCAAACTTATGATGGGACTTAATTTGGGATGCTCTGCTCCTGTGATATTAACATCCAATGGACGCAGCAACAGTATTCAGTAGTCGATCAAAAGCAGTATTCAGTAGTCGATCAAAAGTTGCGGATCAGTTGACCCGACCTTGGGAGGTTACTGGTCCAAGACCCAGAGGTGAACACGCGGTCTAATTATGGCTGTATGCTAACACATATCTATCTATCTATCTATCTATCTATCTATCTATCTATCTATCTATCTATCTATCTATCTATCTATCTATCTATCTATCTATCTATCTATCTATCTATCTATCTATCTATCTATCTATCTATCTATCTATCTATCTATCTATCTATCTATCTATCTATCTATCTATCTATCTATCTATCTATCTATCTATCTATCTATCTATCTATCTATCTATCTATCTATCTATCTATCTAGCTAGCTAGCTAGCTAGCTAGCTAGCTGTCAGTCTGTCTGTCTGTCTGTCTGTCTATCTGTCAGTCTGCCTGTCTGCCTGTCTGTCGGTCTGGTCTGTCAGTCTGTCTATCTATCTATCTATCTAGCGGGCTAGCTAGCTAGCTAGCTAGCTGTCAGTCTGTCTGTCTGTCTGTCTATCTGTCGGTCTGCCTGTCTGCCTGTCTGTCGGTCTGGTCTGTCGGTCTGTCTATCTATCTATCTATCTATCTATCTATCTATCTATCTTTTCGTCACAGCAATTTTGTCCGGAGTTTTTCTCGGATGCCATATCATCGAGAAATGCTTTATTTTCCACAGTTGTTGATATAGCAGTGAAATGAAGCACCTGGTTTGGAAGATTCAATATGTTGCAAATTAGTGCCATTTAAAACTTTTAATGTTAAATATCTTCAAAACTATTATAGGCAGAGGTACCATTCTAACTTCAATTTATATGTGGTTGCCACATATTCATGGAGTTAGTGTTCTACATCCCCACAAGTGTTGACAGCCCCGTTGGCTTCCACGGGTGTTCTCGGGTATCACGGAGGCGGATCGTCGCCGTTGCCCAGCGACAGAGTATAAGATTTTGGCGGGAAATTAATGTGCAAAATCCGAATGTATTAATTGTTTTCAGAATGGATATGCATGCTGTGGATCACAAACGGACCAATTATTTTTTGTTAATCTGTCTGTCTTTTTGTTTTTCATCTTTGTCTTCCATAATCAAGTTTTCTTTTCAAACATGTGAAATAATAAATGTGACTTTCACGCAGGCTGCCTTTTCGTCGTGGACCATTCAGTGTTATATGTTTAATATTTACTATTTAACTCTGTCATTACCAATATCATAAATGGTCGATGTGCTTTGAATTGTTATAAGGATACCAGATTCATATTCTTTGTGAACCAACCTTTCATTTAAATACCAGCATGCCTACAATTTCAGATATCATAAAAATTGTCAAATCAACAGCTTTTCGTGGCGTGCTTTGGGCACCACGCGATGATAGCTGTTCAATCAACCAAATCTTAACACTGAAAGACTTAATGACTTGCGTCGCCTTATTTTCTTTGATTGTTGCAGGGATGGCCTACGGACTGCTGGCGTCGTTACCGCCCATCTACGGCTTGTATGTGTCATTCTTCCCCGTCATCCTCTACATCTTCCTCGGCACTTCCAACCACATATCTATAGGTGCGTCCAGCTGCATTTGTATTACGACATAGAGGAGACAACGCCATCTATCACAAGTTACACAAACCTAAAACGCCCAACCTGGCGTCATGTAAAATTCATGTCTTAATTCGCGTCCAAAATCAATAGAAAATAAATAAAGTAATAAAATAATATGTTGTACGCAAAGCCTAAGATGCGAGCGTCAGCATTACAAAGTATCGATAATAACATCGGTGGAGCAGGCAGTACATAGCACCTGGCCGTTAGGTCCCTTTTGCGGCCATTTACTAAACCAGTCTAGAGGGGCGAGGCCGTACTACCTTCAACAAATGAACGAAATTATCTGCCGTATAGCCTTTTTTTTTTTAGACGCTGTTCCACAAATTTAAGCGTTCCCTAGATTTTTATACTGTCATTGAACTAGTGCCGTATCCTGTGGCAGAGACGTATTGCGTACGGAGAGTGATTGTTGGATTGTCGCGCGACAACACCAAAATCGGAGTAGGCTTTGGCAACATGGCGTTTTGGGGCCCCTGGGGGGATAAGTAGGACTAGAACTTAGTGGAAGTTGCGATCTGGCAGGCCTTGAGAAGCAACCTGATGACAGCACAGTGTGTAGATAATAGTCACAAGGTGAGACGCAACATGCGCAACAAACACTACATACTTTGGAATGAATATTTTGGTTACCCTCACACCTGTCAAGTTTTTCTATTCCTTGGAAACCCACTTCCAGCCCTAGTAGCGTGTTTGCCAGATCCACGTTCCATCGAGGTGTAACGATGCAAGTCGATGAATCTTTATCATTCATTACACTCTGCCGACAACGTTTTCTGAAGCCCAGTTATGAATTATTGACATGATTTCCATAAAGGCCGGTAAGTGTGAGACTTTGATGTAAAAAAAAAACTACGAAATTTACCCGTGGTGCCTATAAAACGCAATGGCGGTGCCCATGTGCGCGTGCGCAGTAGGGGGTGACGAAGGAAATCAACTTCGTTGGATAGATACTGAGAACTCTTCGGATTGGATTATTTACCGTTCTGTTATATCCCATATTCAGACGTGTTTATAGTAAGAGCTAGCTGACGCTCGCTAATAAAACAAACAAATAAATTCACTGCGGGCCTACCTGTCTATAGAATTTCCAGTGCACAAAGGTATTTCAGTCATGTGTCCAGACACAATGCCAACAAACTTCTATAACTACAAATCTGTTGCAAAAACCACTCATGTATTGATATATATATAATTATGCATGTGTGTGTTCAATACTGTTTATTAATGCCAAATGATTTAATGTGTCAGTGCATGTATGTTCACATCTATATAACAAGTATTACGTCAGATCCGGGCACTTTGTTTTTGACCATTTTTAAGAGTCTTCTAACTATAGAAGGATTTCGATTCACTTCCCTAAGTTTCAATGCGTTCACTGGCGTATCAAGTCTTCCTGCAAGTGGGCTTAACAATATAAACTTCTGCAAGTACTTGTCACGTCATTCACAAAAACATTTTTACCTTTCTAATGTTTCATTGCTTAAGTTTGCATCAGCAGCACTAACTGTTGCAGAACAAAGTGGCGTTCTAGAAATGGTGTCACCACTTGGCTCAGTTTTATAAGTAGATGTACAATACTGAAATATATCAAAGAACTCCATTACTCAAATGGACTATGCGTTACAAAAAAGGACAAATGCTGACATGGCTTTATAGTACAATGTAACAAATCTTAAAAAGGAAATAAATAAGCAAGGGCATACAAATAAATATCAAACAAACTTCAAACAATGCAATAAAGAAAACTTTCCCGTTTCAGGTATATTTGCTGTAACGTCACTTATGGTAGGCGCAGTGGTGGACTCCCACGTGAAGGCAGATGTCGTTAATGGCACGCTGTATGAGAACGTCGGTATCACATCTTCTGATGATCCACTCCTGACCAAGAAGAGGCTGGAAGTTGCTGTGGCACTTACTTTTCTGGTTGGCGCCTTGCAGGTCGGTAAAGTTCTGCCTCAGTCGTACTGGAAAAAATACAGAGTGAACAATGTGTATTGCTGCAGTGTAAATTACTTTCTTGGTTTTGCAAACTAAATCAATTCCGTTGTAAATTTTCTCCCCTTTTGAAGCGATACCGGGGTATTTTGAAGGCTCAACGCCTTGATAAATAATACACTGAGATGGCATTTTAGTCTCCTACTCTCAACGCAAGTCACACAAAAATGTGTTGATTGTCTTTTGTATATCGTAACAATTAGTGAATATGTATTTGTTTGAGTAAATGTATCTTAAAGTGGCACAGATAGCATTTCTATTTTATGGGTTAGCCATTGTGAAATAAAAATGTACCATTATTACAGCTATCTCGATTGCTTAATAAAGTGAAGATTTTCTTCGCAGGAAAAAATCTTACAAAATATGGCAACTTTTGCAAGGGGTTTTAGAAAGAATGGCTAAATAATTGTTATATAAAATCATCTTTGTTTTGGTTTTATGGATATCCCATCTGTAAGTAGACAAAATATTAGTATGGAAAGCCATGTGACATGTTGCCAGTACTATCTTAAGTGCAGCTTTGTCACGATGGAAGTAAAAAAACATTAAAGCAGACGAGTTTTTTAATTGATCGTTTTTTGACGATTTCAAAGAGCAGACATCTGATTTAGTTGTGCTTGGGCAAGTCCCTAGTATACTCCTGTGCAATATTCACAGAGAATTTGATATGATCCTAACTTTCATCCCAAAATTGAAATTTATGTGGTCTGTACCCTGAACTACTTAATCCCTGGCTCAATGTTTGATCAAAACTTCGAGGATTAGCCAATATATGCTCTTGGCTACAATATGAACTTAAGGATTTACAGGCTCATTTTATTAAATCAATCTTAGTTTCACCCAGTATTTAATCTTTTAAACCAGGACTAAAATCTGGATTAAATCAAGATTATTTTTTTTGTGAAATAAAAACTTAAATTCCAAAATTCATATCAGAGCGGAGAACAAAGATAAATTTTCCTGTAAGTTCAGATCAAACATTAGACCAACCATTCAATAGTTCAAGGCTCAAAGGCAAATTGATTTTCATTTTAGGATTAAACTCAGGATCAGATTGAACTCTTCGGGAATATGGCCGCTGGTCAATAATACGAAGACACTCTGTGAATTTTTGCCATGTACATGTAATGCTCCCGGAAAACCATCAATAATAGCCTTTTTGCTGGAGATATTATCTTCTTTGTTGGCTGTCAAGTCAATGCTGTGCGATTGGTTAACAAAGACTTAACCGGTCTAATGTTCGTGTGTACTACATGAAGGCATAACTTGTGCCTTGCTCTCTTGCAGTTCGTAATGGGCATTCTGAGGCTGGGACTTGTCACCCGGTTCCTGTCCCCGCCGCTTATCAGTGGTTTTACCACAGGAGCTTCTTTTTACGTTTTCACCAGTCAAGTTAAACACGTATTTGGCCTCGATTTAAAGCGCTACACTGGACCATTAGCTCTTTTCTATGTAAGTTGTTGCAAAGGTGTTCAACACATGATTCCATGATCTGCATTCTATTTGAAGTATTGCAAAGCAGGCCCCATGGTCTACGATAAAGAGATGAGCACGCTGCCGAGTAATGTTTTTTATACATGAATACTTTCTTCTATCAGGAAAACACACACACACACACACACACACAAAGAAAGAAACTCGTGCTCGTGTACTGCTACTTCAATAAATTCAGCCTGAATTTCCAAAAAGGAGACTGGTTTATGGGTAAAATGTTGTTTTGATCAGAAATTTGCAAAATAATCAAAATCGCATCTCTGCACTTTTGCTCGCAATTGGTATTAATTGTCAATAATGTTATATATGAGATAGTAAGTATAACTTATACACTAACGAAAAGTATTCCCTATATATCATTTCATTATGATAGTATTCATATACACTCATGTCTGCAATTTTGAATTACCGTTTGCAAACACAAGAGTACAATCAAAATGTCTATTTGTTTTGCTTTTCAGACTTATATTGATTTTTTCTCAACGATCGGGAAATTAAACTGGGCTCCACTGGTGATCAGCGCAATCTGTATACTCATATTAATGCTAGTCAAGGAGTTGGTTAACCCCAAAGTGAAAGAGAAAATAAAAGTACCTTTACCCATTGATTTATTTGTGGTAAGTGTTGGAGTTTGCATGCTGAACAGATCCATCTCTGTTCTCCTCCACTCCCCTAAGTGTGCCTTTGGGCTACATAATCCCCATTTAAGCGCTGGAAAGGTGTTTCATATTTTGAATGATCTACTTTTGCTATCAGAATGATAAACTATAACCAGGCGCACATACTGCCAAGGATCAAGGTTTTAGTGATTTTTTTTCAGTGGACTATCAGTCAATGAAAAGATGGCCGTGCAGTATCACCCTTACTGTAAACAAGATCGTGGTATCATGGGGCAAACAAAGTCTAGTGGATATAATACAGAGCTTGGTCTGCATGGAATGCTAATGTTCAGTCAAAATGTCTCCTAGATTGTTAATTTACAATCTTCATCTCTATAACATTGCTATAAAAATAAAGAACACGAAACATGTTTTGAATAATAATATATTTAGCAGAGGACTTTTCTCTCAAACGACAGTTTATCATTTTTACTTTAATGAGAAACTCTACAACTCCAAATTATTATCTGTCTTATAACACGTTGTTGCGTCTTGAATGATCAATGAACGATACGTTCAGGCTTTCACAAAACAGAGATAGGCACATTTCCCTATTAATATTTCATTATTTCAACTATTTACAGGTGATAATAGCCACCATTGTATCCCATTTTGTAAATTTACAAGTCAAGTACGGTGTAGCTATTGTAGAAAATGTACCCACAGGACTACCCGAGCCGAGGCTTCCAAACTTTGAATTGATGCCTAGCCTCATAGCTGATGCCGTTCCTCTAGCCGTGGTGGCATTCGCCATCTCTGTCTCAGTGGCCAAGATAATGGCAAAGAAACATGGTTATGAGGTCGATCCTAATCAGGTAAGTCACTCACGGGAACGTTGCGCAGATATGTTTCCTTTTTTTACTCTGGAGTAATACCTTCGTGCTCTTTTTCTGTCTAATGCAGCACAAAAATCCAACTTTATCAGCAGTTAATCGCGTAGGTACCTTTATTTTTTCACAAATATTATTCAGTTTATCAGACGGCAAATATTTTTACCCCAAAATATATGGTGCAAATTCCAGGTGATATATATGTTTTCGATTTTCAGTAATTAAGTTTTGAGATTAATAATGATTTTCTGATGATAAACAACTGCTAGTCGCTTTGCTTTATCACCTTTTTATGTTTACCATTCCAAAAACATAATTAATGAAAGAACCAGTGCGTTAATTATATTTCAACATAAGGAAATAATGGGTCAATAATATTATTGCGCTTCTATATCTAATAGACACAGCGTATAATGCCGAACTCTGAGCACATCACTTCAAATGGAATTCCACATAACATTTCAGAACAAACACTGCTGAATGTGTTTGATACAGTTCAGAAAAGAGCATTAGCCATTTTCATAAATTTGAAATCAACAATAGCAACAGAGTAAAATAGATCAAAAAGCAATTCATTAATTGCCAAAATATCAACGTGCACTCGCAATACCAACGTGAAGAAACAAAATTCGCTCCTGACTTCAGAAAGACCCTTAAAAGACCCTTAAAAGGCAACTGGTGGTTTTAAACCAGTCCTTTAAACCTTTGAAAAAATTTTCATGAACTAACTTAAATTTTTTCCCAAACCATAGACGCCTGACAACTTCAAATTTCATCACCTGTGCCCAATACAAAAAGAGACACGATAGAGCTGTCATGTTTTGGTTGTGCTGACTTGTCAGTCAGTTAAGTCAACAGTAAAAGAAGAAAGTGGGTCTATATTGTTTTTCGTGATATTTATGAATCTGGAACATTATAAAGGTGCTCTTCTTCCAGTATAGTTGATCATCAGTGCCATCGCATTTTGCCCAAGAGCTGTGACTGGTTGCGTCGCTCATGTGCTGACGCATAGAGACCAGCGACTCTATGAATGCGCAAAAAGAAAGGGAAAAAATCATTTTATATAGTCCCTGAAATAAGCTGAAATTTTGAGCAAATTACGATGTTTGTCCCGCATTTAAACTGAGTGTTTTTTTTTTCATATATTCTCTGTCCCTGACGTTCTCACTTAAATGTCCCTGAAATGGAATTTGGGATGTTGGCATCTCTGGTAGCGGATTACGAGCACCTTCTAAGTTGTATTGTCCAGTACGCAATACAATATCATATGTGCGCAAAAGTTATGTTTGTTGATTCAACGGCCAGGCCAAAGACAAAGTTAACGCAGGCTGCAAAAGACCAGTGCAGATTTTATCTAACCGATAGAATTCTATGAACATGTCCCGCGTGACCTTGTACGGTTGACGCTGTGACAAAAAAGCGTATAAACATATGAAAATAAATATGTTTGCATGCTTAGCGTGGGCATGAAATTAACGGAGAGTTGTTGTGACTTGACAGTATTTTTAGACTGTATGAAACTTTTTGGTAAATTTCTTGGCGAAATCTTAGGGGAAAAATCTTCTCCAAAACCAATCGACCACTTGGTTTGAAGTTGCATAGAGACACTTCTGGAGACCCTCAGAAGACTTGATTTATTCACCAGGTGGCACTGCTTTTTTGTAATTATTCTTTCAACTTTTGTGTGTTTTCACTATTATCGACTTCCTTATAACTGTCATTCATATTGTTCTAAAACTTGGTAGAAATTTAGCTTGTGGAAGGGTGAGCAAAGATGTTCAATAGGTGGGGATACCCTGGCTTACTGGTTTTTAATAAACTTTTCAATTCTGGTACCATTTGGTTAGAGCATGCTTTAGTATTGATAACGATTAAATCAATGGAGATTGTTCCAATCTCATTTTCAATCAAGGTCGGCCTACGTTTCTTTGCTCTGTTCCTCGCAAGTCAGCTGACATGGGTTCATCACAACCCTCTTGTATTTTATTCCATAGCAGTGTTCCATTTACGGCGGGAATCATGTTCTGGATACCTTGTTTAGCATCGAAGTAACGGGGGAAGGTGGTTCGGGGCATATTGTCGTCTAAGTGTTTGGATTTCCAAAAAGTCTGGCGAGACAAGTCTGCCCAAGTCTGGAGCAAATATTGCATAGACATGTCTGACATTTGCCCATGGACATTCCGCGGCGTCCACCATGAAGGTGGTCATTCATGAGCATTGACACTGTTGCGTCCGACCACAGCACAATGCTGGTATAATAGTAAAAGCAGCCAAGTGGAGCCTACGAGTTCCCAGACTGGCCGAGTGCTTGCACGAGGCCAGTCAGTGTGACGAGTTTGCTCCAATGCGACTGGTTCCCTGTCCGTTTCCAATATTCATATCAGAGTAGCACCAGGGGAACCAGAATATCCTGACCTTTGGACTATTGCGATATAAAGAGGTTATACTGCAGTCTGTATTCGCACCTTTTCTGGGTGACAGAACTACGGCTATCGGATAAATCTCAGGCCTTGCCTGCAAAGCAGATCAAATTCCGTGTTACTACACCCAGCGGAGTAGACAAGATACCCAGCTTGGGTCTGCTTTGGAGGCAATCCCAGGACCAACTGCTGTGTGACTAGCTAGTCACACTAAGCAGGGGCCCTCCAACTGCCACGGTACAAAAAAGGGGCCTAGTCTAAATCTTTCTATACCAGGTCATCCTTGGTTCGTATCCTGCCTGATTTTTTTTTTTTTTTAATTTATCTTCCCGAAAAAGTGGAGATTTCATCATAAGAATCATCGCCTAGCAAGGTTAGATCGTGCATCTGCCATTCAAACTGACGTTGGACAGATTCGTCACGGCGTATTTCTCCGAGGGTAGATCTTGGTTGGGTCTGCACTGTTTCCGGCGCATAGTCCTCTTCGCCGGGGACGGATGCTACGTCCGGTTGCTCTAAATGGTCGTTCAGTCAAATTCGCTCAAGTCTAACTCCATTGACTGCGCGACCAATAGCACTGCTTCTAACTGTTTTGTAGACCTTCTCAGGATAGTCTGTGGACAATTGCAATTTCTTGGTGCTGCATTCTTGTGCATTCTTGTCATTGCAGGCAGAGCTTTTACGAATTCCGAACGGCGGAGAGCTGAAAATTGCCACCTTAACTCGCCAGAAGACGAGCAGCAATGATGTTGGAATATATATAAAAGTTTTAAGCAAAAGACAAATGAATAGCCCATGCTTAAAGTGCCCTATCTGGTTCCTACTAAGACAGCACTGATTTTTTAGTAACCTCTCGTTCCAATGCTAAGCAATTAACCACACTTGTGTCGTCAGTTGTTTTCAAATTATATATATATATTTATATATATATATATATATATATATATATATATATATATATATATATATATATATATATATATATATATACGGCGGTATTATTTCTATATATAAAAAATGAAAAGGTGGCGCATCGATGCATAAATGTGACCGTTTTCTGTGCAATTCTGGCAACTGATAATATACTTTTTGAATTTTACTGAAACTTCTACACGATCTTAAAAATACAGAAAAAAACTTTCTTGGCGATTGACCATGTGTCTTCGTGATTCCAGGAGCTTATAGCATATGGTGCCTGTAACGTGTTTGGCTGTCACTTTTCTGCGTACGTTGCCGCGGCGTCCTTGGCGAGAAGCGCGGTGCAGGACGCTGTAGGGGGAAAGACGCAGGTACAAATATAATTTTTACGCATTTATGAATAAAAACATTATAATTGTATCTTGCAGCTTGTTATCGCTTCAATATGTGATTTCATTGGAGCTTTTATTTGAATACTTACTGAAAACAAAGAACTTCTCACATTGTCTTCTCTGTGTGGAGCGTTTTCTAATTGTCAAAAGAATAGATTTTTGTGCATCACGATTCATCATTCCACAGTGTTGTTTTGATAACCTTGGAACGTTGGTGAGTTTTTAAGTGATACTCTTGACTGAGGGGGTTTCTCCGTGAAAAAATGCATTGCCATCTGAACGAGAGAATTTACCGTAATCTTAACATCTTGGATATCAGTAAGGTTTGCATTTTTCACGGAGCCATTACAAAACAAACTGATCATTAACGACGCAAACAACAGATTCGCACTTACATACATAGACCATTTGCTGCAACGGCTGATTTAATGTACAGAAAGAGCTTCACTGGTGGTGAAATGAATCTGATTGGTGTTTTCTTTTTCCTCCAGGTCACGAGTATACCCAGCATGCTTATAGTCCTGGCGGTCATCCTATTTGCTGGTCCACTTTTTAAGAGCTTACCTATGGTAAGTAGCTTTCGGTTATGTCATGGCGAAGGAAGACTGCAATGTGACAGAATCTATAGAATTTAGTGTTGACTTTATAAATTAACACCTGTGTCGACTCAAGGATGCACCAGATTCCTTCATGTAAGTATTGTGGACTGCGGAAACAAGTTTGACACGTTTTTTTTTTTTTTCATTACGAAAACGAAACTTTATATGTGGGTTTTTATTTTGTTTTAAAATATCATAGTATATCATTTATTTACTTATTTGTACTTTTGTGGTCCGTCCATGCAAAAATCACCACTCTGCTGCCATTACTGGTCGCTGTACCTTAAATTGAATCCCATATTTGTATTGCTCGCACAGTTGTTTAAATATATTTAATAAATGCATCTATGGCTGTGATTTACTATGGACCAGTTCTCCAATTTCATTGTTGGCGTATTGCCTAACGTGAGGTCTAGCTCCGTGAGGCTCTTAAAAACTCAGCTGAAAGACAACTCGGGAGGTAGTTTATCAATTTTTTGCTTCATTTATATAGATACATTGGAATATTTTGGTATATAGTGTGAAGGTGATCAACTTAAACCACTGTTGATCGGTAAAACGTTATTTAATTCCTAAACATACATATCATCCACTGCGAAGTCGCGTTTGACGTGCCCTGTCATCACAAAAATGGAATTGTGAGTGTGTATGTGTTTTTTTTTTTGTTTGTTTTTTTTTTGTTTGTTTTTTTTTTGTTTAGGTTTATCGGTACTTAATGTGCTGGTCTCCTGATAACGTCTGTATTAGTATTTACATAAATTTTGTTTCATGGTGCAGTCAATAAAGTTTTATTTCACATGCATATATATATATATATATATATATATATATATATATATATATATATATATATATATATATATATATATATATATATATATATACATATATATATATATATACATATATACGCCAGAGAACGAGCTCCCTTCTCAACAGATGTAAAAATTCCTGTGCATGTATTTGCAGTGTGTGCTGGCTTCCATCATCATGGTGGCGCTTAAAGGGCTCCTGATGCAGTTTAAGGAGCTGCTCGTCTGTGGCCCATCTCAAAAGTGGACTTTGTAAGTAGTCAGATGCTAACATATAAAAACCTTGGACATTAACATTATTTCATTCTGTAAGAGAGAGAGAGAGAGAGAGAGAGAGAGAGAGAGAGAGAGAGAGAGAGAGGGAGGGAGGAGGAGGGAGGGAGGGAGGGAGGGAGGAGGGAGGGAGAGAGAGAGAGAGAGAGAGAGAGAGAGAGAGAGAGAGAGAGAGAGAGAGAGAGAGAGAGAGAGAGAGAGAGAGAGAGAGAGAGAGAGAGAGAGAGAGAGAGAGCAGCTACCACTCACTGGGTCATAATATTTCTACCCAGATCTACTTTTCGGCAACGGGAATCATTAGAAGCTTTGCTTCCGTAGCTGAATGGGCGCGTCATTGAAGTTTTTGCCTTGGTCAATTGTGAA
>CAXHWN010000791.1:0-15000 GCA_964020975.1 Hermodice carunculata | reverse complement strand
AACAAGAAAGAAAGTTGTAATAACAAGATTTTTTTCCTGTAATAACAAGAAAAAGTAAACTAAAGATAACTAAATGTTTTCTTGTAATAACAAAAAAGGCGTAATAACAATTTTTCTCCTTGTAATAACAAGAAAAATAGTAATAACAAGATTTTTTCTTGTCATAACGGAAAAAACTTAAAAAAAAGAACACTTTATCTTGTTATTACAAGAAAAAGTTGGAATAAGATTTACACAACCTGTAATGGAATGCGCAATTAAGATAATTATTGGTCACGCATGAGCCCAAATCAGCCGATCCGATCCCTATATACAATTACTTTATTAACTATAGATATTGCCAGATGTATCCATCACTTTAGAAAAACCAAATACTGATCACGATAAATTAGGCTGCATCATTACACATTATCATGCAGAACATTCTTTGTCGAAATGAATTGTATTCCGGAGAATCGACTGTTTTATGTATCCGTGCTCGTACTTACAGGTGGTGACAGAGTTTAACGACATTGATGTAGATGTGTTGTTGGCAGCATGCCAAGGTACGTACTGGTGGTGAGAGTGTTTATTGTGTTGGTCGATGTTTTAATGAAGTAGCGCAATCTGCAGTTTAGTACAGTGCCGCCAGAAAGTTTTGCACCGTCTCCTGTGGTGGCCCCTCCGCGTGGTCCTCCTCAGGTGCAACTTGTACAAGGGACTCCTGCAGAGAACACTGTTAGGAAGTTTGATGTCAGTTACTCAGTGTGTTTCTTTTACCTACCTGTGGCCCCCATTGGCCCTAACCTGGTTATGGTATCAGAATTATAATATTTATTACACTTTGAAAAGTGGTACCTGCAAGTGGTTCCACTGCTGACCCCCCAGAGTTTTGGAGCAAGACTTTCTGCCGGCACCGCACTTCTCCCATACGTACAGAAAAAAATACAAACCAAATCCACGTGGCAATTTTACCCGTATCCACCCATTTTCAGACAAGCAATACTATCTTTTTGTCATGGAGGGAAAACAGCTTCCCAAGTATAAAAAATGTGTTCGTAGAACAAGGACTTTGTCACCTCTGAACACGGACACCAGGCAAAAGATAAAACTGTGCACCTTTCATCTGATTAGAGTAAGCAAGTACAAAATCAGCTCAAGACCCACTTTTTATATTCGGCTTTTTATTCCTTAATTCATTCATTTATGATAATCTACAAGAAAAACGTTTTCATTGTTAGCCACAGGACGATAATGATTTTAAAGATAAAAACTCTGATATACTTATTCACTTACATACTTTCTTACTCGCTTTATTACTTATTCATTCATTCATTCATTCATTCATCACTCTCCTTGAAATGATTACTTATTTATGCTATCTGTCTAACATCATCTGTACATCTAAATGATCCCCAAAATTGTTAAATTCACACTGGGGACTCTGGTGGACACCCAGAAAGTGCTGCATCTGATTGCTGCCACCAGATGTCTCTACTACTGCCACCATCGAAGACTTTATCAAACGCTATGAATTGATGCGAATAACGTTGTCTGGTTTGACGTCATCGCACCGCCTCATTCGACCCTCAGCTGACTTTTTAAATATATACAGGGCTATATTGACGGACAACATCAGAGGGAATAAAATTTTATAAAACTCGTATTAAACTAATATAACTGACATAAATGTTTGCTCTGTTCAGCAAAATGTAGTGCAATGAAGATCCGTGAAAAATACGGTCATGCTGCCGTGAAGTCACACAATCAATAAAAAACAAAGCAAAACAAACCAAAAATAAAAACAAAAAGGCACACAAAAACTTGCAAAAAAATGAATTAACAATTTATTGACATATCCAACAGCATTAGAGGATGCCAAAATTTTATTTTTCAACCTTAGACTCATTTCCTTACTTCTTCATTTGTCTATTCATTTATATTTCCATATAAAGATTCAGACATTACTTCCTTTTCTCTACACTACAGTGTACGAGCGCTGTAGTGGACTCACTGTGTGTGTCGGATTATAGCATTCGGCTGTAAACTTCACGTATAGTTGACTATTTAGCATTGTTAACTATGAAAAGGACCCTCCTTTGAAATCTGTTACTCCAGCATAATTGTACCCCATCCACAGATCCACCCACAGATATATTTAAAATGGCCTAAAGGAATATAGCCAGGCACTGAAAAAAATAGAGGGACGTTTCAGATAATTGTGTTGTTGAGAGTCCAATGAGTCTGAAGCTAAAAGGGCGCAAATACTTTTTGTGTGCCCATATATGATCAGATCAGTATAATCGTCAAGAGAGCCGTCATTATTTGCAGTCGTGAAATCTGTGTCCATTGCAACTGCAGATTTAGAGTTTAAAAGTTTTGTTGACAATCTGTTTTCAGAAAATGTAATTCTGTTGAGGCATGGAGGGTCATAGTAACATTTGAAAACAAAGCGTGTATGCATAAAAACCAGTTATTATATAAATTGATATCTCTGAAGTTACCAGGTAGCCAATAACCCCCCCCCCTCCTTCCCGTCGCAAGTCACCATACCCATCCGGGGCTGCTGCATTAAGAGAGTTGAGGTGGTAGCAGTCACCAAATCTGCCCACACGAGGCAATGTAGTGTTATGAGAGTGTACGGAAGACGCCGGAGTGAAAAGTGGATAAGTCGTCAGGGGTGTTATATATCCTTTACAACAAAATACAATGGTAGTTAAAGAGTCTGTGACAGCACGTCTTCATTCAATCGTGTCCAGCAATATCCATATCATGTATTCTGTTAGAACATTCCAAAATAATTCGCATTGAAAATTCAACTTCCGTATGCTACCTCTGTTAGTTTTCTATTTTGACTGGGTGGAAAACAACACATCACTGGCTGTGTGAAGCGTTAAATTCACCCAAAACTCTTCTCGTTTCTCACTGCATGAATATTATATTGCGGGGGGGGGGCATTATTTGGACATATAACATGAAATATTGAACACTTAAATATTAATATTGGCAAATTATTGTGTATAATACCGTTTACCTGGCGAATTTGTGTCGACACGACATAGAGTAAACATTTTCCAGCATTCTCTTTTTGTCCTCCTCCTCCTCCGTCGCTGCATCATCATCTTTCCCTCGTCTTCCTGCTCCTCCTCCATCAACTGCAGAATCATCCTCTTCGGCGTCGTCATCATCTGTATCGCCATCAAAGTTGGATATTTCCTGATACTACTGTAACAACTACCACTGCTACTGTTACTACTAAGGCTACTTCTAATCATTATTATCATTACTATGATTGTTATTATTTCTATTATTTGCAGACAGCATGCGGCATATGCTGGCAGTAGCGGGATATAAGGACAAACACACTATGAACAACATATTCGTTACAGTTCACGACGCAGTTATGGCAATTGCTGGTGATGAGTTCGTTCTAGACATTGAAGAGGTAAAAATCAGTATTTGATAGCACCACATACAATTCACAATGAACAAGCATCAAAGCCGGTGCCACGCTGCTGTTTAACATTATAAAGCCAAAGAAGGCACCATAGCATTTCATATTAATGCTCAACCGGTCAAAAATGCATCTATACGGGACGGTGTGTGAAAATAACACGTACACGATTACCATAAATTTTTCCCGGTTAACATGAAGTTGCTGATGTGAGCAAATGCATTTCAGACTTTTTAAGTCTGACAAGTTTTTGCTACAAAAGTCAAATATGCTGCATCACTTCAATTCCGTATATCAACCCTTATACCCGCCTTATCCGTTCTGATCACTGTGTATCACTCACAGATAAATACGGAAACTTGCATCAAATTTACATTTACCCAAAGATGAACCGACGTGTACTTTGGAACACATGCCGTATGAGACCAAATTATAATCAAAGATTTTAAGCGAGTACCACCAGTATGCTTTATATGTGAGGGCTCTCGCAAAGGTTGGGAAAAAATAATTATTAATTTGCACAGATCAGCATGAATCCATTTACCGTGATATATTCCCCCCTTAAAATTTGTAGACGTTGTCGCGCGTGTTATGTGTTAGAACGATTCATGGTGAATTATACATCGTTTTCTTGATGTTGAATTATAAGGTGGATGAGACGGAAGTAGAAGACTTTGCAGCGAAAAGTACGGAGTCCGTAGCCACAGAAGACACGTGCTCTCATCTTTAACCCTTACGTTATTGATAGAAGGAAGTCGGTGATCACTGTGGGGAGACTGCCTTTATGTATTCCCTGTAGTAAGTCATCGTCACAGAAGGAATATGAAAACGAAATCCGTGTCTGCGTCAGCCATTACGCACGATACCACTGAAGCAAGCAGAGTTCATCAAAGAGACTTTCGCTCAGTAAATATATTCCAGCATGACTCACACATGAGACCTTATATGTGTTACCTTTCGATAAAGATCTATGCGATAGCAAACTGAAGTTGTCCACCATTATTAGCATAACTGACGGTAAGGCAAGGACCTACAGAAAAATATTTTGTGCGCAATACTTTTATGTCTTTTTGTACACAATAACTGATGCCGAATGGATATTGGTAGTTTGTCTGCTGCAAATGTTTGTAGTCTGGCCGTCACAAAGGCTTTTTATTTCATGATATGGTTTTGATACATAATAATATTGCAGCACTTTTTAATTCGTTATGGCAAGATATTTGGAAACGCAATCATCATTCATATGTTCGTGTCAATTTTTGTTATCCTGTCTGCCGATAAAACCACTGGTGTCAAACAAGTTCTGTTGCTTTAGATCTTTTGCGTTGAATATACATGCCACTGGAATCAATCAAATTCTGTTGCTATAAGTTGTTTACGTTGTATATACATGGTGGTAACAGCGCAGACATGGGGCATGATTTACACGAGAGGTCCACAATCTTGTATGTTGGTGTCCGCTTGTCTGTAACTGTGAGCTTAAGAATGTTTTTTTTTTTCAAATATCCAGATAAAGACAGTGGTAAAGCACACTTTGACTGATATAACCCCAGGGGTCAGTGGTTAGATCAAAGTAGTCCAGATATAAATTCATCTTTGCCTTATGATCTGCTTTTGTGCCAAGTTCCAGTACCGTCGATCTTGATGTTTTTACGATATTATGGTAACAAATGTGACAGTATGGACAACCAAAGAATGCACTTTCCCCTTCACAACTCCAATGCCAATCCTTACGCAGGGTTTTGATAATATCACTATTTTTTCTGGCCAATTTTCCATGTCTCGCAGTTCGTTATCCGTCTTAGAAGATATTGCCCTGCTTTTTGAAACTGATGGTCATGAACGTGTCGTCACGTGATCACATCATAACTCCGTGTGTGACCACACCAAATAAGGTTTGAGATGTTTTGCCCGATGTGGCATTTTCTGATAAAATTATTTTACAGTTGTCTTAATATAACATTGCCAAAATGCTTAGATAGGTTTAGTAAGACATGTCTCGAAATTCTCGGTACCTGAAAGTTTTCTGAATTTTGTCTTGTGGTGGGATTTGAAAAATCTCGCTGTGCAACCTGATTCTTAGAAAAAACATTCCTGACAGAGACCTGTACTTGCTGTCTGTCAACAGTATTAAATGAAAAAATCCATGTGCACAGCTAAAGTTACAGATATTTCATGATGCACCAGGCTAAGGAAATTATATGCTTGAGCCTTTAAGTAGTTGTAGACGAATTGAGTGATAATGACTGTAAAGATAACGATGTCACTGGTTTGTGTTTTGAAACTGCTAATTACGGTTTGCCTCATTTACAAGTCTCATGTCGTTCATGTTCAATAACCTTCTTGTTATCGTATATTCACCAATGCCATAGGAAATAACAACGTGCACACTAGGACTGGCAAAGCCAATGTAGTGCTCTACATGAGCTTGTGTGAAAACAAAAAAGCAAAAGGGCCTGGGTCCTATTGAGACAGGTTTTTGTTCTGGTACGGGTTTCAACAAATGTAATAAATGATACTACAACATTTAAATCCGCATAATAGTTTAATCGATAGTGAACGCTGCGTGTTGATTTTGAAATTGATTTTATTCTCAAAGACTGTTAATGTTAACAAAATAAGTTTTCATTGCATCCGAAATTATAGGCCAAAACGACGGAAAATATAGTCGCGCAACACAGCATCTTTTACTATAACTATATATGAGCAGCTAAATTTATGATACAAACAGTATGGATTGCGGTATGGTAACCATTGCTAAGAAATAATGAACGGAAATGAGGTGATGATTCATGGTTAACACTTGTCTGATTTATACTTGGATGTGATAAACCCCAATTCATTGAAGCCGCAACTGTATGATGCTTTTAGAGTGTAATTTTTTATTTGTTGTTATTGAACTATCTCACTGCTAAGCTGGGGACTGAGTTGCGAAATTTTCTGTGTTTGGTTTAGAAATATAGAAATATTAGTGTTTCAATAGGATGTCTTGTTAAGTCCTCAGAAGGTCGAATTATGGGACCGAGTCTGCTTTAGTCCGTGCACCTCTCGCAACCAGGGTGCGCCGAGCAAAACTGTTGATATATTATCCTAGTTCGTCTTCCCCAATGTGTTCATTGAAAGTTTCTTGAGAGGACAATACTTAACTTGGATAAAGCAGACGACCCGTGAAATTACTGGTGACTGTGTGCCGGTTCCACCGGAAAGGCGTTTGAGGAATTTGAAGGTGTTGCAGATGGCAGCACTGGCAACAGGCTTGGTATTTAGCTTTTTACATGTGTAGCCACCTGGTGGATAAACAAATCCAGCGTCACTGATTGGCTACTGGTTGCCCACCGGAAGTGCTCTGACGTATATTTTAGTGCAACAGGAAGGAGTGTCACGTGCAATTTACCTCCTCACGCATCGTCCATTGTCATTGACACTGGAACGGTTAAAAGCTTAGTTCGTTTTTCTAACCAATGTGATAAACACTATAATTGTGATTCTGCAGGTACAGACACCAAAGGAAGAGGAGTGTTTTCAGGCGGTCATAATGATCGTTTCATTTGTGGCTGCTTGAAGAAAATATACGCTCTTTTCTCCTTGTTTTCGATTGTTGAAATAGTATTTAAAGCTAGCATTGTATATATGTGGATTCGAAATTTAATATATTTTATGAATATGATTTTAAAATATATATTGTATTTAGCATGGAATGTAAATAAATATGAATATGCAACAAAACAAGTTTGCTCGTGTCGGTTTTATTTCTTACTCTAGATACTGTATCGAGCCGTACTATACGAAGGTCAATTATCACATTTGGTGTACAGATTCCTGACAAGACATGTCACTAGTGCAATTTTTGTGAGATTTGCTCCAGGTTGTGATGGTGAACACTCGACGTGCTCACCACCCCTATCCTTAAGTAAACAATGTAGCAGCAACAGGTACGTGTACGCGGGTCTTCATTGTTCTCTGGGTGAAATACCGGAATATGACACTTGATTTGAAAAGGACTCAAGTGAAGAAATTCTTCACATTTTGCATTGCATAGTTCTGTACTCTGTATCTCAATTACCTAACGCAACGAACGTATTGACAATTACACAGATTCCACATGATTTTATTTTGCTTTTAACTGCAGACTTTTGTCATGGAATACAAAAGTATCTGGTCTCATAATGTCCATGGAAGTGGGGGATCAGGCTCATAAAGCCACTTTTGGACACTTCCACATTGTGTCAAGAGCTTGAATCATTTTGTTCACCTTAAGCAGGAAAGATGACGTGATGTCATACATTTTACCGGCTCTAGTTTACAAGGCTTTGGTGAATGCATTTGAGAAAAAGTAAGTGACACTTTTTTCCTGCTTTGACCTATCAAAATAGATGAATCTATACTTTTGGCATTTTTAGTGCTAATCGTGATCCATATTTACATGTACCACTTTCAGCCGTTATGCAAGAGGTATTTTGCAAGGTTACTTTATTCCGCTAGACAATCTGTAGAAGCAACATTGACTTGTTATCTCTGCGTGCACAGACATTTTAACAAAACTATTCTTTCTTTCTTTCTTTTCATCCCTGAAAATTTTCACAGTTTTCTGCTTTTTTTTTTAATCATAATCCATACTTTTTATGTAAAATGTAATGGTGACACCTGTGAAGGATTTTTCACAAATGTTTGTTTTTAAGTACTGGCACGCAGCTATTACAATCAAAATGAAAACATGGAATCTTATAACGGAATTGATTGTATATCGCCATCTGAACCAAATCAGTTTAAGTGCAAATTAGCGATACGAAAAAAATGTTTTGATGCCCAACGATTGCAAACACTTCAGTTCATTCAAACTGACGCATTTACGTGTCATAACATATAATTCCTAGAAGACATTTCCAGATCCCAGATCTAAATATACCAGAATAATGGTTGCTGATTTACGAACACTTGTGGATACACTGATGCAGGGTACTTTTACACCTACCCGTCTCCCTTTTAGCATCGGAAATAACAATAAACGATCGTTTAAGGACAGTTAAGACACCAAAAACCTTTGCATGGTCGATTTTGAGATTTTAACGGTTTTTACGATATGAATGTCCTTTCTATTAGTTGTCAAAATTTCAAGCTTTTAACTAAAGTAGAAATATGAGAAAAACGCCAAAAACTACACAGGCCTGTGGACATCGGAACGTCCATGTGTCATTCTTTTGGTTTTCAGCCTCCAAACGGAACAACGCCACCCGTCAATCATACTTAACAGCCTGTCACGTGGCTGCAGGTAGCAACGGCCCGCAAAAGGAGAGTGGTATCAAGGTGACAATGCTAAATAAGGCGGCAAGCCGAAAGTATGTTTGTGTGCAGGGAAAAGATGCAAACATGCTAACATACCATCGCCTTAGTGGTTTACTTTATAGCTATCGTGCTTGTTCTGCGTTCTAGTGAAGGGAGACTTCAAATGTTCAAGATGAGCGGGAATCGTCAGAAGACCTCCCTTCAAAGGCCGTGCAGCGATGGATTACCCCAGTGGTCCTGCACACCAAAGACGGGGGGGGGGGGACTGGCACTTTAATCAACAATACCCACGTGCATAACAATATTTTATCGAAACCCAGGGATGAGGAAATAAAAGTACAAATAAACACATCGAAATAAGCATAAAGGTGAACAGCAGAGAAAACACAAAAAATAGCGTTACAAAACTCAGGTTGGAAAGAGAAATGAAACTGATTGAGAAAAAAACTACAAAATAATGACAAGCTAACTGAGTAAAGTGTACAGACAAGTCTAACAAGCTAACTACATAAAGTAGACAGATAGGAGTAAATACAATAAAATACCATCCATAAAAACGGGATAAAGAGGTACGGGGCGGAAGACCAAACCCGCCATTTATGCACTGACCACAAGAGGCCGCAGGCCGCCCCAGCGAAGCAAGGCAACACAACTTTCGTTGCCAGGCTTGACGTCACGGGGCCCGAAGGGCCGCCTCCATGACGTCACACTTTGAAACCAGACTGTCACTGTCGCCGTTTGACAGATCGCTGAATAATATTTTCCGTACTTCAAAGGCTCTTTTATTCATGTGATTGGCCAAGAATTGATTGAAAACCTCCTGAAATTTTAAGGGACGATGTTTACTACGTTTTGTACAAATATCAGCTCAACTTGAGTAAATGGTATTGTTTCAGAGGCAAATGATCAACATCAAAGGCCTTTGAAGCTTTTTTTCTCAGAAAGGATAATAGGACGAGAACTCCACTCATGAATTGTTATTCCAAGAAAACGGCTGGGTGAAATTTAATCCGGTTTTTGGCTTTTGATTCTGTAATGCCTGAACTGCAAAACCGATTCAGCTATTTTCTAAATTTTGCTTAGTTTAAACATATCTATTTCAACTGGATCGCCCTATAGTACATCGAGATGTCACTAATCGAGGGGTTCTTCAGAACATGGAGTGACTCACAAAATGTATATTACCAAACACACAGGACAAAACAAGAACAAAGTTACCCAGGGCTCAGTGTTGGGGCCTCTCCTGTTCCTAATCTTTACTAACGATATAGTGGATATCGTTCATTCCAATATTGAACTTTTTGCGGATGATACATCTCTATTTCTATCCGTAGACAACCCAGATTTAACAGTTTACACTCTATATAATGACTTGTCTCTTATTGATTCCTGGTATTCTGATTGGCTGGTAGCTTTCAATGCTTTAAAAACAGATGCCATGTTGATTTCTCGTAAGACAAATCAAGTATAGCACCCTCCTCTTGTATTCCAAGGTATTTAGCTTCAAAATATTTCTCATGTTTCGATCTGACCTTCGCTGGAACGATCATATTGACCTTATTGTGAACAAAGCTACCAAGCAACTTAACATCATGAAAGCTCTGCAATATCGTCTTGATAGGAAAACTCTTGAAATTATATAATATATTTCTTTTATTCGACCATTAATGGAATATGCAGGTATGGTTTGGGATGGCTGCACTGAGGCCGATGCTCAAAGATTGGAGGACATACAGCTGGCTGCTGCCCGTGTCATTTCTGGTGCTATGTGCACCACCCCCAGTGAGAAGCTGTATGAGGAAACTGGCCTTTCAAAACTAGCTACTCGCAGAGAAACCAGTAAATAGATTCAAATGTACAAAATTACTCATCAATTAGTCCCAGAATATTTGAGCAATACAATTCCTACTGATCCGAACCCAAATAGTTATAATACTAGACATTCTTCTGATCTTCCCCATTTAGAGCCAGAACCGAACTTTTTGATAACTCATTTTTCCTAGCACAGCCAGACTTTGGAATTCTTTGCATTTGGATATTCGGAACTCAAACTCCCTCAGAGATTTCAAAAATCATATTAAAGTTGATATTCCCCGTTCAGTAAAACAGGAGACTCTCTATTATGTCGGCAATAGATTTGCTGCTGTTCATCATACCAGACTGAGAAAGGGTCGCAGCCAGTTGAATGCTCATCTCCATGCTATTGGTTTATCAGATACTCCGGATTGCTGTTGTAGACAAGGAGTCGAAAATGTATGGCACTATTTTTTTGCTTGTTCCTATCATACAATGCAGAGAGACCAGTTACATGCTGTTGTAGTCAACTGTGCCTCCTTCAGTCTGGAAACTGTTCTATTTGGAGCTTCAACTTGTCCATTTGAAACAAACAAGAAAATATTCTTGGCCGTCCAAAAATATCTTATAAAAAGCAAACATTTTTAGCCCGGTGTTATTACATGATCAACATATATATATATATATACATATATATATATATATATATATATATATATATATATATATATATATATATATATACATATATATATATGGACTCAATTCTGCTTGTAAATTGCAATCTATCTATGAACTTCAAGGTTAATTTGACTCTTGTCAATTTATACTAGCCCCACTGTCTGTCTTGTGGACCATGTTGTGTCTTACTTTTCCTTGTTAGCCTTAATGCGGTGCCCCACTCATGGAGCACGGCAGTAGACCATGTGATGTAACGTTTGTCCTGTCTTACTGTCTCGTCTTCTGCAAGAGGGGTTTATGTAGGGCTCGGCCCTTCTCACCAATTGTTTTCACTGAATAAAATATGTTTAAACCAAACCAACAAAGTTACCCAATTAACAGAGAAGCTGTACACATGCTTCAGCTTTGTACCCCGCATACGAAAATCACAGTAGTAGTGGTCACCAAAATGCAAAACAAAGCAAAATAGTAAACTGCAGGTAGAATGTACAGATATACGTCCCTGCTCACAATAATACGGACTAGCGGTAGGAAATTTCATAAAGGACATTTGGGAAGTAAGAATTATGTAAATCGGCGACTAACTCAATTGAAAATTACTGCCATTGCATAACAGAACTAAGATATGAAGCGTCTTGTATCTACGATGTACCTGTCGAAAGCATCACAAATTTGTATGTTGAAGGGAATGGACAATTGGTCGCTACCAAAGAGAAGAATATGAGTTTGTCTGTCACTCGCTGCGTGTATAATCAGATTTGGGTGGACGTCTGGAGCAATAATAGGGATGATGGAGTTAAGAAGTCTAATTCTATAATTTGAATACTTTAGACAAAAGAACAGGTAATGCTGCAGATCTTCAGTGGGGTAGGAACTCGAAGATGTAGGTTGTTGGATGATGTTGACTTTAAAGAGATCAAAGTTAAGTCTCGAGAATCCAAGACGAAGCTGGGTATGACAAATGTTCGTTCTTTTTCTATGAAATGAAGAAAATGAACATTCTGAAAATCAAAGGGAAAATTCAAACGTTAAACTTTGAGGAGGGACAACAGAAAAAAGAAACCAAACATAAAAAATCGCAGGATCTTTTTTTGTTGCCAATATGTCAGGATTAAGATGCAAGTGTAATTATGATTTTATCACAAATAATTAGTGACTTATATCGACATTTATGGGGTGGATGCTTTTTGCGGTCAACTTTCAGTTGTTTATTCCACAATTAACTACACAGACACACAAATACGGGACATATAAATTCCGTGGAGTATGACGATTACACACATATATGATATGTTATCCTAACGCAAATACGTTTTGAGCTAGGGTTGACTAAAGTGGGATTTATTTTTGGTGTCTTACCTGTCCTTAACTCTTTTGGTGCCAACTGCCACTAAAGTTGAACTACTTAAAGCGATTTGCTTTGGATAGCAAAGATGAGACTTAATTCATATTCCCAGTTAAATAACCCGTTTATTTAAGCACCAGTATGCTTGCTGTTGCATAAAATATAATAATTAGGTCAACAGTTTTCCTCGGCGTACTTTGGGCGAAATGCGCTCAAATCGCGCCCAGGAAAGATGTTGACTCAGTTCAAAACGTGGCACTGACTAAGTTAAGTGTAGAAAAAAACTGGCTGCTGAAGCAAAACTGTGTTGTAAAAGGCAATCAGGGAAAAAGACTAATGACACGCGCACGAAGTCCAAGATAGTGTATTATTTCCCAAAAGTTACAAAAGAAATATAGTGTATTATTTTCCAAAGGTTACAAGAGACCTTGACTGCCGAGCAGAATAAATTTCGTGCATTTTCCACCCACGGACGTGGCCATAAGGATGGAGCTTAATCGGTTTAGAATAGAAAGCTAGAATAGCTCGAGCTAGGTGAGATACAAAAAGTTTTAACGTTTATATAAATTCCCATTTGAGAGTTGGGAAAGTGACTGAGTGTAAGTTTAATTTTCCTATTTTATCTGTCCGCCTATCTGTCTTTCTACCACCCACCCATCCATTCATTCAGTCTATCTATTCATCCAACCATTACTCATCCGACCACCTACCCACACATCCCTCCAGCCAACCATTTATTTACTTACATATATTCATCCAGTGGAATCAATACAGTCATGAACAAGTATAGCTTTATCGACAACTGGTAGCAACACTAACGAGCACAACGATATGAATAATGCCAACAAGATTAGCTATCACATCAGGCAGTAATATTTGTAGTTTTGAGTCAAAATAAATAAATAAATAAATAAATAAATGAATGAATGAATGAATGAATGAATGAATGAATGAATGAATGAATGAATGAATGAATGAATAAATAAATAAATAGATAAATAAATAAATAAATAAATAAATAAATAAATAAATAAATAAACCCCTCCCTCCCCCCGCAAAAAAAGCAAGCAAGGCACATAAAATATTCCTCAGATTATAAATAAATGCACGTGTAAAACACGTGAGTCAAAGTCATTGTGGCACTATGAATCAACCCAAGCAATAATATACTAGTAAGCTTGATATTGCAATAAAAAAACCCTCGTGAATAGAGTGGCATTCATTGTTAGAATTGTCATGGACCAATTAACGAGAATAGGCGCATGGTATTGTTTACTGAGAGTGCATATTGTCAGTACACCGGCCAGCCCTCGTTCAGGATTCAGTGCAGCGAGGTCCTTCTGTTTCACACACATGTGTAGCATTGTGCTTCTGTCCATGTCAGGTCAAGGAAAATTTTGGAAATAATATGATTAAATAATACCTCCATTACATGAATGCCTTTGCTGTCACGGGTCACCTGCTTATGCATTAGCATAACCTGTTGTAACCTGTTATGCTAATGCATGCCAATATGGCGACACATGGTAGCCGGTGTCACCACACCCAGTGCGCCTGTCATCTTCCGCTGTTGTAAAACCCACCGGTAAGCGTCAATTTAATGTTGATCATATATTATTACAGGTTTGTTACCCTCAGTCTAGAAGGTTGAGGCCTTCAGCCCTCATTTAAGCATATTATATATATGTCCTGATCGTTGATTTTGAGTTACATTTACATGGCACTGGGTTTTAAGTCCATCGCTCACTTAAAACGCTAAATCTGACGCCCTGATCTCTGTGTTTAATAGGTCCATGGACACGGTTTAATCGAGATGTTAACCTGACTTACCTGGCGTAGATCTGACTTTGTAAGTTTTCTGTTTTCATTGACTTGATTGGCATATCTTACAACATGAATAGTAGAGCGACATATTTTTGTGGACACAATTATGTGACGAATATTCCCTCGCCGTTAAGACTCAGGCATGGGAGAATAACCGTGTCACCTGAAACACACAATACGGTGGCTTGTTCAGGAACGTCTTTCTACCTCGATGCTTCTGGATGAGCTTTGCAGTCAAGGTTTGGGTCATTCCACCGGCTTTAAGGACAGTTCAGACACCAAAAACCTTTACATGGCCGATTTTGAGATTGTAACAGTTTTTACAATATGAATGTCCTTTCTATTAGTTGTCAAAATTTCAAGCTATTAACTAAAGTAGAAATATGAGAAAAACGCCCCAAACCACACAGGCTTGTGGACATCCGACGTCCATGTGTCATTATTTTGGCTTCCAGCCGCCAAAACGGAACAATGCCACCCGTCAATCATATATTTAACAGCCTGTCACGTGGCTGCAGGTAGCAACGGCCATCGGCAAAAGGAAAGTGGTATGAGGGCGGCAATGTGAAAGTATGTTTGTGGGCAGAGAAAAGATGCAAACATGCTAACATAATTATCATAACCCTACTTTATAGCTATC
>CAXHWN010000790.1:0-12000 GCA_964020975.1 Hermodice carunculata | reverse complement strand
TCGTACACCGACACCGTGTAATCCATGGGTACATGTATGGAAAGGAATATATGGGGATTAAGGCAAAATATTTTACATGTAAAATCCTCAGTGAATGTTCCTTTCAAAGTGAATTGAGTCCGTATGGTGGATCTGAACAGAACGATGTGAATAGGCCAAGAGAAACTTGCAATGCATACTTGCCATGCTCAGAAGCACTCCTGGCCAGCCTGAAATCCATCCCGAACCGATAGAACTCGACGGTTGTAAACGACTAAATGATAGTCTTGCATTCGACTATATAGTCTCCGGGTTGCAATTGTTGTGATTTTTTTTATATAACAAACATACTTGTTCACCTTTGATTGCCCAAGTAGGACAGGGAGTACTAGTCTGGTGGTTCTGCAGTACCGGTATTAAGAATAGAACCGCAACACTGTATACATGAAACACTGGACGGGGTCAAGACGACTGACAAACTGCCAATACAGTGGAGACTGCAGTATGTCACAAACCAATATAGAAATGACATTTTGTGCCATTTTAATCAAAGATCGGGAAGATTCAAAGATTACCTTTTTTTAAACAACCTAACGACGCCATTTTGAATCAATATCAAATTTATCGATTTTTTTAATATTACCATATCAAAATCACAATGGGTGTCGGCATTAATCTTTATCGTGAATTTAGATGGCACATATGCTTGGAAAGTGTGTACTGCCCTAATATACCTTACGGGAGCAGCTCCAGCCTTATTCGGTTTACCACAGGATTATGAACTGATTGTCGGGCGTATTTACTCTCAGAACGGCTTTTCTACATTAGCAACGCCACATTATCATTTCAGCCAATCAAAGAACAACCATCAGTTAGAATTCTCCAGTTAGTGGACCATTTATGGGCACAGAGGAAGCTGTGAAGGTTGCATAGTCCCGATTATCCTATATGAGAGGGACCATTCGGTTTCGTAACTTTTTAAGCTGATTGTGTGTCTTATACATATTGTAAGCACGTTTTCTGTGCCAATCTGCTGGATTTTTAAGACAGTGTGTGCCCAAATGGGCAACAATTTGGGGGAAAAGAACCTGGCAGTATACTACAACTTCTCGTATATTGAGCTGTTCAGATCTTGCAACATATTGTTTGCTGTCGAATGTTCTTGGGAGTTTTAAAGCATTCCACAGGGCATGCATGTTTTGTTTTTGTTCATGCAGATGAGGTGAAACAAAGACACAATTCCGGCTATACTCATGTGCGCGGGATTATTGCGTAGTCAACAAAACAAGAACTCTTGAGAAGAAAAAAAAACTTCAACTTGAGGATCTTTGTTGTGAGAACCAGGACACTATCAACTGTGAACGCCTACATTCAGATCGATTTTACCCGTCTTTGCGGGAGAAAATGCCTTGACCAAGGGCAAATATAACTACTTCGTCGACAAAGGTGAGTGTGTATCATCATCTTTTCACTATCTTGTTTCATGTAATCTGGCACCAGTGATTATAAGGTATTTATTTCGGTTTCGGTTTTATCTACAAACATCCCGTGTCAGTTCCAGATATTAGTTATTGAATATGATAACATGTGTATCAGGTGCTTGTGGTTGTTTTAAATTGTAAATGTATGGAAGGGATAACAGTGAAGTTATTTCGTACGGTTGCAATGATTAAATCTTCAATTTCCAGGTCACCAAGGAAAAAGAAAAAGTGAGAGTGGAAGCAATACCAGTTGTCATATTGATTGGGTCAGATCAAATTTAGGGTAGTGAATTAGATTGCAAAGGGGTGATGGACTTCAAAAGTTGTGTTGTGTGCACCTACATTTATACGTATAGACACTGATTGTCACACGTATCAGCAATGGTTTAATTATTATATTTTGATTATTTGTTTGATCTTATTTTATTATAATTTGTTTGCAATAAAAAGAACTTTAATAGCAGCTCTTTTTTCTACTGCATGCAAAAACAACAGAATTGTGCATGACAGATATAACTAACTACAAAAGTGACTACAATCTAGGGAGTATTGATAAACATCGGCGAAAAAAGGACCGAGGTGCAAACCCAGCTAGACAAAGACATCTTACTGATGTTTACTCTATTTCACAATGAATTCCGAATTTGGCTTGATAAGCAAAAAAAAAAATGTAGTATCTCGCGCATTGTTATTTCACCGACAACAGAAGTGAATTTCTGTCTTGGAGTGGCACAAAAAGTAAACACAGAAACTTACTGTCCATTGTTTCTTTATTTGAATAAGAGCCATTTGTTACAACAATCGCCATTATAAAATAAAGAGCTCGTGATTTTACTTTCTGATGCTTAGCCTCATTTTGATATCCCTGGATAATGAAGGACATAGCAAACCTGTAATTCCCACTGTTATACTGACGAACTCTTAATTTATCGTCATGGAAACGATTTGATTTCAGTCCACATGAATGCACAGTTACAGTACATTTGAAATGGCATTGCCCGCATGCGCATTTCCTGTGATGCTAAAGTTTCAACTGAATGCTGCGATGGGGGTTCCGAGAAGTGTATGACTATACCCAGACTAGCCCATCTGCTCTTGTCGAAAGTTATTACTCTTGGAAAAATCAACTAATCGCACAATAGAGGTCAATACGTAATTATTTATTTTAGGACAAAATATACAGATATTACTATGGAGGTTATCCGTGTGGAATCCAAATCCCAGGACCTAAAATTATTATGAAATTTGCGCTTCTGCCCTTACACACATGTACTATAATCTCCTTCAACCAATCACATTTGATAAAATATATTTCTTATTTTCATTAGACGAATACAATTTCTCAAAGGATTTCTATATTTTTTGTATAACTTGTATCAGTGGTTTTAAGGGCCAAAATGACAAGTTTTAAGTTAGGGCTTCCTTGTTTTTTTTGTTTTTGTTTTTATTATATTTTATTTGTCACAGTGGAACAAAAAATATTATATTCAAGTATACAGGACGGTTAAGTAACCAACGACTGTTGTAGCATATGTCCATGGTGGTGCTTACATCATGCAGTTACATTTTCTTGTAAGCAAATGAACTGGAATCAATCGTTTAAAATGTAGCCCGGTGTGTGGAGAAGAGTCACAGACTATTGCCATAATGGACATAGATACTGACAGCGCGTATTTCAAAAGTCGGTGCAGTAAAGATTGTTGTGTCTCACACGAAATATGAAATCCATATCAAATTAGAAAGAAGGCCTGCAGCAAGCAATCACGCAGTATGCCTGAAACAAAACCCGAGATGTGACACAAGCGTCTGACAATACAAAAGAGCCAGATTCGAGCTGCTCGGTAATTTGCAGACATCTATGCATTTTGAAAACTCATGTAAACCTGGGGTATTCTGCCGACAACCCTTGTGCCAATAATTTACTGGCAGTAGACTCACTGAATTTAAATGGGAAAGGGTTAAAGGAAAGTGCAAACCAGGGTTGGTTGACTCCACCAAGTTTAAGCTGGGCTTTCCTTCCCATCAGTTCCCCACAAAATGCCTAAATGCCAGGTACATGGGTGTTTGGACAAGGCTAGCGATGGAGCAGGAAAGGGTTAAAGATTTGTATCACACCTCCAATGCAGTCAAGTATCATGCAAAGAGAGACGCGGCCATGGAACTTGCTTGCCTGTGAGATAGCCCGCACCAGACAGCCTGCTCTTTTCCCCGCACGAAGTTTCGAGGGAAGTTGAGAGGCGCACGAGGCGCTGAAGGCAGTGGAGCGTCCATGTTGCACCCAGGTTAGATAGACCATGGCGATCTCTAGTCGCGCATGGCCTGGAATTTACACTAAAATCAACAAAACTTACCTACAGTGTACAAGGGGGTGCAGTTGAGCAGACCCCCCTCTCCGACAAGACTTACTCAGTAAAGGCTAAGACTCACCTTTAAAAATGCTGTAATCTTATTGTATTGGTCTATTGAAAAAAGAAGAAACATTCATATAGCAATTTGAAATAACAAATAACCCTGATTCAAAATAGTTTACTCCTTTTTACCTCCCATATTTATCAGGTTCAGGCAAATACTGTTTGCTCTTGTCACTGGACTACGATTATGGTGGCTTGAAGGAAAACTCTATTTCAGTATTCAATTGTGTTCAGATTCAGATGTAACTAACCTATGTTTATTGCCGTATGAATACAGTGAAATGGTTTGTTAGAGTTAATGGCCTACAAATTGCTTCTGCTAGCTTATTGTGTGCTATAACTTTATATAAAAACTATTACGTCTGTCATGCCCAACAGACCAGAGTACAGAGGCAGTGAAATTACGGGGGTGTTGCCGGGGAAATATCACCGCACGTACTGGATCATCAGAAGACTGAAACGAAATACATTCATGTCTGGTTGTTCAGTCTGCCACTTCATGTATCGTTTTGCAAATATGTGAAAATGTAACCTGAAGTCCAGAGCAGATGAAAAGTGACAAAGGGAATATTAATGGTTATGATCATATTTTGTCCAGGAGACATACATCTCGGGGACAAGGTCAGCCGAAAATGCAATACAGCAGAAATTAAATCCCTTGGTAACGACCGTGGAAACAGTGCCGTCCATGTTGCACAGTGCCTGTTGTTGAGCACACTTGACCATGGCGCACGAGGTCGCTTCAGTCTCGTGCTTCGATTACAATAGCCCCGCTTCATGCATCACCTGCCATGTTACAAAGAATTGAAAACACTGCAAAATCAACAAGTTCTTATTTTGCTGCGTCTCTTCTTTCGTTTATATATTGTGGGCCTGGAAACTTCCGCATGCACATCGAAAGGTTATTAAACGCTTTATCTTCATTACAGCGGATGGAAAGTGACAGGCGCCAATCCCACTGACCGTTGCACTTAGGAAAACTATTTGTTGCCATTTGGTGGATGAAGTGAGAATGGAGAGAACAACACAATGTGAACGGAAAGCGACGATTGAAGGCGCAGTTAAGAGACAGCGTGGGGGGCGGGGGGGGGGGGCGTAGCTCTCTTTTAAAATGTTTTGATGTCCCATCTTGTCTTTAACCGATTTAGAACGCAACACGGATTAGCCAAGTAGCTTATTGACAGCTTCCCCTACCTCCAAAACGCAACAAATTTTGACAGCACGTGCTTCTTGAGCTGTGAATAAATGTGAGGATCCCATGCAAAGCCAGTTATGTTTTCACGAGAAATAATGAAAAGAATCACAGCCGCGTAATCGTTTTTGTGTTCATGAGATCGTTTCTAAATATCTTATGAGCATTACGCAAGATGTTTTCTTGTTTGGGATGGCAGTTTTCTCTTGATGTCCGGTCAGTTTGATCAGCACAAGTTGTGCTGACAGGGCGTGTAGGATATGCAGGTTTGAAAATCAACACAGGTTTGTTTTTTTCAACTTTTTTATCTTGCTATATTTATCATTTTCAGAGTTTGCAGGTGCAAGTGCAAAACACTCAAAATTATCCAAACAGCACAATTTTGGAAAATAAAATCCATAATTTTTAATCATTTTTAAACATATAATGTAATACGATATGATATGATATGATATAATATAACATCATGTAATATACATGCAGCATTTTTGCTGTGCATGTCCGATTAAAGTGCCAGCAAACGGCTCCTGTTTCTGTCTGCTACATTATGAAGTGGAGAATATATCCGTCGGGTTAACATTTGAGAGTTCATTGCGGTGTCTGGATACTAAACATTTATCTCAATACTCTTAACTCCCATGTTCTGTCCTTTTGGATCTACAAAATTATTGTGCATACTTTCTTCTTTCTTTTGTTGTGATATCTCGACCCCCGGGTCTCGACCTGATGCGTATCCACGACCACCAACCTTGGTCGAATTTCAGGTAGAGGTACGAGGCGTGGCTTGGCTCCAGCCAATGAGCATGCAGTTATAACAGTCTGCACCTCTGGCGTAAAGTATGGCTTATAGTCTTTTATTGGTCTCTCCGCGATTTAGAGTGGGCGGATCGGAGCGCAGAGGAACACAGTCCATTCTAAGTTTCGTAGAGGGCAATAAAAGACTATAACCAATTTAGATCCCTTACCATTGGCTATTCAAAATTATACAAGAGTGATTGACATACAGTGAATGACAAGTAATGCGAGTGCACGCGATATTCATTTGCATTGCGCGAGCGGGCACATCATGAGAAACTTTTCGCTACACTTTCCCGAGCTCTGCGAACAGGTGAACTACGCCTTTTCAGCCACAAGATTCTTGCGTCAGGTACATAGAGAAGCGACGAACAGAATTAACTGGAGGCAGAATTTCACAAAAAATATCAATTTACAATTCAAAATTTGGACGGAACTAATGGTTGAAGATGGGCTTACCATGATCCAGACCGATTATAGTCCTACACCTATTGAAGAGGGTATTTGGGACCCTGTTGATGTCATTCGTGAGGACTTGTATATTTATGCACTCGGGACCTGAATGGGGCGGCATGTGCACCTGTGAAAGAAGTTTTCCCCGTAGGTGAGTCTGACACCTCAGCGGCAAGGCAGCCTTCTAATAAGTATAATATCACTTTATTTTTTGCTTTCTTTCAGTTATGCTGTATAAATGCTGATTACCTAATGGAGGTAGAATCGCACTGTGCTGTTATTCTCCCGTTCACCTTGATGAGACCTGTTTTCCCTGTTGCTGTACCCCCCCCCCCCCCGCACACACACACCATGACACTGCGTCTTTCGTAGCGGTAATGTTCAAGTGTACGTCCTTCTACGAACCTCTCTGAAGGGATTCATCGAACCCTTACTCTTCCATCACGGAAATTCAAGTGGAATCGGGATTTATCTTACCACATAACACTGTTTCATTGATTTCTGGTGCAGGCTGCATGCTCCTCACACCACTGTATCCGTCGTGCCTTGTGTGCAGGACTGAGAGGGATGCAAATGAAAGGGTAGTATTCCATCAATTTGGCCGACACTAGTCTATTGTTAATGGCAGACTTTGGTGCTCTGATGTTGCAGGCTTTGCGCCACTGCTGACGATACCTTTCGATGCAAAGAAACCTGCTCCTCTTCACATACTTGATCAAATAACGGTCATCCGTCCTTCTGACAGTCTTGGTCACCCAGATCCAGGCTTCCTCTTGCATCCTCTGGTTTCCTGGAAACGGTCCCACCACCTTTTTACTAATGGCCTGGAGCACCCTTTTATCCTGGCAACCTCCCGCTTGGAAAAGCCAGCCTCCCACATCCCAATGATTCTGTCCCTGTCAAATTTGGACAGTTGTGGGTGACCCGTACGCCGTGGCATTGTGGATTCAAGGTAATCCCAGTTGTGCCTTAGTCCCCTCATAAAGCCTATATTAAACCCCAATACCAGACACACTTTTCGCACCTCTCTGGCTGTTGTCTTGTTTTAGGGGCAATATTTGTGTGTGTGTGTGTGTGTGTGTGTGTGTGTGTGTGTATGTGTGTGTGTGTGTGTGTGTGTGTGTGTGTGTGTGTTACTATTCAGGCATACCCTAAGCTGTCCTGTTGATGTAAAATAACACTCTATGAGACACCCATATTTTCATTTAAAGGCATATTTAGAGCGGTCCATGTTAAACCAATGGGGTTGGCATATTTTTTGCCTCCAGCAGTATATATTAAGAGACAACAACTTGCAGACAAACAAGCACGCCATCTTACAAAGTAGAGCGAAGGACGGCTAAAAAGTGCAGGAATGAAATGTGCACCAGCTTCTTGCTCAAAGATTGCTTCCTGAAAGAAAGACCTGTTATGATGGATGTTGGTGACAACCCCCTGAAGCGCAACAAGAACTGTGCATTTTATAAACAATATTTAGGTCCTTGTGGGAGCTTCATGACACTGACAAAAAGTGAAACTAATGAGACATATAATGACCAGAATCTGACTGAACAATTCATTTTAAGTATTGACCAGATATGTCACTGTGGTCCTTAGTGGGGAATATGACTTTCCTTATCAGAAGTAAAAGACCAACCAAAGAATAAAACAAAATGTTATATCTAACCTAGTTGATATTTAAAGTAATCGGGTAAAGCTGTACCCAATCATAAAGCATGATGTTACCATCATAATTGGCTAATTACAGTAATACCTAGGGTTTTGCGCTTGCCGAGGATCTTGAATTTTGTGACTTTACAAAACACGGAGCTCCGTATCATAACAACATCTAGTGTTGTGCTCATTTATTCAAAACATACAAACAAACGAAAAGAAACAAGAGTAACAACAAGAGTGACTTATCAAAGCTGTAGCACAAATATATGTAGCACGCACATATAAAAAAAATGCCCGTGCATTGGACTGCTTATTGGGCGTCACTATCGACAGAGCAACGACCGTTATTAAGCAAGCAAACGAAAGGCTCTGCTTGATAAAAGGGTCCTGAAATGACACATGGTATTGCTTCATGATAAAATTTTATGGATGTACGTATCACATTTATCTTTTGATAACAACACTGCAATAAACATTTTTATAATATTTTTCAACCTTCTCGTCTTGGTAACCAAGCTAACTTTGGCGTGAAATGTTGATCGCCTCTGCTTCACTGCGCGGGGCTGCGTCGCTCGAAAAGCAAGGACGCCACAGACGCAAGCATGGACCTTATTTCTTGCCTGGTCGACGTCCTTTTGTCTTAAAACTCAGAAGCGTTTGTCACGCTAAGGAAACTGTACAATACTAGAATTAGAAACCGCCTCACATTTCTGTAATAACTGACACTGATTTGCATTCATGTGTCTGTCACTTTTTGCAGTCTGGGTTTCCCTTCCATTCCATTTGCGCTTGAAACATATTGAAAGCTATCAATTTCAAACAGAGAAATTTGAATGATACATTAGAATTAAGCATATTAGTCCTAATTGCTTGCATATGCATTGCATCTGTGGGTTTCCTTATCACAGAATCAAATTTGCAAATGTGACTACAATTATCCAATTTCATTTCGAGTATTGTTCTGCCTGAAGCAAAGAAATATCAATTTTAATCCAATGTACAGTTTATTCTGCCTGTCCCAATTCAAGCAAAAATCTATCTTCTCAGATGTTTTTGCCTAATCAATTATTATCTCGACAACATTAGCTGTTGGCGAGACTAAGCACTCACATTCCGTCCGTCCGTCAGTCCTTCCGTTGGTCAACAAAAAACTTCGGAGTGGCATTATTTCAATAACTACACTGCATGGGGTTTCATATTTGGGTAAATTATTTATAGTGATGGTCACTACAGATTTGTACCATCACTCTCATACTTCATTAGTTACATCATGTTTGAATGAGCATTGTAGAGAAATTTCGGAGTGGTTTTATTTCACTAACTACACCGGGTAGGGCTTTCATACTTGGGTAAATAATTGATAGTGATAGTCTCTACAGATTTGTACCATCACTGTCATACGTCATTGGTCACGTCCGTCCATCAACAAAAAACGTCGGAGTGGTATTATTTCACTAACACACTTTGTAGGGCTTTCATAGTTGGGTAAATGAATGATAGTGATGGTCACTACAGATTTGTACCACCACTGTCACATTTCATTGCTTACATCATGCTTGAATGAGCATTGTAGAATCACTTTGGACTGGCTTGAATTATGCTGGCGAGACATTCATGCCTCCCCCCCCTCCCCCCCCCCCGGGCACGGCTCTGGTCCTCAATACTTCAGACGTTATAAAGCATACCTTTTTTTTTCAGTCCTGAAATTCGTTTCTTAGGAGGGAAAAATGAAACTGAAAGTATGTGCCTCTACCGATGCAGTTTGCTCAGGATTATTTTGTAATCCTGGTAAATTTGAGAATGTAGTCTCATATTTTTTTACCTCAGCTGTTGCCTCATTTCATTCATGAATTTCCCTTAAATTGTAAATAGCAGGTGTAAACGATCTTCTCAAAAGCTGTTTTTTGGAAACACATTACACGAAAGTGTGCAATTAAACAATGTGGCTTATCAATATAATCGTCACTTGAAAAATACCCGGTTCCTCAATATGTAATTTCCGATTCATTACAAATGTCCTAATCGGTTGTCGCAACAAGTTGACGTTCCCTTTTGTCAACAAACGGGAACAACATTTTGATGAAGGCTCCTTTAAATCTATTGGATTTAAAAACACAGAATAGAAATTTATGTCATGTGTCAATTTATAACAAAGAAAATTATCCTCTGACATACATCACATATGACATATACTTTGGGATGAAGTTTCATAATAATTCGCATTCTTATTACAATGTGGTTTTTGATGAATGTCGTAAGATGCGTGCGCATATTGATTATTTCCCTACATTAACTCCTCGACGGGGTTGTGAGTTGACTATGCACATCCAGCTGGCTGCTTTACAGATCTGTGGAAAAAAAGAGTTAAAAACATTCGTACATAAATCTGGTTCTACAACTGATCCCAATAATTACCGGGGGGGGGGGGCTCTATAAGTAGTTGTGTTCAAAATTACGTGGTTTCATTTAAAATAAAAATATCGTATGGCATCTAACAGACAATAATGTTAATAGTGAGTTCCAGATTGGTTTCACCGAATTTTACAGAACCAACAATCATGTATTTCTGCTACGCGCTCTAATTGACAAATATACTAAAATGTTATGTAAAGGTAAAATTTTATATTAACGTTTCATAGACTTCAGAAAGGCGTTCGATACAGTATGGCACGGTGGCCTCTTTCATAGACTTTTTACATGCGGGATCCAAGGTATTATTTCGGAATTATAAAAAAAATATGCATTATAATTCTGTAGTGCAAATTAATCACGAAGCTGGTCTGTTTGATGAAATTTCGTTGTGTGTTGTGTCCAACTTTGTTTAACGCCTTTAAGGATAATTTGTCTTCTAGATTTGATGATAAGTGTGATCCCGTATTTTTATAATAAGAAAAATTTGTAGAATGTACCTTCCGAGAGAAGCATAACATTGCAAAGGTATGAATCATACAACAAACTATCATATGTGTATTCAGGAAGTGAAGTTACAGCCAGTGGTTCGTTACACGGCGCAGTTACAAGTTTGCGTGATATAGCTGAGAAGGCACTTGGTAGACTTAGAAGATTGAAGACTGAAGTAACACGTTCAGGCAGCTCTCTCTCTCTCTCCCTTTCTCTCTCTCTCTCCTTTTCTCTCTCCCTCCCTCCCTCCTTCTCTCTCTCTATGTATATATATATATATATATATATATATATATATATATATATATATATATATATATATATATTTATATATAAAATGTGCATGGTTGATAATCCAGATTTGAATATACATTTACACGGACTAAAGTTCCTCCAAATAGAGATATTTCCCTGTGAAACTTCACTTGACGACTGGACGTTTACATTCGTAGATGTTTTATGTGTTTTGTGCTAAGAAACTGAGAAACAAAATTTCATTGCCTATGTGATAAATTTTTAGCTACTAACAGATCTGAAGGGTATTAATAATGCGAGTGAGATCTGATAAAGCTGGTGCACAACAAGTCTTGCGGGTCTTCCTGTGGACGTCAGTGGGTCGTGCTTATTGTTTGGCGAAAGTTTGCTGCTTCAACGGACCTTTTTGAACTTCCCTGGCTTTTTCCCGCTCAAATGACAGATGCAACCGTTTCCTCGCATTGTTAACTCTCTCGGGGTTTTATGTTTTGATGACATACATGACATTTTAATTGGATAATAAAACAGCATCCTTGAAATGCCCACACTACAAAATATAATAAAACATTGTATTCATATCACCGGTGACTTCAGAAGCTATATATAAAGGCGTCTTATGTCTTATGAATGTATCTGTGACGAAGCAAGCGACCCCTGCAAAGTGTTACTGTTTCAGACAACTAATAATTTTGTGCTGCATCCTGAGCGCTTTGCTGCATGATATGTCCCATGATATGTTAAGGCTCATTGTCGTTTGCTCCATCATTTCCTCACATGATCTGCGTCTAGGGCTCTCACAAACCTTTTCAAACACCGTAGGAGTAACAATAATATGCCACGGTCATTTTGTTGGCAGATAGATGTCTGTTTGGTTTAA
>CAXHWN010000789.1:0-18000 GCA_964020975.1 Hermodice carunculata | reverse complement strand
AGAATATTAAATACAGTACACCATTTCAACTGAAGAAAATGGATAACTCACTTTCGTTATATATATAAATTATTAAGAGATGACCACAGAGCAAACTGGAAAGACCTCACAGAAGTAATGTGTGTAATAATGGAAAGGTTAGAAAACTGTAGAATTTGTACACACGCACACGCACACGCACACGCACACACACACACACACACACACACACACACACACAAATACATACAATGAGAGAGCCCAAAAAGTTACATAATTAAACACCCAATCCTTTTTCTTGACAACCTGTGTTATGACTTGACAGTGACTTGAATTATTGTCCTTTTGAGTCGATTTGGCTTTTTACTGTAAAATGTTATTCGTGAAAGCATAATATTTGCATTCCAATTTTGAAGGGACTATGAGATATAAAGTTGGCATTCTACTTAAGTTGACTGCAATACAACTTATGAGGGACCAGATATCCATCTAAACTGCCAAAAAATAAAACATAATGTAATAGAATAACTCAAAGGAAGATGAAAAAAATGGACACATTGGGGGCCAAGTCATGAAATAAATAGAGCCAGTAATAAGTCAGTGATGAGACAACATGGGGTCAGTGAGATATAAAATCTTGTATTGATGAGCTTTACAATACAAATTTAATTCTGCTTAAGAACCCCAGGCTGGCTGATGAGCAGCCAGCCCATCTGCATATTAAAACCAGCCATGCTAGGGCATGGGACCACCTGTATTCGGTTTTTCCATAACATGAAAAAAGAAGGATATTTAAATGAAAATTTTTGAATTTAAATACATACATATATATATATATATATATATATATATATATATATATATATATATATATATATATATACATACATATATATATGTATATATATGTGAGTGTCTGTGTGTGTGTGTGTGTGTGTGTGTGTGTGTGTGTGTGTGTGTGTGTGTGTGTGTGTGTAACGTCCGCATATAGTGTAGTGTTAGGTTGAATTTCCGTGCGCTTGCTAAAAACTGTTTTGGGCGGGAGGGGGGGAGGCGAAGGGTGTAAGCGTGGGATATGACCTCAGGTTGTTCACCTTATGTTTGGAAAGCTGGTCCTTTACCTGTTTGTGTGTGTGTTTGTGTGTGTGTGTGTGTGTGTGTAAGAGAGAGAGAGAGAGAGAGAGAGAGAGAGAGAGAGAGAGAGAGAGAGAGAGAGAGAGAGAGAGAGAGAGAGAGAGAGAGAGAGAGAGATTTTATCAAATTCAAATACATGTTGCATTGCTGGTTTACAGAGTTGTTAATATGACCTTTTTTATTTTGCATTTTAACATCAATTACTTGAAATAAAATTATTTAATGTCATTATAATAGTTTTGAATCATGACACCTGTCGACTTGATTCTGCGTAATGATACGCAAAAAAATATATAGTAACCGCCGCAATGCAGTTCTGCTAATACACTATTTGGCTAGGTAAACATAAAAGCAATTTTGTCAAAACAAGATCCCATGCACAGCAGCTTTTCATCAAGTAATGCATTTTCTCAATTCTACACGAAATCACACAACAAAATAAAACTACCTGTACATGTTTAGAGAGGCCAGGAATGAAACCAAAAACAGGCTTTTTTTTTTTTTTTTTTTTTTTTTTTTTTTTTACATATTTTCGAAAAATGATTAGGCCTAAATGCAATGGATCGTTAATTGAAACATCGGCGCGAGAATTCGAGCCACCTTTGCGTTTTGGGAAAGTCGCCCTATTCAAATAAGGTGAACCTGTCATCACAAGAAAAATGTCATCATTTTGTATTCAGGCTCAAAATATTACCTAGCTGAAGAAAATGAATCACGCCAAAGTCAAGTTCATAACCCCACAAGCACTGACTTTACTTCCAACCCTGCAGGCACCGACTTAACTTACAACCCCACAGGCACTGACTTTACTTACAACCCCGCAGACACCGACTTTTCTTACAACCCTACAAGCACTGACTTTACTTAACACCCTACAAGCACTGACTTTTCTTACAACCCTACAAGCACTGACTTTTCTTAGGCCTACAACCCTACAAACACTGTCTTTACTTACAACCCTACACGCACCGACTTTACTTATGGCACACACGTTTTACCAGAACTCGTAACCGAAGAGAGCTCCTTTTGTATTATAAGTGCATGATAATTGTTTTTCCAAGCCCGTGTAATATCAACGCAATTTAATCAAGCGTGTCCCATAAAAATACTTTCTTGTATTTTATCCATTATTTAGAAATAGGCCTAAGTCAAACCTTTGGTCATGATTAAATCCATTTCATCATATGAATAAATGCCAATCCTTGGCCCTCTTCTTTTTCTTATTTTTATAAACGACATAGTTGACAATATTGCTTGCAACATAAGGCTTGTTGCCGATGACACCAGTATCATTGAAATATTCTACAATAACACAACCTCTGGGGTTCAGCTCAATACTGATCTTGGTTTCCTATCCACATGGGCCGACGATGACGCGTGACAGCACAGGCGCTCGTAACGTTCAATCAGTCAAGCATATGTGCTAATAATATACGCGGGGGGGGGAGGGGGGGAAGAAGTGTGTGAACTTGGAACATCTGTAAGCACAATGACCCACACAGGGCCTTATCTGCAATAAAGTATTGTGTATTCATCTGTGCAGTCAGTCTCAGATCTAGGTTTTCGCCCTCTTCGATACAATCAAGCACCTGTGGAAGTAGACGGTCATCTGCGCTGTCATCCATCCTGGGGCTAAGCTGCCCCACGTCAGATGTAGGCCCTGCATAGCAACCGTGGTCATTCATGTTGAAATTTCCCACGTTAAAATTACAAGCCAATTATAAGGCTCGAATGGTATACTGAACTGAGAGATATCACACAGTGATTGCCAATGTGACCACGCCCTGTCTCGTGCATGCGGCACTCGAACCGGGCTGGGTCACGTAGGCAATAGCTGTGCGATATCTGCCAGTACAGTACCATTTCTCGCCTTATAATTATGTCTGTGTGTGAACACAGACATATTGTTTTACCCAATATCTATGTCTGGGTGTAAACACAGACATATTGTTTTACCCAATGTTTTTTCTTTCTTTCTTTCTTTCCTTCTTTCTTTCTTTCCGCCAGATTTTTGTCGTCTTAAACTCAGACACTGTGCAAGCTAGAAACTTCAAACTTTGCATGGCTATAGCACCTGCAGTGAAGCTTTGCATATCGTTCTAAATAGTCAAGATTTTGAAAATTATGCAAATTAAGGCAATTAAAAAAATTCAATTGCTTCTGGCTTCCAAAGTATTCATCCGATTTTGATGATGTTGACCCAAATCGTAGATATTGTAACACTGCACATTTTTGTAATTTACATGTGACCTCTAAAGGTCAAAGGTCAAGCTTATTTGTACGTTTGAAATATTCATTCAGCCATGACTCAGTCAATTTCCATCCAATTTTGATCATATTGGACACAAAATGTAGCTTCTGTAACACTGCACATTTTTGTAATTTACGTGTGACCTCTAAAGGTCAAAGGTCAAGGTCATTTGGACCTTTTAAATATTCATCTAGCCATAACTTGGTCACTTTTAATCCAATTTTGATCATGTTGGGCTCAAATTATAGATATTGTAACATTGCACATTTTTATAATTCACGTGTCACCTCTAAAGGTCAAAGGTGAAGGTCATTCGGACCTTCGAACTACTCATCCAGGCATAACTCGGTCAATTTTCATCCAATTTTGACCATGTTGGGCTCACAATGTAAATACTGTAACACTTCACATTTTTATAATTCACATGTCACCTCTAAAGGTCAAAGGTGAAGGTCATTTGGACCTTTGAAATATTCATCCAGGCTTAACTCGGTCAATTTTCATCCAATTTTGATCATGTCGGGCTCACAATGTAGATACTGTAACACTTCACATTTTTTTCATTAACATTTGACCTCTAAAGGTCAAGGTCATTTTGCCTTTTGAATGTTTCATCTAGCCATAATTTGGTCCCTTTCCATCCGATTTTATTCATGTTGGACTCAAATTATAAGTGTTGCAACACTGCATATTTTTGTAATTGTGCAAATTTTTCACACACACAGATTTACTTTCAAGCAAATCTTTCTTTTCTAGTCTTTCTTTCTTTCTTCTGCCAGATTTTTGTGTCGTCTTAAACTCAGACACGTGCAAGCTAGAAGCGTCAAACTTTGCATTGCTATAGCACCTGCAGTGAAGTTTTGCATCTCGTTCTGAATAGTCAAGATTTTGAAAATTATGCAAATTAGGGCAAGTAAAAAAATTCAATTGCTTCTGGTTCCAAAGTATTCATCCGATTTTGATGATGTTGGACCCAAATCGTAGATATTGTAACACTGCACATTTTTGTAATTTACATGTGACCTCTAAAGGTCAAAGGTCAAGGTCATTTGTACGTTTGAAATATTCATCCAGCCATAACTCAGTCAATTTCCATCCAATTTTTATGATGTTGGACACAAATTGTAGCTACTGTATCATTGCCCATTTTTATAATTTACATGTGACCTCTAGAGGTCAAAGGTCAAGGTCATTTTGCCATTTGAAATATTCATCTAGCTATAACTCGGTCACTTTTAATCCAATTTTGATCCTGTTGGGCTCAAATTATAGATATTGTAACATTGCACATTTTTGTAATCACATGTGACCTCTAGAGGTCAAAGGTGAAGGTCATTCGGACCTTTGAAATATTCATCCAGGCATAACTCGGTCTATTTTCATCCAATTTTCATCATGTTGAGCTCAAATTGTATATATATTGTAACACTGCACATTTCTGTAATGTATATGTGACCTCCAGAGGTCAAAAGTCAAGGTCATTTTGTCGTTTGGAATTTTCATCTAGCCATAAGTCGGCCAATTATCATCCAATTTTGATCATGTTGGACACAAATTGTAGCTACATATGGGCACTTGTCTATGTGGGCAGGCAGGATGTTGCTGATACATTGGAAATAAAGAATACTGTTTACAGGCAAATTCTAATTTCTTCTGATATCCAGATAGTTTTCATTTACATTTGACCTCTAAAGGTCAAGGTCATTTTGCTTTTTGAATGTTTCATCTAGCCATAATTTGGTCACTTTCCATCCAATTTTATTCATGTTGGACTCCAATTGTAAGTGTTGCAACACTGCATATTTTTGTAATTGTGCAAATTTTTCACACACACAGACAGATTTGCTTTCAAGCAAATCTTTCTTTTCTAGTTATAACTTATTTCGCTACGAGTACCTGTGGGTTAAAGGCTGCATTGAAAGCCCTCTCTGTTGTCTGAAGTCCACACACGTTCCAATGACTGGTAATATTTATTTAAAGTCTCCGTGGCGTATTCAGTGGAGTTTTTGAGGGAGACCGGAACCTCCTCAAATTTTGCCAAGGAGGGGTTAGGTATGACAAAACAAATGTCATGAACAGGCTGCATCCAGTCGGGGCCAAAGAGCTACTGAAAACACTAAATGCGAATACAAGAGAAGTTCGTTGACACCTGCACTCACTCTCCATCACGATGTACTCAGAAGTTACGGGTAATCGTGGAAGTGGCCAAGTGAGGAGTAGATTTTGCTCTATAGACCCAATTTGTTGCCATGGAAACTTCTGAGCTTTTGACTTCAACCTGTGTGTGGGCTTTGTGCATGAACTGTGCCATTTTTCATTTTCAGATCAGGCAGCCGAAGATGGAAGTATTTCTGGATGGTATTGATGGAACGTTATAGCCAGGGATGCAAAATGCATGGTTAAAACCTGTAAAATTCACATGTAAAATGTTTGTTACATTCCTTTCTTTCAAAAGACCCTCTCTCACCAGGCTCAGGTAATGTGCCAACAGCAAAATCAGCTAAGCTTGCGATGTAAAGATGTTGATTTTATCAATGGTACGGTTTCAAGGGGAAGGGGGGCGGGGGGTTTCCAAAAAAAGTGTAACTTTTGTGCACTTGTGAAAATGTCTATAATTATGGACGGCCCCAAAACAAGCTTGTTCGGAGGAAAAGATTTCTGTGCTCCTTGCTGTGTACCAAATGCACAATTTGTACTTATGGCCGCAACCTGAGGGGACGTGGACTGACTTTCAAACTTTGAAATTCATATGCATATTCCTTTGAATCAAAGGAATATGCATTCATGGTCAAAAAGATGCACTGCAGAGGTAAGTGATACAAATTTTATTGTGGCAAAGTGTTTTTGGGGGGGGGGGTGTTTTTTTTGTTTTTTTTGTTTTTTTTTTTTTGTTTTTTTGTTTGTTTTGTTTTGTTTTTTATTTGTTTTTTTAGGGGTGTTTGTTTGTTTTGTGATTTAACCTTTCCGCTGAGTGGATATTAATGTAATTAACACTCAAAACTGTATATATGTATGGAATCATGAATTTCGTGTCTGCGGCTCTGTAAAAATGGCGCAGAGCACTTTTACATCTAAGTGCCTTATTGAGGCATAGTATTTAAAACAGTGAAAACTCGTTATAATGACCCCATTTGTTTCGGTAGAAATGTGTCGGATAACAAAATATGTCAGATAAATGAATCAAATAACAAAGAAAATGAATTTTTGCCAATGAAAGCTTGTGTCATTATAATGAATATGTCGGATATCTGAGTGTCGTTGTAATGAGGTTTCACTGGACATGTATTGATAAAACTCAAAGAAGCAAACATTATTCAGGAAACTGGTCAAAGAATAATTGTGTGAAAAGGGAAAAATTACAGAGAAGTTCACCACTTTATTAATAATTTTTCTTCATTATTTCACACATTAGGGACAGCAATATCCGAAACGCAAACGTCAAGCGGAATATTCGCCCTACAGCTTCATCTATGAATTTCAAATTTACAAACAGGTTGCTCCGAATCTTGGGAAAATATATATTTTTTGAAAGGTTATGGATGATCGAAAATGGATATGGAAAGAATACTTACACAACTGTTGGAGGCTTCATCACAAAATTATATAGCTGGCGATTAAACCACGTGACTGCAACCAATGTCACGAGAAAAATGAGCGAAGTAATCTTCCGGGTCGCATGTTTTTGATCAGCTACAATATTGGACGCAAACAGGTAAACAGTACATGTATAATCCAGCCTCGCGACACTTCATACTTACCTTTGACATTCTCAAACCAATAAAAACTATTTCTGACAAGAAGAACAGAAGAGTGTTTGTGTATCTGGTGGAAAATATAAGCCCATATTTAAATAGATTTAGTTCATGCTGGCTGGTGATGGCTATAAGATTAGCTTCTCCAGAAAGACAGATTTCTTGAGCATTTTCCCAGGAAAATGTGCCGCGGCTTTTCATTGCAGGGATAGAATATCCGGTGTTTTCAAACCAGAATTCTTTATACCCATTTCCAGGATTTGACCTATCGTTTACTTTTAACACTGTTATGAATATATTTGTAAATCTGTACATGGGAATGATATCGTTGGACAGAGCCACAAATTGTTTGGCCAAAGTGAACATCATTTTGCACTGATGTTTTCGTGGCCCCAAACGATATATTTTTACCAAGATATCGCGATATCTGGGGTTGTTAGGTTCTGAAATTTTCCAGCTGTAAGATTGAGTCGAAATATTCTTTACTATCCAAGACAATGCACATTTATCGTAGAAAGTATGATTTGTAGTCGCCAAAGTTAAATTATGATGGGTAATATCTGAGAGACACAATGACATTTTAAAATTGTACAACTGTATGCAAGACGATTTAATCATAAACTGTATGACTTTAAGCCAAGATAATTGTCGGAAAGCCCTCTGATTTTGACTGCGGTATAGCAGATAGAGAGATCTGGTTCTGTATATTAAAGCATATATGTTTGATTGCACATAAATGAGTTGTATATACCGACTTGGGAATTTACGTTAACGTTTGAAGACCTGCATTGGTAAGGTTGTATATGCATGGCGAGGTGCAAGGAATCGCCGATGCAACTGACTGGGACAAAAAAAAGTGTGACACTTTCGGTGACGATAAGTTTGGCCATGCTCGTCATTTCTGCGTCGGTTGCTTTGCTTTGGATGAATATATTCTTTTCACTGAATGGCGCAGATCCACATACTTGTATGTTCGAAGAGAACGTAAATAGATAAGGCGTGACGTCATCGTGGAGATGTACGTACACAGCAATGATGGATTTAAGACACATGTCTGTCAACGGCAGTATATAACACGTCTTACTCAAAAGAGAAACTTCAGCGATAGGAGGGGCTTCTTGATATATGTGGGTGATATGTTTCCCCGGTATACTCCGTACTGCTAGGCATGGGGAGGGCCGGAAAGAAATGTGTACTGAAATACCGGGATATTTCAAGTAATTGTAAATCATCATAAAGACTCTGTTAGATGAAGTTACAATTGGCATAGCGGCATGAGGTTTGGTGACGCAAGGAAAAAAGCGTTTGATGGAATAATCACAAAATGGGCCTATCATGTTTTCAAAGGTATGGTTGTCTGGTAGCGTAATTCCAGAAAACTGACATCTATGATCAGTAATTAGACTTTTGCAATCTATGGAAATGATCTTTATCAGCATAACAAATTCTGGTCGCACAAATATATGAAACCCATTGATTATAAATGTGGATTTCGGTCTATGTACAGGTCCGGTTGAAAAAGCTAAAACCACATTGTCCCGTGATAGAATGATTCCGATGTGTAATAACATAACATTAGTGAACGTGGCAATTCGGCTTTTATAAATGACATAAACGGCCCCGATTCTATGAAGTGGGTGACAGCAAATGGCGATATGGACCACATGTCCACCAAAACGCAGTAATCTAAGCAAATGCACTGCAACATTTTGAGTAGCTTTAAAACTGTGAGAATAATGTGTGGTTAAAGGCCCTTCGTAGATGTCCAAGGTGGCTAAAGCGTTTGTTAAATGATACAACATTAGTGACACGTCATATGACATCCCTTTGTTGGTTATCAGTGTATGGATGTAAATGATCCTATGGTCTGATTTCAAGTTTAGAAAAAATGTACTCTGTATATTAAATCCTTCAAAAACACCGGCAAAAGTATCGTTTTCCAATTGGTCCTGGTATAATTTTTTTGACACAAAGCTATAAGACAGGAAGAACTGTGCTTTTACTATTAAAACATGCTCGTTCTGTATCTGAACGTGAAGAAATAAATAATCTGAGATCGAACTAAAGGCTTTTCCCAGACTGACAGCACAGAAGTCATAAAATTCTTTTACAATATTTTTCGACCAAACACCACGCATCCTGATGTTAATATATCTACATTTCTGTTCAAATGGCATCTCCAATTCAATGAACTGAAACTGTATTCGGTTGTTTTTAGCACAAACAAGGGCCCAGAAGAAGGTAGACACAGTTAAGCATTGTTTATACTTGTATCTGCCACACCAGAGGTCTATATCTAGTTTGGGACACTTTTCAAATCGTGAGCTTATAAATGTTTCGCTGATCCTATGAGTTATATTCACGTGCAGTGATCCTCGTTCGTGAAAAGTAAAAACGTCCATACCGTAAGCGGAATTTGTCGTGGCTTTCCTTCCATTAGTCCTACTTTGGAAATTAACTTTCATTTCATAGAGAAAGCAACTATATAAGGAGTGACAGTAAGTCACAAATATTGTTAATGGTCTGTCCAGACAAAAGTTAAGAATTAATTTCCAAGCCATCCTGTAATAAAACAAAAACTTTGGTGCCTGTATGACTTGAAAGAACAACGACATTTCTCCAGTTTCTGAGCGTGGATTTTTCCAACTCCTAACTTCAGGGCACGTACCAGCCTTCAATGTAATTTCTATGTTATTTTTCACTGAAATGATCAATATTTTGGTCACCATTATGTAAGCTATTCCCCCTTTATGGATGTAAATTCGGTTCTCATTATCAGATATTTTCAACGTTTGTCTGTTCCCAAGCAATCTTATCTTATGTATTTCCAGAGCCCATCTGACGTTTAGTTTCGATATAAATTTAAACTTGTGCTTTTCATTGCAAAGGACCGTGCAGTCATACAAGGTGCCAACTGCGTGTGGCATCTCATAAACCAAACGATGGTCTTTGGTAACGGACGTTAGCTTATCCTTATTCAGAGTTACGATAACGGACAAACTGCACTTCCCCATTGCTTCCATAATTGTTTCAAAACTTGTTTGGTTTGTCATCTGTGTGAAGCAGCCACTCATGATATAATGCAGTAAAAAGCACAGGGGGTTTTGCACTGAATACCGCGAAGCACTCAAGGTTTCCACTTTGAAAGTATATGGTGCTTTACTTTGTTTTGGATGCGGTATAATAAAAGAGTTGTCGCATCTGTCCATGGGGTTAAACCTGAAGCACCTAACTCCCTTGTATCAACCTGTAATCATTTCCCATTTAAAATTACCAGCAAGCATCTGATGTCACTTAGTTCCCGTTTGTCATTCGGAATAATACGTCATCAGTCGAACAGCTATCCGCGGCACACTTTGGGTGAAATCTCCGGAGACTTCAACACGTTACAAGTACAAATACATGATATTTAGAACAATGACGGTGATGAATACGGGAAATTTTCACACAATTTAATAGAGAAATTATTAAAAGAGAAATTTATACTTCAATGGCAGAATGACTTCCTTAAACAAGCCTATCAAAATAAAAAGTTGAGAACCTATTCGGAATTTAAATCAGATTTCAAATAGAAAAGTACCTAATTGTATTAAAGAATTTGAACGAAAGGAAAAACTTGACCAGATTACGAATAAGCGCACATAATTTGAACATTGAAAAAGGTAGACATACAAGGCCAATTAAGGTTCCCATTGATGAGAGAATTTGTGATTCATGTTTAGAAGTCGAAGATGAAATTCATTACATTGTAAATTGCCAAAAGTTTAGAGAAGCCAGAAATAGATTATTTGATACTCTGAGTAAATTTATCGTAGATTTTCACCGTTTATCGTCCGAAAACAAATTCATGAAACTCATGAAAAGTGACGAAATTGAAATTATATGGCAATTTACAAAATTTATATCGGAAACAGTGAAAACCAGGGGTACACTATAGTACTCTAAAGTCATTTAAAACCTACAATACTTTGAGCTGGGTTTTTTTTGGGGGGGGGGAGGGAGCTGCCCCTAAGGCATACGTATCAGGGATTGTTGTAATGTACTGTGTTGTATTGTACTGTTGTGGTATAGTGTATTGTTTAGTGTATTGAGTTACAGATTACCATTTATTGTATTTATGGTGCAGTAATAAAATCATTTATTCATGTAAACCATATTATCACTGCAAAATTTAATGAAGAATATTTGTTCTTGGTTTATAAATATATATATATATGTATATATATATATATATATATATATATATATATATATATATACATATGTATGTATATATGTATGTATGTATGTATGTACGTACGTATATAGATAGATAGATAGATAGATAGATAGATAGATAGATAGATAGATAGATAGATAGATAGATAGATAGATAGATAGATAGATAGATAGATAGATAGAGAAAGAGAGAGGAGAGAGAGAGGAAATAACGCCGTGCATTTCGAAAACACGGTTGTTGAGGTGGTCGCTGTTACGTGACTTCTTTAATCATTCTGTCCGTGAAATGGACCGTCACAACTTCGCTTTGAATTTATACTTGTGTCTGTATGACAAAATGCAGATTTATGCGTTAGGTGGACCACATTGGGTTAGAAGGTTCTGATTGGACGTTATATGAGGTGGCACTTCCTGATTGGATGTAGTGTTGGTGTTACACTATTACCCAAATCCAAATCGCTCGTATTCTGCTTCAAGTCCAAATTTCTGGTATTCTGCATGAAGAACGTCCCCCCGCCCCGCCCCCCTTAGTTCTGCCATCTTTTGCGGTGCAGTTTTAATGCCGATATCACCATAACGACCCCACTTCGTCATTCATTGAAAAGGATACAATATTTAAGCTAGCATGAAACTGTCATCGCAAGGATGAGCTCAGATTTCACGGTAACTTGCACGCTGTTGTTCCCGTATTAGTCCACTGGGCAACCAGCAGAATGGTTGTCATCGTATTGTGGTCAATAAGAACCCATTCATACTAACCGGCAAAGTCACTTTCCACCAAAAATACTGATCAGGGTTTAGAAAGGAACAAACAAAAATCGGCGCCCCCCCCCCCCCCCCCACGCTGTTTTCCTGTTGTAAACACCTTCTCTGCCGGACGCATATAATCTATATACCAAAAGATTTGTCATAATCCACTCTCTCGATCCCTGCCTAATAACTGAATTGTCAGACGTATTTTAGCCCACTTAAACCACTTTATTCCTTGCAAAGCGTCTCGATTCCAAATGAGCCACTCTTCATTGAACGGAAGTGACCCCTGCGTACCAACCCAAATTTCTCCTTCGTTCTGATGGGCCGCGAGTGAATAAATTTGTATTTTCATTTACTAACCAGTTTACTTTGATCGCTAAATTGTGCACACGTGCGTAATAAAATAATAAAGTAAACGAAAATACAAATTGCGACAAATCTTTTGGTAAATATTTTTTTGTCATAAAAAACACACCTGGCTGGGTGGTACCTGCAATGACCCCGTGTGGAGAGTGGTCAGAACTGAATTTTGTGTACTTTCTAAATGATAACTAGGGGGGGGGGAGGTAGAAACCAAATGAAATTTGACTGCCAGAGAAAATTGAACAGTTTATACACTATAATAAAGTTCAAACCAGTCATTTCCCAGGGTATCCTAACAGCTGGAACCCACAATATGGCTGGCTGAAATATACAGGATGTGATATACAGAGTATACTTTGATCTCTCATATCCCCCAGTGCAGGCAGCATCACAAGTGTATTGGAATTAAATGAGTTGTGGGCCCTCCCACCAGTCTGGTGCAGTATTCCAATTGACCAATCAGAGAAATTTGTCAGTAACAGCTAATCTGTCCATTCTGAACTTGTTCAGGTCTGATATAAGTTGCATTTTGCAAAATTTGAAGTAAAATCAGTACTGCTGTATGTGTTACCATGAGGGGCAAAAAGAGACTCATGAAATCTGTCTGTAAACATGGAAACACACATACCCCACAATGGCAGTCACAAAATAATAATGCTTCTGCTGCTGCCCAAACCATTTCCAGTCTGGATGCTGAATTATATGATGCTTGTGTCAATGAGACATTAGATGGAAAACTTGTAATGAGAAATCACAAGGACGAGCCCCTGTCGGGCTGTGAAGTTCTACGGCATGGTCGTTCCACTTTCCATGACTTTTATGACGAATACAATGAAGGTGGTGATGTAGAAAATTCGGACATCTACACATATGCTTTCCTACACCTACAGAAGACTGCGGATTTATGGAACTGGGCAGTACGAGACCATGCACTACATGTACAGACTTGCACTGCAGAGTCCGCACATGCCGGTCACTCTGCACCAAATGGCGGTATTGCCACACCATGTACAGGTACATTACAATGGCACTCATGTGAGAAACGCGGAATATGCTGGCGCATGGCACTGCAGTGCCAAATGTGCTCATACAATACAGGTTTACATATGTTATATGAAGATATCCCCACCAAACCAGGGCAATGCGGACGGCGACCAGCTGCACCTAACGTAAGTCTACAGATAGCGCTTTCAAGGAACTCAATATCTGGAAGTGGTTTCAGAGATCTGCTCCTTGCTGTCAATTGTATCCCACCCTCAAAAGCTGGACTACAATATCAAGCAAATAAAGTAAATAAAAAAAATTGTGAAAGAAAACATGAAAGATATGAAAAAAAACTATGCTAGTCTATGGAGGAACTGAAAGATTTAAGAAAGGACTGGACCCTGCCAGCCCAATCAACATTGAAGGGGACTGCACCTGCAACAATCGCCTACAGTCTGCGAGGGGGCGCAGTCCCTATCAAGCCGCATCACAAGCAACGTATGTGGATTCAGAGAATGAAACTGGCCAGAAAAAAATTGTGGCTGTTGGAACATACAATAAAATGTGAACCTGCAAGCATGGACCAGCAAACCATGATGCTAACTGTTCTGCCAACTTGCTACTAGGTGCCACTATTGGCAATGAAGGCCTGTACATTAGATGGGGACTCCAATGCCAATGCTAATGTAGTGAACATACAACAAGGTGAAACTAAAATAAAAGTACAGAGATGCATAAGGCATTTAAACAGGACTTTAGAAAATGCAATACGCAATGCCAAATTTTCTAAGCAACTGTTGGGGAGCAGTGGTGTTGTACAAAACAGACTATCTGATGACATTGGAAATCGCTGCCAGGCTGCGTACAATGCAGCATTTGAAAATTATGGGGATGATATTCCTGTAATGAAGAAAAAAATAAGCTTTGTTGCAGATGCAATTATTGAATGCTACCAGGGATACCATAAACTTTGCAAAAAACATTCATTTGTTTGTGCTGGCACTGCAAAGTGCACATGGACAAGACCATTCTTGCCTGAAAAAGAAACTGGTCCAGTTATAAACCCCACAGATGAGGCTATTACAATGTTGCGGGACATTATAAACATGCGCCTTGGCCACAAGGCAGTTGATAAAACTTACATGAACAGGACATCCAACAAGGTTGAAGCCACAAACAGGGCGGTCAGTAAAGCAGTGCCTAAAAATGTGACATACATTTCAGCTTTTCCTTATGGACTCAATGACAGAATTTTAGGCTTCGGTGATGTTAGGAATTTGGACTTTACAACTCTTGACAGAAGTCACACACCTTTTCATAACAATCAGGCTGGTATTCAAAGAAGAAGAAGAAGTCATGGACAAAGAAAATCACGGAAAAACAGGAAATGCAGGAACATGGATACAAAAGACCTTGTCCAAAATTTACTACAGGCTTTCTCCAATGGTATTGATCAATTACATACAGCTCTTAAAGCACTATCATTTCGAGACATAACAAGAATTAATGACTATTTGGGTCTTACTGATTCAGAACACACATTTCCGCAAAATTTTTGTGAAATTGTGTATGCTTACACAACAACTATTCGGAAACCAGATTCTAATAAGAAAAAAAATAGATCAAATGTTTTGCAGCATTCCTTTCAAACACAAAATCATTGACTCACTAAAAATTCAGTCCCTTTTCAAATTGAAATTTGTTCGTAACATGATTCCCAAGGAATGCAAAATAAAAGATCCCTCCATCATTTCCTATAAATATGGCAACAATATTGGACAAAGTATCATGAATTACAAAAAATTTCTGGCTTCAATTACTCTTGAGGATATCGCAGCAAATCAAAATTGTGACTGTATGTCTAATAGTAAATATTCTAATTTTGTTGATGCACACCACAAACATGTATTTACAGGTAACTTGGATATAATACAAAATTCAGGTTTAAAAGAAATAATGAAAAAAGGTACAAAATTTCGGATATGTCCCAAGTTGAATATTGACAGTATTTTTCAGGATACATGTGATGCACTCGACTCCTACTGTATGAAATGGGCAAAGAAAGAAAAAATGGAATTTCAGAAATTTGAAAGATGGTTATCAAACTTGAAAAGAGTCTTTAGAAATAGAATTTATCGTTACAAATCCCACATTAAAAATTCCAATACGGTTAATCTAAAACAGCCTTAAGTTTCTAAAGCAGTCAAAGAACTACAAGATAGATTTGTAGTCACTAATATAGATAAGGCAGGTAACAATTTTGGCATCATCTGCAAAAAGTATTACCTGGATGTTTTGAAAAAGGAACTTGGTATAAACAATATTTCAGACATAAGAGGAAATGACGTTTATAAATTACATAAACAATCCATTGATAATTTGATTGACGCACATAAAGATGAGATGAAAAGGAATTTCAATATCAAAATTTCTGAAGAGGACTCCTCTATTCCACTTTTGTTCTGGATACTCTAATTACATAAAAACCCTTTTAAATCTAGATTCAAAGCTGGTGCTTCAAAATGTACTACAAAGCAATTATCAAAAGTAACATTGTGTTTGACTGCAATTAGGAATCATTTTCGTAAATACTGTAATGCAATTTCTAGAAACTGTGAAATAAATTGTTTTTGGAGTATTAACAATTCTTCCGAGTTTGTATCTAAAATCAAAGATGTAAAGGCAAAAAATATCAAATGTTTTGATTTTTCTACACTGTACACGAATCTACCCATAGATGAAGTCAAAAGTTCACTTTCGGAATTAATTAGCAAAATGTTTAAACATAATGGTAAACCATACATAAATATTAATTCATATACAAAGAAAGCATACTGGTCACACAATAAATATTCAAAAAGTAACGTTAAATCTTACACTGTTGAAACTTTGATAGATGCTATAAAATTTCTCTTGGATAATACTTTTGTTCAATGCGGACCACTGGTTTTTCAACAAATAAAAGGCATTCCAATGGGTAGCAACTGCTCCCCTTTGCTGGCAGATTTATATTTAACCTGGCTTGAATTTAAGTATATGAATAAATTGATGAAAAAGGACTTTCAAATAGCTACAAAATTATCAAACAACGCAAGATATATTGATGACATTGCTTGTGTAAATGTACAAAATTTCAGTGAAATTGCTAAAGAAATTTACCCAAAAGATATCCCTTTGGAGGGTAACAATTCAGATGGTTTCAGAGATGTGTTTTTGGACTTGGATATTCAGGTCACTAATGACAGGTTTTGTATTAAAGTTTATCACAAAATAGATGAGTTTAACTTTGAAGTAGTTAATTATCCTTTCCCGGACAGAAAAATTTCCGATACTATTGGATATAATACATTTTTGTCACAAATTTTGAGATTTGGTCGTATTTGTTCTAAATTTCAGGACTTTGCATCAAGAACCAAATTTATTTACAATAAACTTGAGTCAAGAGGATTCAAAAGTGTACTTTTGATCAAATATTTCTACAAATTTTGCTGTAAATATCCCGAGATGGTTAGAAAGTTTGGCTTCAATAATTTTAGAGATTTTAGACTTGCCTGTTTTGCTACTTAATTTCATCTTTTGACACCATTATGTTTAAACGTTCACCTTTCGGACATTTTAGGCTAGCTTGTTTTCTGTTAGGTAAACCCCCAGGGGCTACAGGTAGCAAGAAGCGGCCTACGACAGGTACAAGCTTGCCTAATTGTACTTGATATCTGGTTGATATTTTCATTGCATTCTTTTGGCATAAATACAAAAGACTTCCATTCTTTTCTTACTTGCCCTATAATTCTACTGTTAACATCCAAAGATTATTAGAAAGTTTGGCCGCCATAATCTACAGTTTTTAGACTTGTCTGTTTTGATACTTAACTTTATCTTTTGGCATCTTTCTTTTTTAATATTCACTATCAGACATTTTAGGCTTACATGTTTTCTGTTAGGTAAACCCCCAGGGGCTACAGGTAGCAAGAAGCGGCCTACGACAGTTGCATGTTTGCCTAATTGTACTTAAAATCCTTTTAAGAAAAATATTTTTGATAGCATGTTTTTGGCATAAATGCTAATGACTTCCATTCTTTTCTGACATGCCTAAATGCACATTTACTCACTATTAAAACATTACTCAAAATTGACAGTCGTTTCTCAAGTGTCACAAACCTGACACATTGAGTTGACACATTGACTCAGGGTTGGCAGTTAAATAGAGCTTAATTGTTTGAGGAGTAGGTGTCATCATGGAGTTTGTTTTACATCTCTGGTACAGGATGTACATTGTTGCAGTCCTTGTTAGGATTTTCCTTGGTTTGTACAGGTGGTCTAGCTGCAACTGTTTATTTTACTATCACTGGGACTGAATATAATGCCCCAGCTTGTTTCCACTTCAGTTAAACATTGGCGGATGGTTTAACTAGGAAAAGCTGTCCAGCTAGAAAGGGTACATTTTGGTTCAGGGGTAAGTCAAATTGTTCTTATCTGAACCTGTACTATGAAAATTTGGTAATTATGGTTTGTTTGACAGGTATTCTTCTTTGATATGAAGCTCTGCATTTACAAGCAAAACTTCAC
>CAXHWN010000788.1:0-59000 GCA_964020975.1 Hermodice carunculata | reverse complement strand
TGTGTGTGTGTGTGTGTGTGTGTGTGTGTGTGACAGCACAGATGTCGTCACTGAAGAGCGTGTAAAACCTTCCGAAAGTAAAGACCTCCGTTACCTTTGGAAAAATAATCACAGGGGCACAGGCGATGAAATAGCCTGAGCCTTTAGTCAGAAAACAACATTCTTTATTTCTTGGGAAGCTATACGGGGTTTTGGAAATATTTTGGCAACTCACCTTTCAACTTGACATTGAGTGTGGATCTTAACGGCTAAATAAAAGTCTAGGAAGAAGTTGAGGCAAACGTGGATAAAGATGCCTGGCTGAAATTGATACAGAAATAGATTTTATTCTCATGCCTGTTAAATCTGCAATGCCAAATCCCCATAAAAGCAATCCAAATGAAATATACCGTCAGTCAATAAAAACCCACAGGTGCGTTTTGTTTGGTAAAATATTACAAGAAGTCAGATTTCTGTTTTAATCCTACATTAAGAAGTCCTTGGTGATCCTGGGAGGGAACTAATCATAGAAATTGCTCTTCAAATGTATCATTGCTTTTGGACTTTACCCAAGAGTGCCAGTGACAATGTTCAATTGGGTGTCACTTGTGGAGTAATTTTGAAGCAGCGCCTAAATTTCCTATCTAACGGCTACCAGAAAAACGCAAAATGACACTTCCATACATCACGACTCCGCGTTTGGCAAACAGTGACCGCTACCGTGCCTTGGGTATGATACAGGCTGGGAATTCCTATACGGAGGTGGAAACCTCAAATGGGCTGTTCCCATACCACGGTCAGCAAACTGGAAGCTCGTCATCAGCAAACTGGTTCCATAGATGACAGGCCTCGTCCTGGGCGAGAAATAGCAACTGCTGCAGTACAAGACAGGCATATACGGCTCCTCCATCTGCAAGACAGATTTCGAACTACCAGTCGCACAACTAGAGAAACACCTTGGAGACGGAACCCCTAAATAAGCAGTCCGACAGTGAGGCGATGTCGGAGGAAGAATCACCTGAACGCCAGAAGACCTTTTAGGGCAAATCAATTAACCCCTGCTCGCCGCAAATAGCCTGGTGTGGTGCCACCAACGTACGCGGTGGAACCAAGTACAGTGTACCTCGACGAATCTCGCTTTTGCTTGGAAATGGTTGACGGACGGGAACGTTTGTGGCGTAGACGTGGGGAGAGGGATGCTGACTGTTCCATTTGTCAAGCAAACAGATGGGGCAGTGCAAACGTAATGGTGTGGGCCGGCATCTCCATACGTCACAGAACTCCCTTAGTAGTAGTGGATGGCACATTGACTGCTCAGCGGTATATAGACGTTATCCATCGGTTTCATCTTCTGCCCTGTCTACAGCTACACCAAGATATTGTGCTGCTCCAGCGACACGAGCAAGATAATGCACGTCCACAGTCAGCCCTTGCTACCGTGGCCTTTTTGCAGGCCAACAACATTGTTGTTTTGTCATGACCAGCATTTTTCCCCGGACGTGAGTCCCATCGAGCATTTGTGGGATCAACCTGGCCAGCAGCTGTCCAGCAGGATGCCCTACCCGACCACCCGAAAACAACTCATCCAGGTCTTATCAGAAGAATGCAACCGCATCCATCAGTACAGAATTCAGCATTTCATCCAAAGCATGCATCGTGGATGCCAGACCCGCGTAGTTCTTGGTGGTGGCCATACGCCCTATTGAAATGTTACTTGTGAAACTAGAGGACACTGAGAGAGTCTTTTGACTTGCTTATAATATGTCACGCGTCAATACATTTGGACATTTCATGATCCGGTGAAACGTTCAAACAGTGTATGTGTATGGTAGAACGAGTAACTTTATTACAAAAATAGTTATTTTACCTGGATTACCTGGTAGTTTACATGAACTAGCCTGGAGGCTCTCCCGACACATAACACACGCAGAAGTATATACAACACCCACAGGACAGACATGTGTTATACAATGTATATTCATAACAATTCTTAAGATTTTGTTCTCCGACATGACTCCCTTGCAACCTGTAGGCAACCATTAACATGCCAAGAATAATTCATGTTGAAAAGCGTCTGCTGCTTCGAATATGAGTTTACACAGCGAAGAAAATAAGTTTGTTTGACTCGACATCCAGATCAGAACTTCCCTGAATCAATAGCTGAAGCATGGAATTTTTGTCAAAGGATAAGAAGACAGATGGGCTGGCTCTAGGGGGCCACGACTAAGGAAACAGTTTGTAGAAGAAGAGTAGTTCTGATGTCGGAATAACGAGGACAGGCGAGGAAAAAACGGTCAATATTTTCATTTCAAATTCCACAGGAACATGTCGGATCGGTAACAATATTAACTCCATACAAGTGATAATTTAATGATGAATGACCGAGCCTTAATTGCGTGTGGCATACTTTTGGAAAACGCTGTCCATGTGCAAAGTTAGAAGGGGGATTGTCTTCAAATAATAATTACTTGAGTTTGTTTTTGAACAGGGATCAGGAGGGAGATTGACGAAAGTCGACTGGAAGTTCATTCCACAACTGGATTGTCGACGGAAGAAGGGATTCTTTGAAACATTGTGTTCTAAATTTAATTTGTCTCAGATTATGGGAATTTCTTAAGATATGACCAGTCTTTGTTTCAAAAGAAGAGGGCAGTAGGTAAGACAAATAAGCGGGAACGTGCGTATTGTACATTTTGTAGAACATGACAAGCTTTAAATATTTCCTACGGATAGCCAGCGTTTCTCAACCGAGATCAGCAAGTAGACGACTGCGATTCATGTGAAGCACGTCTTCGCTGTGTACATCCTCGCTACTTGATATTGGATGGATTCTTGCATATCTGATAAGGTTTGACCACAACTGTCTAACAAGACACAACCGTACTCAGGGATAGGACGAATCATTGACTTATACAATTTAGAAAGAGCATTTCTGGGTCATTTATATTTGAAACGCTTGAGAAGTGCTTGCCTTCTTCTAGCTTTATCCGTGATTCGCAAAATGTGTTTTTTCCAATTTAAGTTTGAACCCAGAATAATGCCAAGATGTGTATGGCTGGTGCCCTCTGAAATTTCATTTCCGTTCAGGTTCAGTATGGACCCCTTAGGTACACCTGCTTCCACATGAAGCCAACTAACTTAATTAATGTCCTAACATAACCAACAGTTGAAAACGGCTCAACAGATAGTCCTCTACCCAAGATACCAATGAGTTCTCAGAACCCAATGTCCGAAGTTTGAAAAGTAAACCTTTGTGGCACACTTTATCAAAGGCTTTAGAGACATCCAAAACGGCCATACCTATTTCACTTTCGCGGTCGACACCACTGTATATTTTATGGGTGATATTTATGAATTGGTTCCCGGTTGAGTCGCCCTTTTTGAAGACAGAATTTTATTTATGTAAGAAGAGCGTTGCGAGAGCTTGTGTGCATGGAATGAAAATTTTGAACATAAATTCCATTGTGCGTTTTCATTGAGGGACAGTATATATTACTTTGGTATAAATTCGCCCTTTTTGCCACATTTGTTGCAAGAATTAGACATTTTAAAGCCCCCCCCTTCCCCCGAAAGAAAAACTTGACGTCACTGGAGTTTCCTTTTTGTGGTTCGAAATAGCCGGTATGTGGCGCGGTAGACCAGAGCGCCCAAAGGCAATAAAAAGTCCCAATATGATGTCATCACTTTATTAATAACATTGGCAGAACGGACAAGCAGGGATGCTCTGCAATGAATGAATCTGTGCGTTAAAATGATGAAAACAGCACAAGAACCCGCCGCGTCAGATCATTGTGCCCGGTCATGCGACATTTTGAACATGAAGGGGCGTGGTCTGTAGCAAGCAATTCGTGTTAAAGCAATTTGTCGCCAAATTGAATTTCCGTACATTGAATGGAAAGAAACAACAACAAATATATATATACAAATTTATATAAAGACCTACCGGTAAACAAAGACTTTACATTAGAGTGATAATGTGCGAACAAATATTTGAAACCTCGGGCAGATGAGTGATAATTTATCTTTAGAGGCCACCAAATATGCCGACTAACTTGGTTTATACCCCCTTTTTCATTTTATGTGTGATTCACGTCCAGAGGACCTTCCCTGTAATTGTTTTGCCACCAAACGGCGTGAACACGTTTGCATTGACGACAATCCATTACCTTGCATGTTAATCAAGAGTGGCAAGTGTCATTAACCAGTCACTTGTCACTTGGTCAAAGCAAAGTTGGGCTTGAGTAATCAGCATGTTTAGTACTTTTGATAAAGTTCTCAACATCAATGTCCACAAAATAAAAGCAAGACATGTTGAACGATTACAGAAAATACAGTCATTCCCACTTGCATTTACCAAGATATTTAATTGTTGACTTGATAACCTGGCACTTTCTGCTTATTTACATTGATGGACTTGCACTCTTCTGCATGATTACTCTCTCTCTTTCTCTCTCTCTTTCTCTCTCTCTCTCTCTCTCTCACACACACACACACACACACACACACACACACACACACACATATATATATATATATATATATATATATATATATATATATATATATATATATATATAATAAACATGCACAGACTCCATATTTTTTTATTTTGCTGTATGCCATTAAAAATGAATCATAACCTGTGCTTGTAGTAGTAGCATACATGCCATTCTCGGCAGTGCCGTAATTTAAACCTCAAATCACGGATGTGACTCCCATAAACATTTAAATCAAACCCATACAAAGAATCAGCGCATGGACATCATTCCCACATATTAACCCTTAATAACTGGTCATCGAACCGTCAAATTGCAGTGTGAACAAAGTGCCAGCATGTGCCATCTTGCCCATGTGCGACTGGTTTCGCACAAAACGCTGAATAATTACCGACCGCTTGGTCGCTAGCAAAGCCGCATGTACTTACTGGCTGCAAGATTATCTCAACCAAGTAAGGCCTGCATGTGGCATTGTTGCCTTTGGGCACCTGTGCCAATCAAATCACAAAAAAGTAATGAAAATAAAATATCACATTTTGATCCAAAAATGCGGCTGCCCACTAAACAGACCAATCGCCGTGCCTTCTCCACTTGTCTTGTAGAGGCAGTACTGAGCTTGGTCTGCTTTGGAGGCACAAAAGTGCAGAAAAATACCATTAGAGATTTCTTATATTAAAATCTACGACGAGGGAATCCCGCTATAGCAAAAAATGCGTAAAACCAACAGTTTGGGTTGATTTAGCAGGTCTTTGAAAAAAAGTCATTATGAAGGGTAAAGTTTTAAACCGATATACTCATTCAAGTAAAACGAATTTGTTTTTGTAGTGGCGGCATACTTTGATTCTTACTTACCAGTCAAAGCTTTAATATTAAAGCGAATTTTATTTTATCGAAATGTCATTATTTGGATGAACTTTTCAAAGATAGAATCTGCCCTTTATGCGGAATCTGTTCATATATGTTTCCATTCGACATTTGTTACCAATGCCAAGATATTTTTGAGGATGTGAACCCCGCGCGTGCAGCGCGGCCCTTCGGATATGCGGGGAGGGCGCTGCGCTCTTACATGTTTTGATCCATGCCGTGAAACTCATCTCAGTTGGAAGCCATAATTTGAATTGTAGGCATAATGAATTAAGTAACTTTATGAAAGTATGAGACAGCTTACCAGAAAACAAAAACGATTTACTTCTATTCTTTTTTTTGAAGTCAACAGAATACCCAACATGCATTTACACCTTTTGATTCCACGGGAAGTTCAATTACAAGATTAAAACTGTAATCGATAGATAACCCCACCGCACTTCTGCCAACAACAAAAATTCAATTGAAAATATTTTTATAAAATGCGTGCAAGTGCTACCCGATGGCCAAATCGTCCTCCATGTTACTCACACAATCAATATATGTTTAGGTCACTTTGTTATTGAGAACCATACACCTTTTCACCCAAAATACAGTTAGACTATATTTTACTGACGGCCCAGGCATGAAAGTGAAAAATCTAGAAAAAAATTGCTTGACAGCAAATCTGTCTGGGTGCCTTCAAAATGAGACCATTTGAAATGCTACACTTTGCCATTGTTCAACATAATCCGAATTTCGTGTATTAGCCTATTTTTTTTATAAAGTAAAATGCTACAACTTTGGTTAATGTTTCATTGGATGTGCCCATGTCACAAACTTGTAAAATGAAGCTTGAATGAAGCTAGTATCTATAATAGTTTTGAAGCTATTCAACATTTTAATTTTGTGTATTTGCCTAATTTGCATAAATTGAAAGCCTAAAACTTTAGTTAATGGTTCATTGAATGGGGGTTTGCCATAAACCCATAAATTGAAGTAGGAATGGTACCTAAGTCTATAATAGTTTTGAAGCTATTCAAGATTTACATTTTGCATGTTTACCTAATTTGCATAAATTTAAAACCTACAACTTTGGTTCATGGTTCATTGCTCATTGGATGCGGGTTTGGCACAAACCTACAAATTGAAGTTGAAATGGCATGTCCATGTATAATAGTTTTGGAGATACTCAACTTTGAAACTTTTCAAAGCCTGTAATTTGCATAATTTGAAATCTTAAGTTCTACTGTCCATTTTATTGGCAGGTGTCACAAACCTTTATATGCACGTTGAAATGTTGAATATCTGCAATATTTTGGAAGATATGGAGCTTTTAAAATTTTAATTGCCAGTAAATATGCACACTTTTAAACATCATGACTATTCCAAATTAGATGCACAATTTGACTGGTAAGGTCAGTCACCATAGCAAGTTTGGTGGTTTTCTAAAAGAAAGTGCTTCAGAAAATCTCCCGACCAACTTGTTTGTGAAGAAAAAAGGAAGGAAAGAAAGAAGGAAGGCAGGAAAGAGAGAGGGAGAAAAAAGAAAATTCCAGTGTTTATTAAAACAGTGAAACCTCTCTATAGTGGGCACCCTTGGGACCAGATAAAAGTGTGAACACCTGACAGGGTCAGCCCTTCTCGGCAGTATAGATGAGTATGTGTGCATGTATATGTACAAAATTCATATATGCACATATATATCTACAGTGTATACATATTTTAATTCAAGGGGATGTGTATACATGCAATACAAAACTTGTCTTTCTTCCTTTATTACATTAACAAATTTTAACAGAAGTCGAGAAACTACGTAAACATGTGCCTGTGAACCAAGACAAAACTATACTGTCTAGGTATTGCCTGTCCTCAGGCTTCATCTCACTGGTTACAAGTAAAAGACATGGAAGTGTCCACTGAGATGACACAAATTTTACCCTCCTCGGTCTGGCCCACTCAGCTCTGTATTTAGTCTATTTCTAACAGAGGGTACGCTCAGGCTTGTTCTGCCTAGAAGTCTGGAGCCTGTGGTCCCTTGGGACTGATAAGCTCAGCAGACTGACTGACTGACTCAGGCCCCCCAAAAAGGCCAGCTATAACACCTGTTTCAGTCATTGTGCATTAATAGGTCTGTTCTGCAATAGTGGAAACTATAGCCTGCCTGGTACATATGGCAGCATGCAGTCAATCTGTTCTCGCATGAACAGAAAGAGATACTCTGTATTTTATTCAGAGCCTTATTTCAGAGTTGTTTGGAGTCGCCCAATTTGCTACAAGACCCAAATCTTCCAAAGCATGCGCCTAGCATGCATGGATAGAAAGCTGCCTGTGAGGCAGGTTCAAGCTAATTATTTATGAATGCAAAATGGCTGCCCGGTACCATGGAGGTGAAGCAGTAGGCCATACAGCAAGCAGTTCAAAGCCTGTATGTGGATTGGGGAGAAATTTGATGAATTTAGCATACATTAAAATTCCCCAAGTTTTGTTTGTATGCTATTGGATTTTCCAATTGTCTCAAACCTATATGTGTAAGTTAGAACTTTGTGTCTATCTCCAATAGTTTAGAAGATATGGAGCTTTTATACTTTTAATTGCCCCTCATTTGCCTAATTTTTATCATCATGACTATCCCAAGTCAGGTGCCTAATTTCACCGGTAGGTCACTTACCATGGTAAGTTTAGTGGTTTTCGGAATAGTAGGGTCCGATAAAAACTCCGGACAAATCTGGTCCTGCAAAAAGAAGCAAAGAAAGGAAAGAAAGGAAAGAAAGAATGAAAGATTTCTTGGAAAAACAAATGTCTGGGTTGGCACCCAGACATGAAAAGCGGCTCTTAACACAACACAAGGGGGGCAGTGAATGGTGGCTTATAAGGTAACCCTTTCTCCCTTAAACCACCCAAAATCGAACGTTGTTAAAATGTCGTCTTTAAATTTTTTTAATAACTTCACCAGTAAAGAAAAACAGTTTGAATAAGAATTTTAGGTAGAACTTATCAGGATCTCGTGCTCCAGGCCAACAAATTTGGTTGAAAGAAAGGACGTTGACTCAGGCTCAATTTATGTGATACTGTCCTGTAATTTGGTTGGTTCTTTACATTCATGTTATGGATTGAACTGTTATTATTGCACCCCTCTTATTTTTTTTGATAAAATAAACTAAATATGGGTATCATACAACCAACTCCGTCAGTCATATGAAGTGTAAATAATTTACAACGGCAGAGTGGCAAGTTAAATCTTCAAAAAATGTTTCGCAAATTTAAATCTTGATTCAGAGCAATTCACTTCAGTGTATGCTTCCTGGCGTAGGCTGTTTCTGCCAGGGCTTCTCTTACAACATCCAGATTTCCCCTTATTTTGGTAGAAATACATGTTATGCGATCGAATATGTGTCAGGTATGACGGACTGAGAGACAGAAGAAGAAAGGGACCGAAGCGGGTTGAATATTTATATGAGCTCTACTGACTGACAAGTCAGCATAACCAGAGGTTATAGAAACCGTTTTTTTCAGATCACTCCTTGGTCAATGAATCGGCTGATATTGATATATGTACAAGCTGATAATAGAGGTACACAACGTACAACTTCACAAGCTTAAACGGATACTTCTCTCTCATCAATTGGAAGATTGTGTTAAAAACAGACTGGTTTTGTCAGTAATCTCTCGAGTCACAGAAACACCCTAGTGACTTTTTTATATAGAACATACATTAGAATACGGAACAATCTGCAACTTTGTCCTTTGTGGAGAAGAAGAGAAAATTATGAACAATCACAGAGACGTATATTAAGTAAATTCATGCAGATTCAAATGCTGCAAACATGTAAAAGATTGTTTAAAATGATTATATTTATCCTTAACATCATTGACATCCCCATTTATCACGTGTTCTTGTGTTTATTCGATTGGGAGTAAAAAAGATAATGGGATCATTTTTAGGTTTTCAAGATTCTTTCTACCGTAGATATATGAATTTAGGGAGACTTATGAACGATATTACACAGTTACAGGGCTTTCGTCTCGTTCATGCCGCTAAGACAACCTTTACAATTAAATGGCACGAACTGTTATCCAGTTTTAGAAATGAAGACGGACATAACGCTCACATGTAGCACGCCCCCTTGATGAGGATTTAATAAGTCCGCAGCAGGCACTGGTGTTGAAGATATAAAAGCTTGCTTCTGAGTATGCAATGTTAGCATTGCATTCGGATACAACAGCTGCTTTTTCGACCTATATCCTTGCAATTAGTGGTATCATTTTATGTTGTGGCGTGACCATGTTCTGCCCAATACATCACGGCTAGTTATAACCCGTAGAAGATCATTGTTCATTTATGTAGGACACATTGGCTTCTTACAATTAACTATATAACGCCCACCATGCATCGCAAGATAGACGTATTCTTTCTGACCTTTGTAATTGTAATTGATAACATTTCTTTTGTCGTGTAGTGTATCTGCGACTTGACGGGCGTTTTCTTTTTTGATATAAAGTTGATAATGACAGCCAAAGCTTTCACACATCAATGAACGCTTTACAAGCGAACAAATTCCTGGCCCTTGTTGGATACGTGACGATAGCCATGGAAACTGACCATCCTGGCCAGGTAGTTTCGCACGGGCCAATTTTTTCAGACTTCCTTGAAAATGGACTTCCTGGGGGAAAAAATCACGAATCGTCACAGATTGAAACGTGACCGATCGAGCAAACTTGGTAGAGGCCTACTCAAGGTGCATCTTCATCAAGCTGAGAGATGACCGAGTCAATATGTTTGTAAATGCATTTACAATTGTACCATGCGAAGCAGTGTCTTAGTGATGATTAAATTCCAATCTATTGTTTAAAATTTAAAATTTAGCAATTAAAACAGTGTGATCTGGTTGAAATTGGGTATAGAATGAGTAAGGTACAGTGTTGTCAAGTTGAGAGAGAGAGAGAGAGAGAGAGAGAGAGAGAGAGAGAGAGAGAGAGAGAGAGAGAGAGAGAGAGAGAGAGAGAGAGAGAGAGAGAGAGAGAGAGAGAGAGAGAGAGAGAGAGAGAGAGAGAGAGAGAGAGAGAGAGAGAGAGAGAGAGAGAGAGAGAGAGAGAGAGAGTCCTGCTGGTGGATTGGAGCAGGACTCAAAATGTACAAGGCACAAGGCACAAGTGTAACCAAAAAGCGTTTGTGTGCAATGGTAACTCTCTCAGTGCCAAGTTTTGGACTGAGTCAACAGCCGCTCTCGGAGCACTTTGGGCACATTGTGCCCAAAGCGCCCCAAGAAAATCTGTTGACCCGGACCATTACATTTTCTGGAACAAAAAGAATGTTGGCAGTTGAATGAAAGGTGTTTGCACAAAGAATACGAATCTAGCATCCTTATCATAATTGAGAGAAGTTCCTCTTAAGTAGTTTGGTTTTAGTGACAGTTGGCACTGAAGTAATTCGACACGCAGTTTCAAGGAAAAAAAAACATTTTCATAAATAAATAAATAAATAAATAAATAAATAAATAAATGAATGAATGAATGAATGAATGAATGAATAAATGAATGAATGAATGAATGAATGAATGAATGAATGAATGAATAGATAAATAAATAAATAAAATAAATAAATAAATAAATAAATAAATAAATAAATAAATAAATAAATAAATAAATAAATAAATAAATAAATAAATAAACAAGCATACTGCTAGAGACCCGGTACTCTTTTCGAATGTAACTCATATGGAATTTTAAGAACCATGGTATGGGTGTAATTTTGTTTGGTGGAAAAAAATCAGGAACAAAATGGAAACTACAGAAACAACAAACTAATAAAAAAAAGTAAAACAAGGTCTTTCTCAAAAGCTGATAAAACGCTCTATAACAAATATCACCAGCTGGATATATTTGATAGTTTTATCACTGATTGGACCTTTTGAAAATTACATTTTACACTATATGAAACTACTTTGCATTTTAAAATAATTTATATGCACATTTATCGTTGTTGGTAATGGTTTAAACACATGTTTTATTTCTCCTTGCATTCACGAGTATATGTTGTGAGTGGCAATTAGGGAGTAGGGCCAGGCCCTATATTAACCCCTCTTGCGAAGAATAGGACAACGAGTAAACATGACTTTACTATAGGCACACTTTAGTTACACGAAGGGTCAGTTCAGGTGGTTTGAAGAGTTTTCTCTTCCAATCGCCAGGTTTGAAGAGAAAATTCTTCAAAGCTGGTGGTAATGTATCTTTACTCATCTCCAAATTTGTGCACATAATGGTGATGATCTTTCTGATTTTTTAAAAAATAATTAAAACTGGGAACCACCGATAAGGATGCATGCATACTTTAGCATTGTTAAAATGGGAAGAGCAGCAAATCCGACATGATTGCTTACATGTATATCTCGGTATTGGTGGATCCTATGCCCAAGATTAGTATTTAACAATAACAAGAAAGTCCTATGTGATTTTTGTTTTGTTTTGTTAATTTCTACCTTGTGAAATCTTGTAAAGTGAAAATCACAGTTGGGTATTTCTTAAAAATGGCCAAAATTCCCAGGTTCATCATGCATCTGTTTTTTCCAATCACCAATCAAAAGATCCAACGTGTACAATTAACCCTTGAATTCCAAAGTTCCACAGTTACTGTCAATCCCGTATTTTCAAGTACAAAAATATTACAACAAAATGATACAAAAATAACTCACAGGTTTCCATCGGTTGCTTCTAAAATTGAAAGATGGATGTGAAAGAATTGTCATCACCACTGGCACCTTTTGTACACCAATATTGAATTTGTGTCACTCGCAAAGGCATGTCATATTGTGTATAAATGGTAATTTTGTGCCATTGGCCTATATGATACCAGTGCTGATGATACATATGAAAAAGTGAGGCATCAGTACCACATCAGTAATGTGTTGCAAAACACATGTCATTGGAACAAGCTGTGAAGTAACAGCCAGTACGAAATCAATGAAACGCTATTATATAATATTCAACAAATTGTCAAAGGATATCTTGACAAGCTATTAGAGATAATAGCTCTGCTATGGAAGCCCCAGCACAACAGAGACAACAAACAAAGATCTTTTTTCGGTTATACGTCGTTAATATATATACACACACACACACACACACACACACACACACATATATATATATATATATATATATATATATATACATATATATATATATATATATACATATATCTATATATAATTATAATACAACGCAGCCCAAATCATGTAACAAAGCCAATTACTCCGAGATTCTATGTGCACATACAGTGCTTAGCTTTGTCTTGTTCCTGGTGAGAATTGAATTGAGTCAATAGTTTTCGCTTGTACTGGTAAGACTCAACAAGTCAAGCCCTCGGCTTGAAAAGCTATTGACCTGGGACATGCCAACATGGTAGGTCTTGTCTACAATTCTCAACAAAAATATATTTTTGTAATATGAAAATTAAAGCAGAAAATTGTAATCCGGGCGTTTTTGGGCAATGTGACTGTGATATTGTTTGCTTGACCACACGTTATTAACTGTTTTTTTTCTTGTTCTTCACCAGGTAAGTGCAGTGATGCAGAAAGCACGGCAATTACTGGCAGCGATTGCGGTGTTCGTTGAGAGAGCAAGACAAGACGAAGAAGGGAGGCGAAGTTCCCTGGCTGATGATATACGGTTAATTGAGGAAGAGGGAATATATCATATACTCTGCAATCTACGAGTAAACTTTAGACGAAGAAACATGCAATGGCGCCAGGATATTACGCGGGCAATCGTGTCACGTGGTTGTCGTAGATTTGAGGCAACAGCACGCACAGACAACAGAAACTATATGGTTTTTCATGCTCTGGAACACCTGATGGGAAAAGTAGCACATAATTTTGCCAATAGGAGATTGGGCCCTCGAAGTAAAAAATCAATGTATCCACCTCATCAGTACCACCATAATCTTGATTCCTTATTAAAAAGCCTGGAACCCTGGTAAACACCTGTTTTCGCGTAAGCTGAAAAGAGCATGCTGTTGGTAATTTTTATCATATTTCTAAAGTTTATTTCCTTACTACAAAGACATGTGTTGACACAGTTGTAGTATATGGACTAAAAAGTGAGCTGTAGATCAGCAAGCACCAAACACATTTATTTTTGGAGTGCCGGGTGAGGAGTTACTTTTGTTTGAACTCATCTGTACACATGTGTAATATTCCAATTATTTTGTAGCTGTTTGCTTCTGACATTCAGGCTTTTCGACGGCATGTTTTGTTAGCAGATTTTTAGGGTGAGAGATTTTGACTCTGTATGGCTGAACATTCAGTAAATAAATAAGACGTAGCAAATGCAGCTGGTCAATGAAACATTTGCTACACTGATTTGGAAACATAATAAGTGTTCTGACGGGTGACCATAAACAACTACATCTACAAAACTGATCATAAAGCTGGCCTATATTATAAAAGATCAGTTTTTGGACATAAAAAGTGACCTTCATACAACAAATTGTCCATTTGTTGTATGAAATTGCATAGCAAGGCATGATCAAATAAGTGAGGAAATGCTTCGGCCTGGTTTGTTATTTGCTCTGATTTAATCTTAATAAAGATGGTCTTAAGTATGTTACATCCAACAGAATAACTCACCTGGCAGTTCTTAATTGGCTATATATAGTAATATCTCATCTTTATTGTGGTATATTGTGTCAAGACGAAAACAATTTCCAGTTAATATAATTAATAGTCCAATTACCAATTAAAAGCATTATCAAAAAAGTGCATGTCCATGTCTATTCCGACCAAAGTGTCACACACATAGACCAGGCGGCAAAGGGGATGGAAAGTCACCCGGAAGCTGTATTTATGCTGATAGTATATTGAGTAACAGCCATGCCGCAATAATATGAGTTCTATGTTGATGACGTCAATTTCGGGGCGATTTTCTTCCATGTTTCTATAATAACATAAATACGAAATGTAGTTTCAAGCAGTGCTTTCATGTTGCATTTTCTTTTACTTTACAAGACTACCCTTATTGATACCGTTTTTATTGGTGTATGTTTGGTCTGATAAGCCTTTTTGATGTACACAATTTCTATTTTGCGGTATAGTTAACCAAAAGATTAAGGTATGCTGACTTGCTTTGCCCTTATTGAAGACAGCGTCGCAGTTCTGAATTGTTATTCGAAGTACCACTTTAAAGCTCATAGCTATGACATTAAAGGCCCTTACAACACGTTTTCAAAATATTCCACATGGTTTATACGATTGAATTTGCATTATTGGAACATAATGTCAGGTACATTGTATTCTCTTCCGAGGAATGGGTAGTGCAAGAGGGGTATAATTTAAGTTGCACCCACCACAAATTGGTACATACATGTAATTTGTTTTGACGGTTAACAATGACCATAAATAAAACGCCAAAAGTGTACCAAAATCTATTTAGGAGGTAAAATGTAAAATACAAAAATAGGGTTTGAAGCTACTGGCTGCAAAAGTACGTTTTGTTATGTTTGTCATTTGGATCAGTAAAGCAGAAGTCAGGGTTTTAGCAATTCCAAGATTAAACCTTTTCCCAAGATGACATCCTTTATAGAAAGGTTCGACAATATTAGTTGCCGTTTTAATTCGACCTGAATAAACAAGCCGCTTCACCGCAGTGTCATATTGTGTCACAAAGTGTCCTCTGCTGACGTGCCACATCATATACGTAACATCCATGAAGTGTCGTCTAAGACTAGTCGCATCATATACACTTAACATCAAGGATTAAGGACGGACCCTCCCTTAAAAAAGTGTCTGTGTTTCCCGGATGGCTAAACACTCAGTCCGGTGTAGTTATTAGTCTTGGCACTTTCGTCTAACTGGAGACACGAAAATGACTTCATGAAGTTTGATTTTACCAGAACCACAATGCATTATCTCGTAGACAACGCACAGTGTGACTAACATCCACAACGAAAAGGTCCGAAATGCTTGCAAAATTTCCCATCCATAAAAGGTCAGTAGTCAACTATTGCCACATTTCCCTAATCTGAGAATTAGATCTATTTGATTTGAAATCTGGGTGTAGCGTAAGGAACGTCATGATGCCCTCTTTATAAAACTGCGAATAGCTGCCATACTAGATTTATATTTCATGTACCACCGCTCCATAGAAGTACCAGCATGTCTACGTCCCCGGAAAAGCACAGAAGACATAAGAATGGTGGGCACCATCAGTTACCTCGCCGAGCTTTGCGGGCAGCTGTGGACTCAGTCAAAACACTGAACTGGGAAAGTCTAAGAATGTTACTTCCATTTTAAATTATAGCCTAGCTTGAAATTGCAAATAGTACATGCGTCATTAACAGAAACATGACATATGTGACACCAGGAAATTACGTAACCAAAATACATCACAATTACATAATCCGAAACGGAAGCATATCTGAAAACTATTAATATTGCCCTTGGTAAGTATTTCAATGCAGGTATTATATATATATATATATATATATTCAAAATAAGGCCAAGGAGTACGTCCTTTCCACCGTAGGTGTTTTATTTGGCAGAGAACAGTTGCTTGTTTTGCCTTGGTCTTCACACTTTATCCTTAGCTACCCAATGCTTCTATGTTTGTAGAGATATCGTAAATATTTGTAACGCCCCCCCCCCCCCGAAAAAAACATACAATAAGCGCTATTTAAGAATTCACATCCTTCGTTCGTCACTACAAAAGACCGGCAGAACAGAATATTTTCCCTCCACGTTGGTTAACGTCATCAGCAGTTGTAGGAAGATAGCAAACTTGGAGCATTACACCTGCATACATGCACTGTTTGCATAACTTTAGCTCTAAAGTCACACTAATATGAGTATGTTAAGTGGAAACGTGCTTTATGATTCGTCACAGCCAAACGCTACTGCGGCTGGAGCTACTTCGAAATTAATCCTTTTCCAAATTCAGAGTGAACAAATTGTGTGCCGAATGAAAAGACCCGTAAAAGTTTATCCTGGAAGTTGTATCGTTTAAAATATTTTATTCGTGTCTTTGTGTCTTTATATCTGCATTTATAACCTGTTGAAAATTGAGGTTAAGTTTCACTTGGACAATGACGGATTGGTTATTGGGCACTTGTCGAGCGACAAATTCGCTTGTGTGTTTTTTGTTGTTGTTGGTGTCGTTTTCGTTTGTTTGTTTGTTTGTTTTTCATTTATTTTCTTGTCTCTTTTCTCTTTGTTAGTTCATAATACGTAGAAGATGTGGTGCTGCTGGCCCTGTTGATATTAACACAAAATCCCACAGCAATGTGCAAAATACCGCATTGTTTGGGGGTAGAATGTATACATTACCCCAGGGTAATGTACATACAATCATTATTTAAAAAAGCTAACACTCATTTTCTTCAGAATGAACAATTTTACACATTCTCGAAATTTCCAGGAAGGACGGGGGCGTAGAATGAGCAGTGAGATCGTGTCTTGTACATTTATGTAAGCTTTAGCTTACAAAGAGCAGAATGTTAAGTTTTGCTCTTGTAAGTTTAACTATACGCACCATTTTATCAATTTTAACTGTATGTATCACTTTACGTTAATCCATAATGGTCTGTCAATACCTGCAGTTCTTTTTATTAGTATTTCCCACAAGAAACATATAAAGGAACGTTTACCTAATTAGTTCAGCAATGGGACTGTTTTTACTTTTGTGCATAAAAACATTGTTTAAGAGTAAAATACACCTTTATGTTAATAAGAACTATTTGCAACATTTTCCGATTTTTATTCATTATTTTCTTTGGGGGCGGGGGGGGGGTAATCGTATTTATACAATCTGGATAGCCCTATGGTACATCTAGATGACTAATACATGGAATCTCTGGAACATGGAGAAACACAGTAAGTATGTACAAGGCACACAGGTCAATTGTTACCAATTTATAATATCAGTAAAAACTTGGTACAAATATCAAGATTTAATTACATATAAGATGCAAATTAAATTTGCATGAAGTTGAGTTTAATATTTACCCAATGTGGACAAAATGCGACACAAATAAATTTGCAAGGTCAAAACCAAAGATCATTACAGTAACCGGAACATTTAGTTATTAAAGCGTCTGGTATAAATAATGTGCTGATGAAGTGCATCACAGATCTGGATATTAGGGCAGTTTGAAAGCTCATTACTGCCACGAAGAAATTAATTCAACTTACCCATCACTACCAATATGGATTTTAAGATGGGGGCTAACCCCCGGAACAATCAAAGGAATAATATTATTAAGTCATTTGTTTCTTTGAATGATGAAATTGGGGCAGAAAAGAGGAAAGTGCATGACGTGTTCAGTGGTAAAAGAACAGGCACAGGATGGGTCAGATAGGATGTTTACTTTGTTAAGATCAACGTTTAATCTGGAGAATCGCAGGCGTAATTGCGTACGACAAACATTACTAAATCGGTAACCATGGAGCTAGAACTCAGGAACATTGTCTGTGGCTAGGAGAGCGGTTTTAAGTTTCGATTTAAGTATTTGTAGGGAAAGGAAATCTCGAATTTTGTAAGCACAGGTTGATTTTCATGCCGTGTATATATGGAATACTTCAAACATACCACAATATGTCCTGTCACGTGTAGAGCAATGAAAAAGTAGTACGCTACTAATGGAGTGATTTCATGCATTTAGATTCCTTATTAGAACACAAACAGGCTTATAAGTATACTTGCGGGCAAAAAGTCAAGCAATTCCATATAGGGAGGATCAGTATATCTATATTATGGTAAATGCAGTGCTGACCACCTTCCGGATATCAGAACGCAACCCTTTTGCTTATACATTTGCCGTTTTTCTCCTTCAGTTAACCTGTGTCTGTCCATTTTGCTCTGATGTGTGGCTTCTGACATGTTTTGAGTCACAACCTGTGTCCATTTTCCCACCTTGGGCCATATGCAGCATAACGCTTGACCCAACAGATGCACAAACATAATCAAAATGATTGTGGTCTTATGTCTGGAAGGTGATCAGCACTCCTTGTAACATGAGTGGTAGGAATCGACCAATAGGGAGCCGGGAAAAGTGTTGATTATATCACATAATCTGTGAAACATGTGGATTATGGTTTTCCGTCTCTATTAAATAACAAGCAAAGCAAACACATAATGAACGCTTTTCACAGAATTGCATTGCTAGTGTTGTGCAGGGCAGCATGACCTACAGGCAGTGTGTTGTATAGCCAGTTGTTGACACCTTCTCCTCAACAGCCCAAACGAAGGTATTGTTCTAGCAAATTCTGAGCGGATTACCAAAGGACTTGGAATAGTATAGGCGTGTATTCCTAGAACTTTTTAAGTCGTCTGTCATATCAAGCATGATATCACTGTCGGCATAATGAAATTTGATGTATGTGACTCACTATACAACCCTTAATCAGTGTCCATGCCAAGTATGAACCCTGAAAAAATTAAGTGAATTAAATTCATTTTTTTCTTTTTTTTTTTTTTAGCTGCAATAGGTTTCTGGTAGCCTGTACTATCGTCATTATGACTCATACTGCTCTGAAATAATAAGTGTTGTGGGGGAATACTACCCAATTCACTTAAATCTGTTATTTTCGCTTCCACCACCTGGCCTACCTACCGCCATATCGATAAGAGGAAACTACATGAGCAAACAGTCACAATTGTCTGTCCATGTGACAAGCGGAAAACTACACCATGCACAAAAGGTGAGGGGAAAATATCGTGCACCAAGGAATATCTTGGTCAGTTCCTACCACCCTTGTTACAAGTCATTTATAACATGTCACTATGACCATTATGCCACCATAAATCAACTTGGTCTTCGACCTCGTTGATTATGTGGCATAATGGTCATGTGACAGGTTATAAGATCACACATACCATAATATAGATATAATGATTACGTGAAATTGCGTGACTTTTCTCTGCCACAATAGTTGAGGTGGGCGACTAGCAAGTGTGTGGGCTATAGTATGTATATGCTACACATACTTGCTGATTGACAGCCTCAAGTTTTCATACGGCCATGAATCGTATTTTTTCTGTTTTCAACACATCTTACCATCACGCTAATCACGAATAGGATTTTTATTTAACTGTCCTTTGAACACAGCACAGCTGTAATATAATATCTATAAAATTGGAATCAAACCGGGCCATAGATCACTATTATTTTAACACGCATGCAGTCAGATGTTTATTCAGCCTGGCACCTCAGCTTAATAACATGTGAGCCCCAACAACAATAACATCATTGTATTCATTGGAGTGTGCACCGGCAGTACAGTCTGTGTCAACTGTGTGCTAACTACGAATGCTGTGCTATGCAATATCAATTCTTTGCCCAAATATTAGCCATTATTTATCGAGACCTGCGCACGAGAGAAATGCAAAAGATAAAAGATAAAACATACAGTATCATGGTACAAACAAATCAGCGGGTTGCAATTAGGAACCCATTAAGAATATGATCTGGCAATCAATGCTGAAAATACGAGTTTGACTCCATCCCACTGGTTAGAGTCCACGTACCCCCAGGCCAAGGGCAACATGATTCCCACATTTCTGTTTAAATTTGAAAAGAAAAGTTATTGGATGAAGCGCATAATAACCCCTAGTTATTGCCTAAGGTGCTATCTCATTAATTACATAATAGCAATTAGGTTGAGTTTCTGGGTGTTTTATGAAGTCCAGGTTAAGTTTGACCCCTGCAGCCAGGGTTTGCAGAGAGAAATGGAGGCTAAAGCCACCCTGCGAAATGACTTTTAGATGGGTATCTTTAGTTGAAGTGTACACAGCATACCAAGATCTCTCCTCTCTGTGCCGTCCGGTTCTTCATTAAACCATGTCCAAATGAGCATGCCTTTTGTTTCTTCCCGTGCAATGACAAGGTTATGGTCATTGTGTATTTCTGTCTTGTAGCATCATGATTTTTTTTTCTGAATTTAAATGTGAGATTTTTTTTGTTTTATGATTAATTTATAACTTGGCCACAGACAACGTTCCTGAGTTCAGTTTCGGCCTTGGAAAAGTGTCAACTTGATTTCTGTATATTGTATGAACACTCTTTAATGTCGTTGTAACAATCACAGACTATGTCATCTCACGGTTTTCCCTTTGCAACCCACAGCTGCTACCAGAGGCATTTCCTCGGGGCCTACGTTCTATAGACCAAGGAGATGTTGACTCTGGTGGAGTGAAAATACAAAGGAGTGCTTATGCATGTTTCTGTTAAAGGAGTGTCATACACAAATAATTCATGGTCACACCAGCTGTGTTGGCCACATATATGGCAGAAGTAGGTGAACTCAGGAGGTTTTCTACATGTAAAGGCAGCAGAAATATAGCCATTTGCCTATAGAGGATTACATAAAAGTTACCATAGGCTGGTGTCTTATGATACTTTCTGCTTAGATGTGCATACTCCCATGCACGATTATAAGATTCGAAACGTTCAATTGTCATGCAATATAATAAATTGGAATTTATAACATCTTTTCCATCCAGTGGACCTACAGACTGCCTCTTGTTTCGTTTGCAGGCCCGGTGCTGCCATTGACCCAGGTGTAAAGAGGGCATTTATATATTCAGGTTTAGCTACATGTCATTCCACATATATACTATATTCCAGCAGATTCACCACAAACTGTATTGTGGTATGAAATGTTTCTGGACAATGTGGCATCCTTTGTATTGTATGCATTATAGCAGCTATGATTTGCCGTTCTTTTCTGGTTGAATGCATGCAGCAGAGGGAGCACTCTCCAAAACGTACAATATTGTTGCAAGTCACAATTAGACTTCAGGTTACTTTATGTAATACAGTTTTTACGGGATCATTTTGCCAATAGGTGTCCCTATAGGTGACTCTCGAGGGTGTCCATTTCTTAGGGGATAAATAAAATCTGTTTCATTATTTGGCTAAAAGTGTAATGTGACACACGAAACAGGCGCTGCCACCATACACACTTGTGTATCTGACATGCCCCATTATTGGTTTAGTTCCATCTAGTCTAAGTCTGCTATTTACTTTCACTACATGGATATCAATACTTTTACCTACCAATTTATCCGTCCATGGATAATATTTCCATCCACAACGGATTGCGCATAAGTTTTATCATCATCATCATTGTAGCGTTTTTTTCTATTATACTTGAAAAAAACATGCCCAATAAGAAAATTCACTCTGACTCTGATTCTTCTGCAATTCTTGCAGTATATGGATATGTAAGAAAAAAAATTGCCTTTTATCACAGTTAAATGGTCTTTGTTGGATTGTTAGGGGTATTGTGAGGCACAAACCTATGTAATATCGGCTTATTTCCTGGATTTAATGTATGCAAAAACTTTCGTCGCGTGATATAATGCTCTCCATAGAATACGGAAATTTCTTTATCATTAGGTCTGTCTGTCAAGCAGAGTAACATTTTTCATTTTGCAAAGTATTTTCTTTTTTGGGGGGGTGGTTTCATTGAATGGAAATGTTTTAAGTCAATGTTTGTTTTAATAACTCAATGATTCACTGAGGAAATCGCTGCTATATTGCAACTGTTGTAGGTCTCTGTGATGACACTCAGCAAGTACCATGGAACCCTGAATTCGTTACGGTATTGACTGCACTATCATGTTCAAAGTGCACCATTTCACAGTCGATTTGCTCTCTGCTATCTTTATCTGTAGTCACTCATTTATTAGCTGGTTAACAAAATCTTTGGGCCATGATGACCTCATCATTATTAATACAGTCAGGTTTTTACATTCGTAGCGCATGCACCATTGAGAGCCAGACATGGTAGAACCATTCCGTTGTCATAAAATCTGTGACCTTCAAGAATAAAAATGCAGATGCCAGATAGTGCAAGATTGTGACCTTCAAGAAAAGAGATGCAGATGCGAGATAAGGCAACTATTTTACTATCTTTGTAGTCTTGCTCGCTCAGTATGGAGGTTGCCTGAATGCCAGCTTGTGCAGGCTGGCATATTCATATCAATGAACTCAGGCTATTATTGTGCCCTGCATTACCTTCTGCTGGACCTTGTGCATCCCACTGCCATCTACAATCAACAAATTCACGAATTTCATGAAGCATCGCTGGTTGGTTTGTCATACCACTTTGGGTCAATACAGTTGGCCAACTCACCTAGTACTCTGTTGCAATGCTGCTACAGGCTTGTGTTGGAATGCAGCGTTACGTCTGTTGCCATGGGTACACTGCATAAGGATGTGGCTGGAACTGGTGTTTGAAAAACCCAACTTGGTTTTGTTGGTTTATTGCTACTGGTATTGGCCTCGTGGCTTCAGAATCAAGTGTTTCTGCTTCATAATAGTGTTTGGACAGTCACAGCATTCACTGTATGCTGCTTCTGCAATTGCAGGTCCTTTCAGAATGTCCCTTTTGGCCTGATATCGTAAGCAACCATGGCACCCATAAAGCAGTTTCTGGAGTGCTTCATAGGCATATTCCACAGATATCTAGTAGTATACATATTTACTATCTTAAAACCGAGTATTTGCAATCCTGGCTCTGTTAAGCACCTATTAATTTTTGGGACTTAGCTTTATGGTAATGAAAGATGGATGTAAGCTGGTCGACATGGAGTGAAACCAAATGCAGCTTTTAGATGCTTGGTCCTGGGAAGTCTATGTTTTTGCTTCAACTGCAACAATCATCAGATTAGAAATGTGTACCACATCTGGAATGTGTATGCTTTGTGCCCTTTCTTTGCCTCATTATATCAATTCTTAACTACTAAGTATTGGAATGTGGCTCTGAAGAGAGTGATATCACCATTTTGATTGTTGTCTCTGAAGGATCAGACTATTTGTATGAATACCGGGTTCTACCTCCTCTGCTTATATAGACAGGAACACGCCTTAAAGACAGCACTTCAGTTGCATTTTAACTGCTCAAGCATTGCAGATCCTACTGACTAAAAATGACAGTTAATGGCCAAATTGCTAAAGCTGTTGAATTCTAGTTATTCCCAAGCATGTCCAATTCAGTTCCCTTTAGTACCATAAGACTTCAGTGTGTTTTAATACGGACTGTCAACATTGCGGAGTTCATTTAGTCAGGTCAGACTGTCAAATGAGCACTGCGTATTAGGATGGATGGGTAGGTATCATTTTAAAAGAAAATATTTCACTGTTATAAATCTATACAATTAATATCAACTGTGAAACCGATTTTATAGTTATGGAAACAGGTCACGGCATACTGTATTTTTCTGATTTGTTTCGTACGCTGCACTAGGTTTGTTTATTCATATGAGTTCTGATGACGATGAAGACTTTCAATGTTAAAAAAAAGATACAAAACTGAGCATGTATTAAAAAATTATTTGGAGGGAATGTTTCATGTTCAGAAAATTTGACTCTTCTAAGTTTAAGTTTCTGCATATTTCAGCCCCTTGTTACAAACCTGATTATTCTCAGCTGGTTACTCGTAACATAATCCTTTATTATATTAATTATGTCTTGGTCAAGTGTACTGATTCACAAGGTATGTTTTTTTTTGTCCACATTGAAGCCCTCCATTGGTTGTAACAGAACTAGTAGTGGTAGTTGTAGTCTTTGAAGTAGTAGGAGCAGTAGTACTAGTAGTAGTTGCAGTGGTGAGAACACAACCAAGTGTAATGGATCCAAAGCAGGAGAACACTTACAAGAGGCCTGTCGGCTCAAAAATGTATTAGACTGGTATATTAAAAATAATACAGCCCAACAACGGTTAAGCTGTCATCAAAAATCATGCCATTATATATCTGCAACAGTCGTCTAGTGTGCGGGCAGAAGACAACTTTTGACAATGCATTGGCAATCCTTCAAGCAATATGCATAATCTACCCATATGGACTGGATTAAACTTGGTGACCCGTGGTGAACGACCCACGCAAATGTTTATGTTTAAACACCTACTGCGTCCACTTATTGCTTTAGTGAGTGGTAAACACTGCTACCTGACAATATTGAAGCAAGCACAACATATCAAAATAGAGGATCTTGACCCCAAGCATAAAACTGTCCTCACCTTGTACATGTATTTCCACATGCATGCCTTAGCATCGTGCATACAACATCTGGATACATATTGTCAACACAAGTGGATCTTAAGATCAATGTTGTCTCTGTTTGTACACTTTTAAAGACAGTATGTATCTGCGTAGTTTCTGTTTAAGTTATTCCTATAGTACTTACTGAAAAATTTGAGTATATACTTTTTCTTTAATGTCTGTAGGGATCATGTTTATAACATTCGGAAGATCAAATGGGGTTCTGTTTTTGACAAAGCTATGTTTACATCTGGGGGCAGACACATTTTGAGACTGTGTAGTTTCATATCTATTTAATTTTAATTTTAATTTGTTAATGTAACATAATGGTTTCAAAATGTCAAGTAGAACAATTTTGCCCACAAGAGAAACATTTCTTGAAAGATGATGCATTGGATGTTGGAGTGAACATAAGGCGTTTAGTCATAAGAAAATGTTTCATGAGAGTTCCAATCTATTTTTGCGAGTCAATAAATAAAGACATACAGACATATAGCATAACCAACCGAAATGCTGTGAAATGAAGGAAATTGATATTATACCATGTTAATCCAATATGTACATTTCTTTTCTGATCTGTCATCCATTGCTGACCCAACATCCTGTAGTCATGTACATCTATTTTGATGAAATTTTGTATTAGCAAGTTGATGACAAAATATTTTGCCTTCTACTGTAAGAATACTTTCTTGATGCAAGCGATAAAATGTAGGTCCAAATAAGAAAGAAATAATAAAGCCGAATAAAGTACGCATCTTGCAAAAAAAAATCCAGGTTTTGTACAAACCTCAGATTTTGTAACATGGGATGTATTGCCGGCACTGTCAAAGCATACAGGTCCATAATACACCAGGGGTGGCGCGATAGTAGCAACCCTGTGTCCACTTCCAGCCAAAAACGAAAGAACCCCCAAATTCTGTATTAAGGGGGAAGGGCCCTTTCAATTCTGATAAAAAGTGTATAATTTGCCCTAGAATGCTAAAAAAAAAAATGTCATACCTTAAAATATTAATAAGTATGAAATTTGGCATAATCAATGTTATCAAAGAAAAGGTTTTACTTGATCAGTTGTCCTAACTCCCCATTACTATTCCGTTGTTCAAATTGGACCACTTGTATCAAAATCTTCTTTTGCCTACTTCAAAAACATGTCAGGGACTGTTTGTATTTAGGATAGGCTTTTTTTAAACTGAGCATGTGTTCCCATAAAATACATTGCTCTGACCTCAATCCCCAGGGTGACATCTGGCGCTTGAATACCTGCTATTTCCGTCAGAACCTTGGATCCAAAACTTCTTCACACGATAATTACATCAAAGGGCGTGCTACTGAGACACAGTTTTTTGGAAAAAGTGTGTACATACAGCACAAAAAGTCGTCTTGCCAAAGTAACAATTTTATTTGAAAATATTTTTTTCTTGACCCTAATTTCGGATATTTCTGTTATATTTGCACAATTTTATCTTATGAAGGGCCCATCAGTATGATGTGTGCATTCTCTTATAAGCGAGGTCGTTTTTGCCTTTCCTGCTCAAATTGCTCCAAAAGCGCCCGGCCGTTAATTGTCGGCTGCTTCGATATTTTTATGTTTTTATTAGTCAGTAAGTTTTCTCATAGCGGGTTGGACGCAATACACCTGACCCGTGGCAGGGAAAGCTATTGACTCACGTTTCCTGGAAAGAAAACGCTTAAGAGGAGTGTCAAAACTGAAACGCCAAGTTGCATGCAGATATAATGAGCTGCTTCATATGCAGAATGAACAAGCGCAACGGATACAAAGGTGATAGTACAATCACTTTTGGGACACTTTGTCTATTTACAACTTAAATACAACAGAATCATGTGGATTTTCAAAAACAACTCGCTGTCTTTTATTCGACCTTTCAGCATAAAAATATCTTTTATTGTGGTGTTAATTTATGTGCTTTAATTAGATTTTTTTAAATGATAGGATTAACAAGGGTTCCCAAGCTTGGCACTTGTGAAAATTCTATTGTGCAGTATTTGTAAAATATACTCTCGTGACCACAGTTTCAATTATTTTGAAAAAAAAAACGGAAGAAAAAGTCAAAGAGAATTTGAACAGAATTCAAGCATATCAGAATGCAAATTGCGAAGACTGCCAAGTGAGATCACACCTGAAAGCATGTGGTGCGTGGGGAAACCATGAATACGATAACAGTCAATTATATTACACAAATAGTGCTGGTTTCTCGACCACAAGTAAAAACCTGAATTATCATCATATAGCCAATTCGCGCTGCTCAACATTACGTTATTATAATGTTCACGTGAAAAGGGCGTGACTGTCATTCTAAGGGAAAATTGTTTTTCGTGATATGTGGCCATCGTAATGAAATCTTTAGATTGTTATTAAATTTAAGGCAACCGAAACGTCATTACAAAATGTCATTGCAGACAGTTCGGATGCTGTACAGAATATTGTGACCTGTCCCCTAAGGCCAAAAGTAAAGACCTTAACTGCTGTTCAGAAGCATATGTTCATGTGTTTAAGGTATCAACAGGGGATGGACAATGCGATGTATCATCCCACTGCCAAAGGAGCATGCGAAATATTTGGCTACTCACACGGTCCCGCTAAAGTAATGTCTGACCTGGAAAAGTGACTTCACTTTTAGGCCAACTATCACAGACACGTGCATCCCGAATGTAGGGAATTTGTATGGTCAATTGACAGCAAGTTTTGCACAATCTGACTTTCTGCACTAAAGGTGAAAAATTCAAACTCAAAGTTGCATAAACGCAAGTGTTTTAGGTAAAAAAAGCATTAGCTCAACACATGTATCTACAAAGACGTGGCAAGACATTTTCATAACTGTATCTGTTTGCTCACAATGGCGATGCAAAAATTTGGAAATTGAGAAAGTTTTAGGGATTTTCATTCTTTATACGCATTAAAAAATCTGATAATTTCTTGGGTTACGTTCTGTGCTGGTGAATGTTAATCTAACTCAGTTTTTATTTCATTAAAATCAGATCATTCGATTCAGAAAAATGTGTCAGTAATTAAGATTCAAAGGCTTATATGGTCACTTGACTTCCATATTTACGTAAAGTATTCACTAGATCAGTGGCCACTTTGACAAAAGTACTTTAGTTTTAAAAAAGCTTCCCCATTAAGGGCTATGGATATATTTGATATTTTTGTAAAGGCAAAGCTTGGCTCTATTGGAGAAGTACGGATACTTTTAAAACATAGATAGCAAAATAGTAAAAATTTGAGTTCAAAGGTCAAATTTGAGCAAAAATATGAATTAAGACGATTACTTTTCTAAGTAAAAAATATGTATTAACGTCTGCAAATACTTAATTAAAATTCTTGGCATATGCAGCAGACAATATGGACTTAACGATCCACAAGTTATTCATTCCTCAATTTAGGACAAGGTCATTTTATGTCAACAAAAACTGTGAAATGATACGGAAAACTGAAATATGACACCCTTTCAGTAAGCTAATGAGTGTAATTAGTGCGACGCCGTTGGTTTTTTGTATTTAGACTAATAATATATCAAAAGGTTTGTATGTAAATTTAGTTAAAATGAAAAGAAATTTTGTGTTTGTGAGGGAGTGAACTGATGGTCACCAAAAGTGAAATTTTGAACATCTTTCCCGTTTTATGAAAACTACATATAATACGATTATATAAATGGTTACATGGCTCATATAGTTGTGTTTACGCCTACGATGGACTCCATTTGTTGTCATACATTTAACAGTAATATACACCTTCCACATCAAGGCCAAGGTCATTATACCAAAAGACGTTTATGTGTTAAGGCATTTACCCCAATCTGGCCATCTGCAGTAAAAATAGTTAGTTTCCTTTATGGAAAATACGAACATACAAAGTCTTATCTTTCATAAAACCTAATGCGCAAAGGCATTATTATAAATTATGATAAAGATATGATTAGCATATAGGAGCGTTTTCCTTTCCTGTGTGTCTAACAATTTTCAATTGTTAATGTCGTCTGCAAAAACAACAACAGAGCAGCTACTATGACACATATCGCACAAGGAATAAAACGCGTTGAGCCTTTGATGGTTATCAAACTTAATTAACACTAGGGGTCAGAACAAGTGTAAAGCAGACACATTGCTACACTGGTCTTCACAGCGGTTACATGCAAATGTGGATAAGGCTAAATATGGATGAAAGAAATGATATATCCACCTATCATTTTGATTTAATCGCTGATTTGTGCGAGCATGTCAAAGTAGCATATAAATGTAAATATTGGCATACAAGATACCAAATGCCTTTAAAATGGTGGTTTAATTGCAAAACCAAACTTCACATGTGCATTTCAGTATGTTGTGACTTTTTTGAGGACGACTTACGCACACTGTGAACCTAAAGACCTTTTGGGCTGGAAAGCGAGTCTATAAATAATATGGTCCAGTAGATGAGAGTAATTTAACAGCCTCAATGTGGTAAAGAACAAACAAGTTTGATGACACCACACCTGCTATCCACTTGCAAGAAAGTCACCTACCTGCATGGATGTGTTTTCCACGTCACATTGATGTGAGCCAGTTTACTTTTTGTGGTATTCTGTCTGTCTTCCTTTGCTTTACTTTCTGATAAGCAAAACGGTTTTTGAACAGCGTGGATAGTGTGTTATGTGAATATTATCTTTGAAGGGATTATGCTGTAAGTTTGTACAGGTCACTATACTTACAGCTTGTGCAAGTGCTGTACAACGAGCAATAATGCTTATGGTTTCAAAGTAGGTTGGTATTTTGGTTGTTATGCTTATTTTCCTGTAACTGCAATACTACACATTTATAACTGCAGCTTTGTGTCATAGGTCAGTCTTATATTTCCGTTCATTGATACACTGATCAAGTTGAATCCAGTGTTATAGAGTTAGTTGTTTTCTCGTTTTCCTGTCTTCTTTAATCAGCAAGCTGGATAGTTGCCAGTCACGATGTATATCGTAGCTAGTCTTTGTTGTATTTCTGTCTTTGTGGTTTATAATGTAGCATGGTTTTGAACATTCCACTTACATGCAGTCTATATTTGTGACATATGAACAATGGAAGAACGTAGTCCAGTAAGGGCAGCACCCAAAATGCCCGCGCTGCATACAGATTTTTTGAAGTGTATTGTGTGTCAAAAGGGGGCTTACTTGTTTCCTTGATGCCTGACAGTATCATAAAGGTGGTACAATAGTTACTAGTCGAGGAGGTGCTTTGTATGACCCCTTACAAGGCAATCTGAACACAGTCCTTTCATTCTCACCAAAGCGACACAGTTCATGTAGAATATTACTATTCAGAGAAAATAAAAGCCAAAATGAAAATATAGCAACAACTGAAACGAGTAAAAAAAGGTGATTGGTGCTTACTCCAGTTTGAAAATATGAGTTGTGTATCAGCCCTTTACAATGGTGCTAATAGTAAACATGATGCTGCGATGCTGAGTTGTTTGGGACTGGAAGATTGTGCTGTTAATCTCATCGCACAAAAGGTGCATTTTCATGAGACATGTATTAAAAAGTATCGTGCACCAAATCCAAATGTGTTATTAGAATTCAGTTCAGAGACAAATGTATCTGTTGATGAATATAGTGTAACAGTGCAAGAGCTTTGTATTGACATTGACAGACGAATTTTTGACGAATCAGAGGTACTTTATTCCACAGTGATTCGTGACAAATGTCATGCAATACTACAAAACCAAAACATTGAAGGAGCTGATACATAAAAAATGAAACATCTAAACAGAAGGCTTGTCAACCATCACGCTGCTAGTCTCTCATTCTAGCTAAAGGAAGGTTCTTGTGATCTTGTATGTCGGTCCTTTCTTACTGTGGGTGAGGTGTTGTGTGCCCTTGTAGAGTGGAAAAAGTCACACACAGAAACTAGACAGGCAAATGCAATATTGTTTGCTTCAGCAGACGGAAGTGAGCAGCCTGAACCAGATAGAAACTCATCCGCTCTTCTTTACAAAGCTGCTTGCAACATTAAAGTTGATTTGAAAGCTTTGTCTGTTTCCTAATTTGATTGGACTAGAGTAAGTCAGGGTTCTTGTCAAGAAGCAGTAAAGCTGTTGCCAGATATCATTTACAACCTTATTGTGTGGGTTGTAGAGGGTGACAGAAAGCATGATTACTCCAACACTAGAGTTCATTGTACAGGAAAAATACACGAGAGTGTTGGACAAGAGTTCGTTAAGCTTGTCTGTAATATGCTTACACTGAATGGCCATAAGTATTCACAACATGGCACATTGTAAATAATTGATCAGAGTTGCACATGGGCTAGGTGCTTGCATTTCATGATCAATTTAGAAGGATGCTCATAACTTTTGCTATGAACATGCAGAAAAAGATGGAGGAAGATAAAGTATACCTGCCGCCTAACATCACATCTGACGTGTTTCTCCAGTGCGCCATGGATAATCTGGATTTTTTAGAACAGTCTAGAAGTGGAAACACAACACATGCAACTAGCAGTGCTATATACGAGAGGCAGCCAAAAATTACTCTTACACAGGCAGAGCATATAGTTCCTAACAGTTAGAGCAGAAAACATGCCATGAGCTACAGCTCCACCAGATCAAGTCCCCAAGCATAATACAATGCAAAGTGAAAATCAGAATGGTTTCTGGCCGTTGAAAATTACACAACTGTGGACATTTTGCTGCTAAAAAGTCCTGCATTTGAACCTGTATAGAAAACAGACTTCTTGGGCCTGATTTATAAGCTTACACCAACACGGCTTGTTAGACACGAAGCACAAATGCCTGGCTGGAGTGCATTTAAGGCCATAATGAGCACACAAAATCCAGAAATTTCCACCATTGGTTATTTACTACCAATTTGTAAAACTCCAACATATGCATCAGTTTTATGCACAACACTGAGGCATTTAAGGCCTGTAACACAAGCTCTGGAAATGGAACAATTTGCCATCACAGCAGACCACGCTATCTATAAGATAGCAAAAGGCATCCAGCTGCAAAACCCAGATGAATTTAGCAACTTGGTGCTGCATATCGGTGGTTTTCACATTGTTTTGAACTTTTTGGCTGTTAATCTTGTTGCTTGGATTCCTGGTGATGGTCATTTGAGGCCTAGGAGCTTTATGATGCATTGATGTTGGTGTTAATGTCACTTTGTGGCTGATAACTGTGGGCAGTATCAAATCCAAAGTGAAGAAATCTCTGAATAAGATCCCCCTGATATTAGTTGTGAATTCCAGGGATAGTGATAAATGTAGATCCATAGTTACTCAGCTGAATAGAAAGTCAACATATAAAAGTCAAAGCTGTTAGCATTTTGGGACCAGTGCCTGTAATTGATAAACTTATTGTTGAGCCCTATCAGGGTTGATCGGGATCGTGATTGGCAGCTATGACTAGATACAAATGCAAATATTATCCCATTCACTGCAGCAGCAGGCCATGTAAACTATGCACAGGACTTGCCCAGATATCTCATGGACATGACAGCTCTGCCTTAAACAGCACCTGAGGTACATACATAGTTTGTCCAGGGAAATTTTGTTGTGAAATGAGGTGGTGGCTAATTCAATCAAGTGTCAACAGACCATGGTCTGTCGTAGTGCTAAAACATCAGGTGGCACAATCGGTATCACAATGAATGTGTCTTGCCTAATGCCACACAACTGAAATTGTAAGTTGTGCTGTTAGAAGCGCATGCCGTGTTGTTCAAGATCATCACACCTTCACTATAAATTTTCCTCTGCAAAGAAAACAAATCATATTGCAGATATAAAGAAAATATAAGAGTCATTCTATGGGATCATAAACCCATTTGATGTAGGTCCATACCACAGAAGAAAAGTGTGTTTCTTCTTGTTCACATAGCAACAGGTGCATTGATGTTCAAGGAGAATGAAGAAACATGCAGGGGATAGGAAAGGGTATTCTAACATCATATATTGAGGGTGGTACAAAAAAAAATATAAAACATCACAAACTGAAATTTTTTGCATCTCAAGGGAAAAGCACAATGGAAGAAAGATTCAGTTGATACTCAGCATTTGGCGAGATTTAGTGCCTTTGAAAGTTGAATGTGTAGAATACTTGGAAAGATCACAAATTAATGAAAGCTGATGTTTGCATTATGCCTCATGCAGCATATTCAGCATAGATTGGCTCGAAACATGTTATTGTCTGTCCTGATACAGACATTTTCACACTCTGTATCTACTAGGCTGACAAGATCAGAGGCCTTAAAGAACTTTGGATATGAAAATCCATGAACGAGTTTATTCCAGCTCATGAAATTGCTACATCACTTGATCCTACCACTGTGAATGCTCTGCCAGCTTTACATGCTATTACTGGGTGCAACGCAACCAGTAGATTGTACAGGAAAGGTAAAAAGTTTGCCATACGGACAATCAAGCAATACGTTACCATTGCTCTGGATCTGTCCAAGCTTGCAGCAGGTGTTAATGTTAATATGCATAACCTTACACTGTTGCATGCCTGTGTAGTGACCATCCTGAGAGATGTGATAGGGCAAAACAAGCTGAGTTACTTCAAGATGTAGCCTCATTAGAATCAGAATCCCCTGACTCTAAATAAACAGTAAATGACAATCAATTTATATCTGGTTGATTAAATTTTGCCCGGAGATATAGACTAAGACATATCTATGTGGTGACAAAGAGTATTTGACTGTCACTGACATGATCACATTGAAAACATTATTCTGTCCATTAATTTCTTACATATCATGAAATAAAAGGTCCACATCTCCAATAAATGTTTTTCAATGAACAAAATGTTGGCTAAAAGTGGACATAAAATTTTACATTAATATATCATTCTAGTTTTATTAGCTTTGCTGACTTGTCAGTCAGCAGAGCTTATAGAATCCGTTTGCGTCCGTCTGTCCGTCCGTCCGTCTGTCCTTCTGTCTGTCCGTCTGTCGTTAGACTTTTTATATTTTCGACTTCTTCTCAAAAATCGCTACATAGGATGTTTTAATTTTACACATGGATGATCCCTGGGTGGACCTCTACCAGGTTTGCAAGGCAGATGATGATGCAATAATTTTCTATTTTTTATGAATATTTCAATTTATTGTTTGAAAAAAAAATTAAAATGTTTTCATCTTAAGAACTACGAAGCCAATTGCTTTGATATTGCACATAGGGTTATCTGGGGTCAACTAGTTCCTATTTTGGCAACCAGGTGGCGCTGTGATTTTTTCCTATTTTTTATGAATTATTGCCTGTTAAGTCTATTTTCGACTTCTTCTCCAGAACAGCTAAACAAAATTGCTTCAAATTTTATCAGAATATAGTTGGACAGTAGATAATGAAAGTTTGCGAAAACAATATGGATATGTTAATTTTAGGCAAAGTTATGGGATATCAAACTTCGCAACTGTAAGGAAGTGCTGCAGCTGTATATATATATATATATATATATATATATATATATATATATATATATATATATATATATATATATATATATATATATATATATATATGGCAATTCAGTGCGTATATTACACTATTGTATTTACCCTTTTGACTTCTTCTCAAAAACCGCTGTATGGAATGTTTTAATTTTGCACATGGATGTTGCCCAGATAAAGCTCTACCAAGTTTCCGAAGGAGATGATGATGCAATAATTTTTCTATTGTCAATGAATTTTTTAATTTATCTTTTGAAAAAAAAATATCTTCATCTCAAGAACTACCTGGCCAATTGCTTTGATATTGCACATAGGGTCACCTGGGGTCAACTAGTTCTCATTTTGGCTACCAAGTGGCGCTGCAATTTGTTCCCTATTTTTTGTGAATTTTTGCGTGTTAAGGCTATTTTCGACTTCTTCTCCAGAACAGCATGATAAAATTGCTTTAAATTTTATCAAAATATAATTGGACGTCAGACAATGAAAGCTTGCGAAAATAATGTGGATATGTTAATTTTTGACAAAGTTATGCGATATCAGACTTTGCGACTGTAAGTGAGTGCTGCCACTGTACACCGGCAGCCATTGAAACAGCAAGGTATGTCAATTGATAATACATGTACTACCATCAGCATAGCTTATAGAATCCGTTTGCGTCCGTCGTCCGTCCGTCCGTCCTTCCGCAAAATTTATTTTGAGGACAAACTTTGCTACCACTCTACATACATGTATATAGCTGTACAAATCTAGACTGCAGTCCATGTGTTCCAATACTGTAAAAAGCAGATCCCAGTCAGCAGAGCACAGGATCATCATGATCCTCTTGTTTTACCCTTTTATACATGGCAAGAGCAGATGTGAAGAAGCAATGAATATGACTATAGTCCCTGGATCCTTTGAGCAGAATTATCGCATGTGTTTTGCAGAGAGTTGGATGTAATATTTATCTTTAAGTTTGTTTTTAGTATTATTTTGAACACACATCCCAGTTGGTGGCACAAGTAGAGTGTACACAAAGGCAAAGGGAGACAAAATGAAAGGCCCCCAATTGTATTAACTGCCATTATTTATAAATTTGCAACACCCCTTAATTTGACCTTGGTTATGACCATATATTATCAAATATTCCGTACCTGACAATTTTTGGGATGCATTCTATTGTATTAAGTAATGTGCACCATTGTGCCAAACTGCATCCCTTTTGGTACTCCTTTTACTGTGCGTAATGTATGTGTCCAGTCTTATGCTTTCTTGGCTAGACGACAATAAATTTCAGCCTTGTGTTCACATGTAACTGGATACCCATTTTACCAACGTAAATGCCTATATGGGTCCAAACACCGTTTCATTTGTTGGTTTTACACTGTACACAAACGTTTTCCACGTGGGTATTTTATATTGTGTATACAGTTTAGCAACATTGCATCAAGCATCACATATAGTGACATTGGCCTCAATTGAGGCCACTGCAACACTCGTTTACACAAATTGGGAAAAACTTTATATGCAAAAATGGTTGACCAGTCCTCCTTTTAATTTACTGCCACTGTTAAATGGTTGTTTGAAGAAAGAGCTTTTTCCTCAAGTAAGGGAATAAGGTTTTGAACCCAATTCGGGACATTTTGTAATTTGGTTTTCAAAAACATCTAACATATTAATACTTTCCAGGCAATTATCTTCCTAAGCAGATAAAGATTAAATGTGGTTAAGACTAAGGAAGTTTTGGCCTGGCTGCAGATTTACTAATTTCACTTGACGTCTTTTGCATATATTACTATCATGACATAGTGGATTCAGTTGTTGGGGTACTGTGTTATCTATTGTGGTCGTTTCATATGATTTGAAGTGTCATTGTTAAACAAAGTGGGTTTTTGAGGCATTTCAATCTTTACCTTGCTATAGTGTTTAATTTTCTTAATTATTATTAGACACTCATGTAAAGGCTTTGACAATACTTGCCTGGGTGCAAATGTATTAATTGTATATTTTAGTGGATAACTTGATGAAAGGGAACTGTTCAAAGTAGGTCTCTAATGATTCTTTGAGAGTTTGAGAAAAGAGAAGCGAATTGCGTGACCTTGACCTCATTTATGGGCACCACAATCATATTCATAAAATTCCCTATGGGAATCGAGCTGTTCATCACATTTTCTTTTTGTTTGTTTGTGTGTGTGTGCTTTTTGTGTGTGTGTGTGTGTGTGTGTGTGTGTGTTTTGTTTTTGTTTTGTTTTGTTTTTTGTATAAACAATGGTAACTGAGTACTTTTCTGTTTCATAATACTACTTTTTCACTAAGTAAATATGGACTTTTGACTTTGAACCCCATTTTGGGTGCTTTTGCAATTCGTTTTTCAAAGGTTCCAGACAGATTCATGTTGAGAAGGTTATTGTCCTTCCAAAAAGCTATACATTAGGCATAGCCCAGACCGGAGAAGGTTAAGGCTGCTTCTTGGCTCCTGGAGACCGGTCTTCATTGTTTTTGGGCTAGAACTATTAAATTTGAACATGTGATAGAAAACATATATGTCTGCTGAAATGTCCCCAAATCTCCAAAGCGACAAAAGTATCTAAAATCGGTTGGATATTGCCTTACATGATCATACAAAAAACAAAAACAAAAGAACAAAAACAAAAAAAAAAACAAAAAAAAAAAAAACAAACTAGAGGGCTGTGTGAAATTCCCGTGCTAAGGAGACCTAGGCTTGTTCCAAAAATCAAAGTTGCAACTGAATATAGCCTGTTTTCAGCTTTATCTTAGTGCATAAGGCATTCAGAAGTATTTCAAAGATTTGCCTAAAGATAAATAAATTCAAAATATAAAGTTTCCTGGCTCATGAAAAATTATAAAATATTTAAAGAGAAATGTAAAAAGAACATTGATACTTGGTGGGAAATACATGATATTGAACATACGCATACCCATTGACTTACATAGTTAATAGAAAAGGTGCATTTACCAGTATGTACCCGAATTGAAAAAAAAATCGTTAAAAATCGGGAATCCATAGCAGTGCCATATAGGCAACAGATTTGCTTGACCCTTTCACAAGGAACATGTCTACTACGTTTCAGCTTAATCTGAATGACGGTTCTGGAGAAGAAGTCAAAAATACTAAAAACACCCGTTAATATTTTAACAATGGAAAGAAATTGCAGTGCAAACCTGGTGAGCAAGTTAAGAACCAGGAGTCCCAAGGATTTTTCCTGTGTGATAGCAAAGAAATTGGTTGGGCGTTTCTTTTTGCAGAAGAGTTTTTAAGATTCCCCCCCCCCCCCAACCCCCCAAAAATTCATAAAATTCCGAAAATCACTGGAGCATGACCGTTTGAACAAACTTGATGGAGCCTCACGCAAGGTACACTGCAAGCAAGTTTGAATTGAATCCGGTAGACGATTTCGGGGAAGAAGTCGAAAATGTGAATTTTGATCGGATGACGGACGAAGAGCAACGGCATAAGCTCTGCTGGCTAATAAGCCAGCTAAGCTAAAAATATTGAAACTGCGTGTACATGCACAGAAGGTCGAGCATGTATAGGAATGAAAGACCCTGAAATGAAAAACAGAGGCCACTGGAAATGAAACAAATGTGAAAAGTTGTTTATTTTACATTAAAGCAATGGTACATGGTACTTTTTCACATTAAAAGAGAATAAAGGAAAGAAAAGCAAAAATTAAAAACAGAGAAAATTGCATTTGTGAACATTCATTTTGTCATGACATTACCACTCCGACACATATGCTATACTTTTGGCCTCACATGTACCCAACAGCAATGATTTTTTTTTTTAATTTTTATTTAATTTATTTTCCTGTGGAGTAGGCACAAACAAGCACATATCACTGGTCATATGCAGCGAATCCAATATGCAAACTCCTGAAAAAGACATCTCCCACAATCACTGTCAGCCACAAATATATGAAAGGAAGCAAGATGAAAGTATATATTTACAAAGGAATACAATGGATTTCTGACAATGCATTACAAGATGACAATAAACTTGGCCCAAATGATTTTGAGAAATATCTTCCCTCTGGTGTAATATTATTGACACGCTCTGCATTGACTGTAGCTATGCTTTCAACGTGAATTGTGGATGGCAATGTGATAATGAAAGCTGTATGCATTGAAAATGACAAGTGGCAGATGTATATCAGAATTAAACCTGTTTGTGTTTGTGGAACATTTGAATACAATCATGATAGCATCACAAAATTAAAAAATACTGTATCAAAAGTGACTTTGTGTATAGGTGATGATTTTAAGAAAGATAAACCTGTGAATAGTTCATGTTTCATAGAGACTGTTGCTGTTGTTGGCAATGAAAATTCAGAGAAATTTGTATCAAGGTCATACCATTGTGAAAAAAATGTGGCGTGGACTGTTTCATCAAGAACGTGTAGGCGTTGCCAAATTGATCCTCTTAGAAACCCATGTGACTTGACACAGCCGGAATTTGATACTACTACAGAAACACATTTTGATGATATTAGAAAACCATGTGAGGTGACACAGCTGCAAATTGACACTCCTACAGAAACACCATCTGATCATGTTGAACTGCATGAAGAAGATCACAGTGATTTAGCACGTATACTTGAGACAATGTATGATGCCCCAGATGAATATAGAGTTCTGCTTGTTCACCAGTGCAGAACAATTCAGCGCAGGGATCGCAGGGGCATACGATGGAACAAGGAAGTTATTAGCATTTGTTGAAACATGTAAATAACAACCACAAAACAAAATCAGCATATCTTTTATGGCTCCATGTTTCCCCTTCGATCCGGCAAACAATTGAAACGTTCTAAAAACTTCATTAACCAAGAAGCTGGTATCAGTTACCAACATCTTCAGTGGATGTATGAATCAGCCAAAAATGCTCAGATGCCTCCTGATGGTTGGTCAGGTGGCATTCTTCATTCTACAGGATGTGGTGCTGTATATGAAAAGCGGAAAGCCTTAACTGATAGGCTGGGTCAATGTGAGAGACGGTATTGATTTGTTGAACATACTGAAACAAAGAAAAGTTACAAGACAGCTTACAACACATGCCTTACAAATAACCTTTCTTAGTTACACAGGCTTCAGGTTTCCTGCATGCCATTTTGCTGCTATTGGAGTCAAAGCATAAGGCTGTCAGTTGGGACACTATGAGGAAACTAATGAACTGGGGACTCAAAGTTGATTATATTATGCAAGAATGGTGCTGATGAGAACCGCAGTTTTACAAAATCTCACTTCAAGGATAATCCTGCTGTCATTAACTAATCTGGTGAATCCTGCAAGAAATAATGCTTTGGTCCAAAATTACTCCAACTGCATCAAGATATTAAGAAACGGTCTCTTAATCAGTGGCTCTTCAGATAAACACACACGCAATACGATGAAAAAAAAAACAAACCAATTGTGTGGCAGCAATTTCCCGATGCTGCAAACTGGGACAGAGAAACCAATAGTAGAAAACTCTAACAGAACATTACAAACGCTCACCTGTTCCCAAATAATTGGGATAACCTGAGAAATCACTTTGCTGAGCAGATGCTAGATTCTGAAATGCTTTTCCTACTACAAAACTACAGAGATTCTCTTCAGGTTGGTTCACATCTTGATAGCACAGTAGAACTTGTCACTTATAGCAGCAAACTCTCCATATTCCAAGATAGATAACCATTCAAGTCACTTTTTGATGACCGTATCAACTCGCTTAGTGCCGTTTTCACTTGGTTCAAAAAGGGGACAAGGGCATAAGTAATATTTCAGTGCCCCGGGCAGAACAAAGCAAGCTGCTTCCCACACGGGAATGCTTGAAAGACCTAGAATCACTTATTCAATGTTTTCAACAAGCTGTCCGATTGCATCTTGCACAGTTTGCACAGAGTGTCCTACATGCTCATCGCTTGAGCAGTGATGTTGCAGAGAATGTCTTTTGTCAAGAGCAAGGCATATTAAATGGGAATATCACTCATCCAACATATGCACGATACTGTTCAACAATAAATTCGATCATCTTGGGTCAAACCTGAACTCAAGAGGAAGGAACTAAAATACTGGAATAGCAGCAGCAGCACTCCCTCTACCATTTTATACTTGGCAGCCACTGAATAAAAGACCATCACTGAAAGAAAGGTTTTTTTGTTTTTTGTTTTTTGTTTTTGTTTTTCAATTCGGGTACTTGTTGTAAAGGCACCTTTTCCTTATAATTACTATGTAAGTCAATGGGCATGCTTATGCTAATTTAATTTTTTTTTGCTTCTCCTCCGTAACCACCATCCCAATTGACTTCGAAGTTAGTGGCAATGTACCTTGGGTAAGTCTCTAGCAAATGTGTTCAAATGGTCACTCTCCATGATTTTTTTTTATTTTTCGTGATTTTTTTCTTTGTTTGTTTGTTTTATTTCTTCTCATTTGTTTTTGTTTTTTGTTTTTTGTTTTTGTTTTGTTTTGTTTTGTTCTGTTTGTTTGTTTGCTTTTTGGGAATGGGGGGGAGGGGGGGGGGCAAATCAACGGAGCCCGAGAGGGGACATCATGAAATAAATTCTCTGAAACCGCGCACCCAAATGCTTTGACATCACACAAGAACACGCCCATGGACTCCTTGTTAGGAATTATTCACCAAGTGACGCTGCGATTTTTTTGTGAATTTTTTTCATGATGTTTTATGTGCTAGTGCTGTTTTTGACTTCTCCTCCAGAGCAGTCACTCAGATTAAGCTTAAACTTGTTGGATATATTCTTTGTGGAAGGGTCAAATAAAATGGTTAACCAGGTGGCAATGCTGCGGATTCCTGATTTTTCACGATTTTTGCAATTCGGGTACTTACCGGTAAATGTACCTTACCTATAAATTACTATGCGAGTCAATGGCCATTTTAATGCTATTCTCATGTTTTGCTTTTTTTCCGTAATCGTTGTCCAGATTAACTTCAAACTTGATGGCAATATACATTGGGTGGGTCTCTAGAAAAAAGTTCAAATGGTCATGCTCTATTGATTTTTGGATTTTTCATGATTTTTTTTCTTTTAAGTTTTTTGTTTGTTTTTTTTTTCTTTTTTTTTTTTTTTGTTTTTTATTGTTTTTTTTTTGGGGGGGGCATTCTTGATTTTTTTTCTCTGAAACCGCTCACTCAATTGCTTTGAAATCACAAAAGAACACTCCTAGGGACTCCTAGTTCTGAATTTATTCACCAGGTGGTGCTGCGCTTTGAGAAACTTATGGATTTCGTGTAAAAAATTGATGAACTTATACATTCTGTGGGCAAAATTGATATACTTAACAGTTCTGTTGAAATTGTTAGAGTTTATGGATTTCTTCCACGAAACGAAAGAACCACAAAACTGATGTCACACTTGGCACCCCATAGGCATTACAAGCTATGTATTCCGCAGTGTAGTCTAAAAAAAGTTATTTTTACAGTTGACATGTTAATGTGACGCTGGGACGCTCCACTTTAGGTCTATCATTTCAAGTATATGGGCCTAAGATGTGTCTTCAGGATCCGAGAGTGACTAACAGAATGATATAACCAAATATTTGTAGGCGGAATATTCCTGAATGTATATGCCGCCCGACACCCATGTTCTATAGTACATATCTTATTGTTGACCATTACCTTACATTGTATTCAGTTGAACGCTATACCATGTACTATTCCAATACAAATGAATTGGCCATGACAAGCATGTGTGGAAGTTGATTTTGGCTTTTACCCTTGAGTACAGTCTCATGGGTAAACAGGCGAGTTGGTACAATGTAATCCTGATAATGTAGGCCAACTTATTCGCCTTTTAACGTATATAAAAAGCCAAAATCACAGGGACCAAAATTATGTTGTAGTCAACTTTTGTTTTCATATGATGTTTTAAATAACTGTCAGTTGTCTTTGGTGCCTACGTCCCATAGTTTGAGAAGCCAGCTCGGTTTACAGTGTCGAATGCTTTCCCGATATCTTAAAAACCCTGCAAATATACTTTTTTTCTGTTTGTTTGTTTGTTGGTTTGTTTACGTTCTGTTTTTGTCTTTTATTTTTTTTTTCACATTTCACCCTAATCCTTCTTCAGGCTCCATAAACCCCTAATAGCGAAAAACAAGTCCTCTAAACGCTGTCCTTTGGGAATGTTCCTTGCATTTCACAGAGTAGACTTTATTTTCCATATATGTGTTGTAATTCGTTTAGCCATAACAACAAGTAATATCTTATCTTTAGACGAAATGGTGACGCCTATATGTAGTTAACCAGCTATTCAGATTACCCATTCTCAGAAACAAACCTATTATGCCCTCAGACCTGTTATCCAGGAAAGTCCGACAAAGTAAGCATAATCTAGAACAATTTTTAAATTGCTCATATCGGCGATACCACCAAATTTTTAAAATTCGTTGGGAATATCATCAATTCCTCCTCAGTCATCCACATGTTTTCAAACCTTAGAAATGTACTGCAGGATAACCTGTTGGCCAATTTGAACCTCTGTAGAACTTACGCGTGTTGTCTGAACTGCTGCACAGCTAGCTTGCTCATTCTGTGGTATTGCAAATCTCATGGTGTGTCTGCTAGGTAGCATTGACGATATTTTGACAGTAGGTTGATAGAAACTTCCTTATTTCACACAGCCCTTCGATGTTACGTGTTGTCGTTAATTCGGGTGGCAAATTCTTATTAGGGCATAAGTTATTTTTATTGAGGCGGCATAACATGCGTTAGTAGCCTTGCATGTTCTTCGACCCCTTTCAAAGAATTTAAGTGACACGTGTTATTTTATCTTTAACCGTTTTAAAACCAAGAAACGTACCGAATTAGCATTATGTAATGTGCATCCTGGTCGACAGCTGCAGGAGACGAGACTAAGTCCCGGATTAAATGTATATACAGCTGATGTCTTTATGTGACTCACTTCAATATGCGATATGCATAAGAAAAAATGCGTAAAGTTGGCAGGTAGCTTGCACATGTATTAATTTAATATGCATATTGGCGCTGTGAAAGTAACAACGTACATTTATCTGGCGGTTGGCTGGCCAATTTGCAGTTGACGATAGCAGAAGGATTTTCAACAGTAAGCTTTGCACCACTGTGTAGGTGTATAGGTGTTGACTTTCACAATAATAAATCGTGCGATATTCCTTCTCAGAAATAAGTTACGGCAAATCACGCAGACACTGTATTTGACCCATTAACACAATGTGGCCAGCTGCACCTGTAATCAGTTGCGTGTAAGCAGGCTTATCGCTGATTTCCGACAAGCGGATAGTAAGCTAGAAGAAGAAGAAGAAGAAGAAGAAGAAGAAGAAGAAGAAGAAGAAGAAGAAGAAGAAGAAGAAGAAGAAGAGGAAGAGGAGGAGGAGGAGGAGGAGGAGGAGGAGGAGGAGGAGGAGGAGGAGGAGGAGGAGGAGGAAGAAGAAGAAGAAGAAGAAGAAGAAGAAGAAGAAGAAGAATAAGAAGAAGATGTTTTGCTCTGAATTCACCATTTAACAGGTACAAATTTTCGCGGGGGGGGGGGGGGGGGCAGGGTCGCCGAGCCTCCCAAGCACAACTCCGCAGCGAATATTTTGCTCACACACGCCATTCATTCATTCATTCATATGTATATATATATATATATTATTTGAAGAAGAACAAGAGGAAGGAGAAGAAGAAGAAAAAGAAAAAGAAAAAGAAGAAGAAGAAGAAGAAGAAGAAGAAGAAGATTTTTTGCTCTGAATGCACCATTTAACAGGTACAAATTTTCGCGGGGGGGGTGGGGGGAGGCAGGGTCGCCTAGCCTCCCAAGCACAACTCCGCAGTGAATATTTTGCTCACACACGCCATTCATTCATTCATATATATATATATATATATATATATATATATATATATATATATATATATATATATATATATATATATATATATATATATATATATTATTTGCAGCTAGCAGCTATAATTAGATAGTCACTGTATACATACTGAGTCTGCTTAGTGTTCTAATAACCAAACCAGCTAGCTGTTTTCACCCATATTCCTTCCTGCTTCAAAACAGGTCGATGCACAAGTTTCCTTTCTGACGACCGACAATGTGACAGACTGAGTTTAACATGCCTTATTCTTTAAAATGAGCATGATTACCACGTTTTTTCACGTAAATTTACAGTCATTTGGGGAAACATTATCTGGTGGGAGGCTTATCTACTGTCTGGGGTGCCATCTCGTTGATCAGGTACATAATAGCAATTAGGTTGGGTGAACGGGTGTAATGTGAAGTCTGGTGCCTTTTGGACCCCTGTAGCCGAGCCTGCCAAAGAGAAATGAGTGGTACATGGATTGTGAAAGAAGGCAAGCATTGACTTATCGAGTCACTCGATAAGGGCACAGATGTTGGCGCACACTTTCTGCCTTGGAAGGTGGTGGACGAAACCGAAGAACTCGGAGAAAACCATCGTGCACGATTAAAGTGGTAGGAACTTTCTCCACACGCTTCCCAGGACGAGAATCGAACCCTGGTCGCTGTGGTGAAAGGCGAGCGCCTTACCGCTCAGCCAACAGTGCACCCACAAAGTGAAATGAGGGTGAGGTGGAAGGGCAAGGGAAGAGCACTGTGCGAAATAAGCCTTTGGCCGGGTGCCCGGGTTTCTTCATGTGTCACATGCATCGTGTGCACTATCAATGTCATGTATATGCGCAACGTCAAAGGCTGTATTCAATTTGTGCCTTTTAAAAGCTATTGTGCTTCAGTTCAATGATCTCTTCGAAATTTAGTCCAAAAAATAATGCGTTCTAGTATTTTTTCATGAAGAATTACACTCTTTCACTCATCAGATGCAGCCATTTTCAAAAGTTCTTGTTACAGGTTTACCATATTTGTAAACAAACCAAGGGGTGCCCATGCCATGTGCTGACTGGTATGTTTATCCGCCACCAGGTAGCACCCTTGGATGATCGTAAAACTGGGCGCTGCCGATGTCTTGCTTGCACTTGATAAAAAATAGTTTCTCAGTTCTCAATTTTCATGAAATATATTTTTGCAGAGATTGAGGTTGAATTGCTTTAAAATTATGCTGTTGGAAAATAGGCAGATCTACAAAGAAATATATAAGGCTTACAAGATTGAGCAGGGAGTTTTAATATTTCGCCTTCAGATGACGCTGCCAGAGTGAAGGCAGCAGACAATAACCTAGCAGACGATAAGCCAGCAGACAATAAGAAAAGTGATCGATTAGTTATGGCAAATACAGGGTTATTGTCTGCTGACGAGTGCAGCCAGCAGACAATAACTTCAACCTGAGCAGACCACAAGGAAAGTGAGTCTGAGCTATGGTTGCAATGCATAGCTAACATACTTTTCTACCAAACTGATGAAAAATTAACTATATTTTGTTTCATCCAAAGCAGGAGTTATTTTTTTATTGTTTGCTAGCAACAAATTTCGTCCAGTTACCGTCTTGAGATCTACCGCCATCTCAAGTCAATGGCAATTTGAAAATCTATTTAAAAACCGACCCAGCGTGAAAGTGTCCAGATCGAGCCTCCGGGTGCAGCCTGCCCGCGTATACATTTACATATTACTCTTAAGTATAGGGTATCGGATTCGCAAGGGCCAATAGTTGATTTATCGAAGCATTTGTTCACATCGGATAAGCGAGACTTCAGCAGTGCCTTTCTCATGTGAACATGCCACCAGAAATCGACTATTGGGCCGAAGCCAATCCGATGGCGATAACTTGTTTACAAGAGAGAGAGAGAGAGAGAGAGAGAGAGAGAGAGAGAGAGAGAGAGAGAGAGAGAGAGAGAGAGAGAGAGAGAGAGAGAGAGAGAGAGAGAGAGAGAGAGAGATTATGGTATTTTGTCGTTGTCTGTGGCAATTATTTATTTCCAGTTTGTTACAATGTTGCTATGTTCATGAATGAACGTAGGGATGGGTCACTATGAGCACAAGCCCACGACTGAATAAAAATAATCTTTTGAAAAGGCTTTGTTTGTATTGTACTTTCGACAGCTGTCGATCAGATTCAGGGCTCCAGACAGTCCCGATATCCAAGATATCGGGATTGTCTGGGGCACTGAACATCAAAACGTTTTTGCCACAAGGGAAATGAAAATACATGCACTGTTTTGATCCATTCTGAATCAAAACCATGTGGATGAGAGTTCGGGCAAAGATGGGCATTTATAGGCAAAAATCTGATACGAGGTCCTTTTTATCAAAACATAATTTATTGAATAATATGGGCCTATCTTTCAAAGTTTTGCAATAATTTCAGTATGAAAAATTACCTTGCCACGTTACAGGTAGGCTACAGACCTATCAAAATTTAAGTTACATGGCTGTTTTATTCTTAGGAGGCCCGCTTTGTCCTGGTTTACAAAGTCCATCTTTTGTCATATTCTTCTGATCACATACTGCATTGGGGCCAATTTACTGGGCCTACAAACAAGCAAAAATGATTTGCCTATTTTTTGCTCATTTTACATGTGTGACCCCCCTCCCCCCATGTATAACTTAATGATGATTTTAAAAAAAGGCTTGCTAGGTCTGGGAACCCAAATAATTCCAAGATATCTGTGTGGCTAAAACGACACAGAATATTTCCGAGAAGTCTGTATGTAGGCATACACAAATCCTTCCGCGAAGTTTGCAGGGCATGTAGGAGTAAACAAACCCATCCGCTCACGAACCTAAACAAATCCATCCGCTAAGTGTTAGGGTTCTAAAGAGTGCTACCAAAAATTACCCAAAAATTCACAAAAAAGTCAAACAAAAACCCGTGGACGTCCAATACTCCCATATTTGAGTACCTGGGACCCTTGATGGGCCCATTTTGACATTTTGGCCGCACAGGGCAGGGTCCAAGGAGCCCAGATCCAGTCCCAAATTGGCGCCACAGTTCCCAGTATTTCCTCTATACTCTTATGAAGGTGGGGTAAATGGAGTCATTTTTTGCTCTTTGTGCATTATGAAAAACTTGACCTCCAATACTCCCATATTTGAGTACCTGGGACCCTTGATGGGCCCATTTTGACATTTTGGCCGCACAGGGCAGGGTCCAAGGAGCCCAGATCCAGTCCCAAATTGGCGCCACAGTTCCCAGTATTTCCTCTATACTCTTATGAAGGTGGGGTAAATGGAGTCATTTTTTGCTCTTTGTGCATTATGAAAAACTTGACCTCCAATACTCCCATATTTGAGTACCTGGGACCCTTGATGGGCCCATTTTGACATTTTGGCCGCACAGGGCAGGGTCCAAGGAGCCCAGATCCAGTCCCAAATTGGCGCCACAGTTCCCAGTATTTCCTCTATACTCTTATGAAGGTGGGGTAAATGGAGTCATTTTTTGCTCTTTGTGCATTATGAAAAACTTGACCTCCAATACTCCCATATTTGAGTACCTGGGACCCTTGATGGGCCCATTTTGACATTTTGGCCGCACAGGGCAGGGTCCAAGGAGCCCAGATCCAGTCCCAAATTGGCGCCACAGTTCCCAGTATTTCCTCTATACTCTTATGAAGGTGGGGTAAATGGAGTCATTTTTTGCTCTTTGTGCATTATGAAAAACTTGACCTCCAATACTCCCATATTTGAGTACCTGGGACCCTTGATGGGCCCATTTTGACATTTTGGCCGCACAGGGCAGGGTCCAAGGAGCCCAGATCCAGTCCCAAATTGGCGCCACAGTTCCCAGTATTTCCTCTATACTCTTATGAAGGTGGGGTAAATGGAGTCATTTTTTGCTCTTTGTGCATTATGAAAAACTTGACCTCCAATACTCCCATATTTGAGTACCTGGGACCCTTGATGGGCCCATTTTGACATTTTGGCCGCACAGGGCAGGGTCCAAGGAGCCCAGATCCAGTCCCAAATTGGCGCCACAGTTCCCAGTATTTCCTCTATACTCTTATGAAGGTGGGGTAAATGGAGTCATTTTTTGCTCTTTGTGCATTATGAAAAACTTGACCTCCAATACTCCCATATTTGAGTACCTGGGACCCTTGATGGGCCCATTTTGACATTTTGGCCGCACAGGGCAGGGTCCAAGGAGCCCAGATCCAGTCCCAAATTGGCGCCACAGTTCCCAGTATTTCCTCTATACTCTTATGAAGGTGGGGTAAATGGAGTCATTTTTTGCTCTTTGTGCATTATGAAAAACTTGACCTCCAATACTCCCATATTTGAGTACCTGGGACCCTTGATGGGCCCATTTTGACATTTTGGCCGCACAGGGCAGGGTCCAAGGAGCCCAGATCCAGTCCCAAATTGGCGCCACAGTTCCCAGTATTTCCTCTATACTCTTATGAAGGTGGGGTAAATGGAGTCATTTTTTGCTCTTTGTGCATTATGAAAAACTTGACCTCCAATACTCCCATATTTGAGTACCTGGGACCCTTGATGGGCCCATTTTGACATTTTGGCCGCACAGGGCAGGGTCCAAGGAGCCCAGATCCAGTCCCAAATTGGCGCCACAGTTCCCAGTATTTCCTCTATACTCTTATGAAGGTGGGGTAAATGGAGTCATTTTTTGCTCTTTGTGCATTATGAAAAACTTGACCTCCAATACTCCCATATTTGAGTACCTGGGACCCTTGATGGGCCCATTTTGACATTTTGGCCGCACAGGGCAGGGTCCAAGGAGCCCAGATCCAGTCCCAAATTGGCGCCACAGTTCCCAGTATTTCCTCTATACTCTTATGAAGGTGGGGTAAATGGAGTCATTTTTTGCTCTTTGTGCATTATGAAAAACTTGACCTCCAATACTCCCATATTTGAGTACCTGGGACCCTTGATGGGCCCATTTTGACATTTTGGCCGCACAGGGCAGGGTCCAAGGAGCCCAGATCCAGTCCCAAATTGGCGCCACAGTTCCCAGTATTTCCTCTATACTCTTATGAAGGTGGGGTAAATGGAGTCATTTTTTGCTCTTTGTGCATTATGAAAAACTTGACCTCCAATACTCCCATATTTGAGTACCTGGGACCCTTGATGGGCCCATTTTGACATTTTGGCCGCACAGGGCAGGGTCCAAGGAGCCCAGATCCAGTCCCAAATTGGCGCCACAGTTCCCAGTATTTCCTCTATACTCTTATGAAGGTGGGGTAAATGGAGTCATTTTTTGCTCTTTGTGCATTATGAAAAACTTGACCTCCAATACTCCCATATTTGAGTACCTGGGACCCTTGATGGGCCCATTTTGACATTTTGGCCGCACAGGGCAGGGTCCAAGGAGCCCAGATCCAGTCCCAAATTGGCGCCACAGTTCCCAGTATTTCCTCTATACTCTTATGAAGGTGGGGTAAATGGAGTCATTTTTTGCTCTTTGTGCATTATGAAAAACTTGACCTCCAATACTCCCATATTTGAGTACCTGGGACCCTTGATGGGCCCATTTTGACATTTTGGCCGCACAGGGCAGGGTCCAAGGAGCCCAGATCCAGTCCCAAATTGGCGCCACAGTTCCCAGTATTTCCTCTATACTCTTATGAAGGTGGGGTAAATGGAGTCATTTTTTGCTCTTTGTGCATTATGAAAAACTTGACCTCCAATACTCCCATATTTGAGTACCTGGGACCCTTGATGGGCCCATTTTGACATTTTGGCCGCACAGGGCAGGGTCCAAGGAGCCCAGATCCAGTCCCAAATTGGCGCCACAGTTCCCAGTATTTCCTCTATACTCTTATGAAGGTGGGGTAAATGGAGTCATTTTTTGCTCTTTGTGCATTATGAAAAACTTGACCTCCAATACTCCCATATTTGAGTACCTGGGACCCTTGATGGGCCCATTTTGACATTTTGGCCGCACAGGGCAGGGTCCAAGGAGCCCAGATCCAGTCCCAAATTGGCGCCACAGTTCCCAGTATTTCCTCTATACTCTTATGAAGGTGGGGTAAATGGAGTCATTTTTTGCTCTTTGTGCATTATGAAAAACTTGACCTCCAATACTCCCATATTTGAGTACCTGGGACCCTTGATGGGCCCATTTTGACATTTTGGCCGCACAGGGCAGGGTCCAAGGAGCCCAGATCCAGTCCCAAATTGGCGCCACAGTTCCCAGTATTTCCTCTATACTCTTATGAAGGTGGGGTAAATGGAGTCATTTTTTGCTCTTTGTGCATTATGAAAAACTTGACCTCCAATACTCCCATATTTGAGTACCTGGGACCCTTGATGGGCCCATTTTGACATTTTGGCCGCACAGGGCAGGGTCCAAGGAGCCCAGATCCAGTCCCAAATTGGCGCCACAGTTCCCAGTATTTCCTCTATACTCTTATGAAGGTGGGGTAAATGGAGTCATTTTTTGCTCTTTGTGCATTATGAAAAACTTGACCTCCAATACTCCCATATTTGAGTACCTGGGACCCTTGATGGGCCCATTTTGACATTTTGGCCGCACAGGGCAGGGTCCAAGGAGCCCAGATCCAGTCCCAAATTGGCGCCACAGTTCCCAGTATTTCCTCTATACTCTTATGAAGGTGGGGTAAATGGAGTCATTTTTTGCTCTTTGTGCATTATGAAAAACTTGACCTCCAATACTCCCATATTTGAGTACCTGGGACCCTTGATGGGCCCATTTTGACATTTTGGCCGCACAGGGCAGGGTCCAAGGAGCCCAGATCCAGTCCCAAATTGGCGCCACAGTTCCCAGTATTTCCTCTATACTCTTATGAAGGTGGGGTAAATGGAGTCATTTTTTGCTCTTTGTGCATTATGAAAAACTTGACCTCCAATACTCCCATATTTGAGTACCTGGGACCCTTGATGGGCCCATTTTGACATTTTGGCCGCACAGGGCAGGGTCCAAGGAGCCCAGATCCAGTCCCAAATTGGCGCCACAGTTCCCAGTATTTCCTCTATACTCTTATGAAGGTGGGGTAAATGGAGTCATTTTTTGCTCTTTGTGCATTATGAAAAACTTGACCTCCAATACTCCCATATTTGAGTACCTGGGACCCTTGATGGGCCCATTTTGACATTTTGGCCGCACAGGGCAGGGTCCAAGGAGCCCAGATCCAGTCCCAAATTGGCGCCACAGTTCCCAGTATTTCCTCTATACTCTTATGAAGGTGGGGTAAATGGAGTCATTTTTTGCTCTTTGTGCATTATGAAAAACTTGACCTCCAATACTCCCATATTTGAGTACCTGGGACCCTTGATGGGCCCATTTTGACATTTTGGCCGCACAGGGCAGGGTCCAAGGAGCCCAGATCCAGTCCCAAATTGGCGCCACAGTTCCCAGTATTTCCTCTATACTCTTATGAAGGTGGGGTAAATGGAGTCATTTTTTGCTCTTTGTGCATTATGAAAAACTTGACCTCCAATACTCCCATATTTGAGTACCTGGGACCCTTGATGGGCCCATTTTGACATTTTGGCCGCACAGGGCAGGGTCCAAGGAGCCCAGATCCAGTCCCAAATTGGCGCCACAGTTCCCAGTATTTCCTCTATACTCTTATGAAGGTGGGGTAAATGGAGTCATTTTTTGCTCTTTGTGCATTATGAAAAACTTGACCTCCAATACTCCCATATTTGAGTACCTGGGACCCTTGATGGGCCCATTTTGACATTTTGGCCGCACAGGGCAGGGTCCAAGGAGCCCAGATCCAGTCCCAAATTGGCGCCACAGTTCCCAGTATTTCCTCTATACTCTTATGAAGGTGGGGTAAATGGAGTCATTTTTTGCTCTTTGTGCATTATGAAAAACTTGACCTCCAATACTCCCATATTTGAGTACCTGGGACCCTTGATGGGCCCATTTTGACATTTTGGCCGCACAGGGCAGGGTCCAAGGAGCCCAGATCCAGTCCCAAATTGGCGCCACAGTTCCCAGTATTTCCTCTATACTCTTATGAAGGTGGGGTAAATGGAGTCATTTTTTGCTCTTTGTGCATTATGAAAAACTTGACCTCCAATACTCCCATATTTGAGTACCTGGGACCCTTGATGGGCCCATTTTGACATTTTGGCCGCACAGGGCAGGGTCCAAGGAGCCCAGATCCAGTCCCAAATTGGCGCCACAGTTCCCAGTATTTCCTCTATACTCTTATGAAGGTGGGGTAAATGGAGTCATTTTTTGCTCTTTGTGCATTATGAAAAACTTGACCTCCAATACTCCCATATTTGAGTACCTGGGACCCTTGATGGGCCCATTTTGACATTTTGGCCGCACAGGGCAGGGTCCAAGGAGCCCAGATCCAGTCCCAAATTGGCGCCACAGTTCCCAGTATTTCCTCTATACTCTTATGAAGGTGGGGTAAATGGAGTCATTTTTTGCTCTTTGTGCATTATGAAAAACTTGACCTCCAATACTCCCATATTTGAGTACCTGGGACCCTTGATGGGCCCATTTTGACATTTTGGCCGCACAGGGCAGGGTCCAAGGAGCCCAGATCCAGTCCCAAATTGGCGCCACAGTTCCCAGTATTTCCTCTATACTCTTATGAAGGTGGGGTAAATGGAGTCATTTTTTGCTCTTTGTGCATTATGAAAAACTTGACCTCCAATACTCCCATATTTGAGTACCTGGGACCCTTGATGGGCCCATTTTGACATTTTGGCCGCACAGGGCAGGGTCCAAGGAGCCCAGATCCAGTCCCAAATTGGCGCCACAGTTCCCAGTATTTCCTCTATACTCTTATGAAGGTGGGGTAAATGGAGTCATTTTTTGCTCTTTGTGCATTATGAAAAACTTGACCTCCAATACTCCCATATTTGAGTACCTGGGACCCTTGATGGGCCCATTTTGACATTTTGGCCGCACAGGGCAGGGTCCAAGGAGCCCAGATCCAGTCCCAAATTGGCGCCACAGTTCCCAGTATTTCCTCTATACTCTTATGAAGGTGGGGTAAATGGAGTCATTTTTTGCTCTTTGTGCATTATGAAAAACTTGACCTCCAATACTCCCATATTTGAGTACCTGGGACCCTTGATGGGCCCATTTTGACATTTTGGCCGCACAGGGCAGGGTCCAAGGAGCCCAGATCCAGTCCCAAATTGGCGCCACAGTTCCCAGTATTTCCTCTATACTCTTATGAAGGTGGGGTAAATGGAGTCATTTTTTGCTCTTTGTGCATTATGAAAAACTTGACCTCCAATACTCCCATATTTGAGTACCTGGGACCCTTGATGGGCCCATTTTGACATTTTGGCCGCACAGGGCAGGGTCCAAGGAGCCCAGATCCAGTCCCAAATTGGCGCCACAGTTCCCAGTATTTCCTCTATACTCTTATGAAGGTGGGGTAAATGGAGTCATTTTTTGCTCTTTGTGCATTATGAAAAACTTGACCTCCAATACTCCCATATTTGAGTACCTGGGACCCTTGATGGGCCCATTTTGACATTTTGGCCGCACAGGGCAGGGTCCAAGGAGCCCAGATCCAGTCCCAAATTGGCGCCACAGTTCCCAGTATTTCCTCTATACTCTTATGAAGGTGGGGTAAATGGAGTCATTTTTTGCTCTTTGTGCATTATGAAAAACTTGACCTCCAATACTCCCATATTTGAGTACCTGGGACCCTTGATGGGCCCATTTTGACATTTTGGCCGCACAGGGCAGGGTCCAAGGAGCCCAGATCCAGTCCCAAATTGGCGCCACAGTTCCCAGTATTTCCTCTATACTCTTATGAAGGTGGGGTAAATGGAGTCATTTTTTGCTCTTTGTGCATTATGAAAAACTTGACCTCCAATACTCCCATATTTGAGTACCTGGGACCCTTGATGGGCCCATTTTGACATTTTGGCCGCACAGGGCAGGGTCCAAGGAGCCCAGATCCAGTCCCAAATTGGCGCCACAGTTCCCAGTATTTCCTCTATACTCTTATGAAGGTGGGGTAAATGGAGTCATTTTTTGCTCTTTGTGCATTATGAAAAACTTGACCTCCAATACTCCCATATTTGAGTACCTGGGACCCTTGATGGGCCCATTTTGACATTTTGGCCGCACAGGGCAGGGTCCAAGGAGCCCAGATCCAGTCCCAAATTGGCGCCACAGTTCCCAGTATTTCCTCTATACTCTTATGAAGGTGGGGTAAATGGAGTCATTTTTTGCTCTTTGTGCATTATGAAAAACTTGACCTCCAATACTCCCATATTTGAGTACCTGGGACCCTTGATGGGCCCATTTTGACATTTTGGCCGCACAGGGCAGGGTCCAAGGAGCCCAGATCCAGTCCCAAATTGGCGCCACAGTTCCCAGTATTTCCTCTATACTCTTATGAAGGTGGGGTAAATGGAGTCATTTTTTGCTCTTTGTGCATTATGAAAAACTTGACCTCCAATACTCCCATATTTGAGTACCTGGGACCCTTGATGGGCCCATTTTGACATTTTGGCCGCACAGGGCAGGGTCCAAGGAGCCCAGATCCAGTCCCAAATTGGCGCCACAGTTCCCAGTATTTCCTCTATACTCTTATGAAGGTGGGGTAAATGGAGTCATTTTTTGCTCTTTGTGCATTATGAAAAACTTGACCTCCAATACTCCCATATTTGAGTACCTGGGACCCTTGATGGGCCCATTTTGACATTTTGGCCGCACAGGGCAGGGTCCAAGGAGCCCAGATCCAGTCCCAAATTGGCGCCACAGTTCCCAGTATTTCCTCTATACTCTTATGAAGGTGGGGTAAATGGAGTCATTTTTTGCTCTTTGTGCATTATGAAAAACTTGACCTCCAATACTCCCATATTTGAGTACCTGGGACCCTTGATGGGCCCATTTTGACATTTTGGCCGCACAGGGCAGGGTCCAAGGAGCCCAGATCCAGTCCCAAATTGGCGCCACAGTTCCCAGTATTTCCTCTATACTCTTATGAAGGTGGGGTAAATGGAGTCATTTTTTGCTCTTTGTGCATTATGAAAAACTTGACCTCCAATACTCCCATATTTGAGTACCTGGGACCCTTGATGGGCCCATTTTGACATTTTGGCCGCACAGGGCAGGGTCCAAGGAGCCCAGATCCAGTCCCAAATTGGCGCCACAGTTCCCAGTATTTCCTCTATACTCTTATGAAGGTGGGGTAAATGGAGTCATTTTTTGCTCTTTGTGCATTATGAAAAACTTGACCTCCAATACTCCCATATTTGAGTACCTGGGACCCTTGATGGGCCCATTTTGACATTTTGGCCGCACAGGGCAGGGTCCAAGGAGCCCAGATCCAGTCCCAAATTGGCGCCACAGTTCCCAGTATTCCTCTATACTCTTATGAAGGTGGGGTAAATGGAGTCATTTTTTGCTCTTTGTGCATTATGAAAAACTTGACCTCCAATACTCCCATATTTGAGTACCTGGGACCCTTGATGGGCCCATTTTGACATTTTGGCCGCACAGGGCAGGGTCCAAGGAGCCCAGATCCAGTCCCAAATTGGCGCCACAGTTCCCAGTATTTCCTCTATACTCTTATGAAGGTGGGGTAAATGGAGTCATTTTTTGCTCTTTGTGCATTATGAAAAACTTGACCTCCAATACTCCCATATTTGAGTACCTGGGACCCTTGATGGGCCCATTTTGACATTTTGGCCGCACAGGGCAGGGTCCAAGGAGCCCAGATCCAGTCCCAAATTGGCGCCACAGTTCCCAGTATTTCCTCTATACTCTTATGAAGGTGGGGTAAATGGAGTCATTTTTTGCTCTTTGTGCATTATGAAAAACTTGACCTCCAATACTCCATATTTGAGTACCTGGGACCCTTGATGGGCCCATTTTGACATTTTGGCCGCACAGGGCAGGGTCCAAGGAGCCCAGATCCAGTCCCAAATTGGCGCCACAGTTCCCAGTATTTCCTCTATACTCTTATGAAGGTGGGGTAAATGGAGTCATTTTTTGCTCTTTGTGCATTATGAAAAACTTGACCTCCAATACTCCCATATTTGAGTACCTGGGACCCTTGATGGGCCCATTTTGACATTTTGGCCGCACAGGGCAGGGTCCAAGGAGCCCAGATCCAGTCCCAAATTGGCGCCACAGTTCCAGTATTTCCTCTATACTCTTATGAAGGTGGGGTAAATGGAGTCATTTTTTGCTCTTTGTGCATTATGAAAAACTTGACCTCCAATACTCCCATATTTGAGTACCTGGGACCCTTGATGGGCCCATTTTGACATTTTGGCCGCACAGGGCAGGGTCCAAGGAGCCCAGATCCAGTCCCAAATTGGCGCCACAGTTCCCAGTATTGGTACCTGCTATACTCTTATGAAGGTGGGGGTAAATGGAGTCATTTTTTTGACTCTTTGTGCATTATGAAAAACTTGACCTCCAATACTCCCATATTTGAGTACCTGGGACCCTTGATGGGCCCATTTTGACATTTTGGCCGCACAGGGCAGGGTCCAAGGAGCCCAGATCCAGTCCCAGAATTGGCGCCACAGTTCCCAGTACCTGGTTACCACTCTATACTCTTATGAAGGTGGGGTAAATGGAGTCATTTTGCTCTTGTCGCATTATGAAAAAACTTGACCTCCCAATACTCCCCCATATTGAGTACTGGGACCCTTGATGGGCCCATTTTGACATTTTGGCCGCACAGGGCAGGGTGTCCGAGGAGCCCAGATCCAGTCCCAAATTGGCGCCACAGTTCCCTCTTATGAAGGTGGGGTAAATGGAGTCATTTTTTGCTCTTTGTGCATTATGAAAAACTTGACCTCCAATACTCCCATATTTGAGTACCTGGGACCCTTGATGGGCCCATTTTGACATTTTGGCCGCCACAGGGCAGGGTCCAAGGAGCCCAGATCCAGTCCCAAATTGCGCCACAGTTCCCAGTATTTCCTCTATACTCTTATGAAGGTGGGGTAAATGGAGTCATTTTTTGCTCTTTGTGCATTATGAAAAAACTTGACCTCCAATACTCCCATATTTGAGTACCTGGGACCCTTGATGGGCCCATTTTGACATTTTGGCCGCACAGGGCAGGGTCCAAGGAGCCCAGATCCAGTCCCAAATTGGCGCCACAGTTCCCAGTATTTCCTCTATACTCTTATGAAGGTGGGGTAAATGGAGTCATTTTTTGCTCTTTGTGCATTATGAAAAACTTGACCTCCAATACTCCCATATTTGAGTACCTGGGACCCTTGATGGGCCCATTTTGACATTTTGGCCGCACAGGGCAGGGTCCAAGGAGCCCAGATCCAGTCCCAAATTGGCCGCCACAGTTCCAGTATTTCCTCTATACTCTTATGAAGGTGGGGTAAATGGAGTCATTTTTTGCTCTTTGTGCATTATGAAAAACTTGACCTCCAATACTCCCATATTTGAGTACCTGGGAACCCTTGATGGGCCCATTTTGACATTTTGGCCGCACAGGGCAGGGTCCAAGGAGCCCAGATCCAGTCCCAAATTGGCGCCACAGTTCCCAGTATTTCTCTATACTCTTATGAAGGTGGGGTAAATGGAGGTCATTTTTTGCTCTTTGTGCATTATGAAAAACTTGACCCTCCAATACTCCCATATTTGAGTACCTGGGACCCTTGATGGGCCCATTTTGACATTTTGGCCCGCACAGGGCAGGGTCCAAGGAGCCCAGATCCAGTCCCAAATTGGCGCCACAGTTCCCAGTATTTCCTCTATACTCTTATGAAGGTGGGGTAAATGGAGTCATTTTTTGCTCTTTGTGCATTATGAAAAACTTGACCTCCAATACTCCCATATTTGAGTACCTGGGACCTTGATGGGCCCATTTTTGACATTTTGGCCGCACAGGGCAGGGTCCAAGGAGCCCAGATCCAGTCCCAAATTGGCGCCACAGTTCCCAGTATTTCCTCTATACTCTTATGAAGGTGGGGTAAATGGAGTCATTTTTTGCTCTTTGTGCATTATGAAAAACTTGACCTCCAATACTCCCATAATTTGAGTACCCCTGGGACCCTTGATGGGCCCATTTTGACATTTTGGCCCGCACAGGGCAGGGTCCAAGGAGCCCAGATCCCAGTCCCAAATGGCGCCACAGTTCCCCAGTATTTCCTCTATACTCTTATGAAGGTGGGGTAAATGGAGTCATTTTTTGCTCTTTGTGCATTATGAAAAACTTGACCTCCAATACTCCATATTTGAGTACCTGGGACCCTTGATGGGCCCATTTTGACATTTTGGCCGCACAGGGCAGGGTCCAAGGAGCCCAGATCCAGTCCCAAATTGGCGCCACAGTTCCCAGTATTTCCTCTATACTCTTATGAAGGTGGGGTAAATGGAGTCATTTTTTGCTCTTTGTGCATTATGAAAAACTTGACCTCCAATACTCCCATATTTGAGTACCTGGGACCCTTGATGGGCCCATTTTGACATTTTGGCCGCACAGGGCAGGGTCCAAGGAGCCCAGATCCAGTCCCAAATTGGCGCCACAGTTCCCAGTATTTCCTCTATACTCTTATGAAGGTGGGGTAAATGGAGTCATTTTTTGCTCTTTGTGCATTATGAAAAACTTGACCTCCAATACTCCCATATTTGAGTACCTGGGACCCTTGATGGGCCCATTTTGACATTTTGGCCGCACAGGGCAGGGTCCAAGGAGCCAGATCCAGTCCCCAAATTGGCGCCACAGTTCCCAGTATTTCCTCTATACTCTTATGAAGGTGGGGTAAATGGGAGTCATTTTTTGCTCTTTGTGCATTATGAAAAAACTTGACCTCCAATACTCCCATATTTGAGTACCTGGGACCCTTGATGGGCCCATTTTGACATTTTGGCCGCACAGGGCAGGGTCCAAGGAGCCCAGATCCAGTCCCAAATTGGCGCCACAGTTCCCAGTATTTCCTCTATACTCTTATGAAGGTGGGGTAAATGGAGTCATTTTTTGCTCTTTGTGCATTATGAAAAACTTGACCTCCAATACTCCCATATTTGAGTACCTGGGACCCTTGATGGGCCCATTTTGACATTTTGGCCGCACAGGGCAGGGTCCAAGGAGCCCAGATCCAGTCCCAATTGGCGCCACAGTTCCAGTATTTTCCTCTATACTCTTATGAAGGTGGGGTAAATGGAGTCATTTTTTGCTCTTTGTGCATTATGAAAAACTTGACCTCCAATACTCCCATATTTGAGTACCTGGGACCCTTGATGGGCCCATTTTGACATTTTGGCCCGCACAGGGCAGGGTCCAAGGAGCCCAGATCCAGTCCCAAATTGGCGCCACAGTTCCCAGTATTTCCTCTATACTCTTATGAAGGTGGGGTAAATGGAGTCATTTTTTGCTCTTTGTGCATTATGAAAACTTGACCTCCAATACTCCCATATTTGAGTACCTGGGACCCTTGATGGGCCCATT
>CAXHWN010000787.1:0-18000 GCA_964020975.1 Hermodice carunculata | reverse complement strand
GTAAACAGACTGCATGCTTCCGGCAAACTGGATCAGCTGAAAATAATGCTTAAGGATTCGCAAACTGATATCCTGTGCATCAATGAGACATGGCTTAACGGAGTTGACCATGTAGCTGATAACTATCAAATTCCACGTTTTACTTTTGCAAATCGAAATAGACCAGGGACTAAACAAGGTGATGGAGTAGGGATGGATATATCAGATAATCTTAAGTGCAAACAGCGCCCTGATTGTAACCCAGATATAGAATCATTGTCAATCGAAGTTACCCAAACTGGTTGCAGACCATATGTTGTTACTACTATATACAGTTCACCTTCCTCAAACAATTCCTTTTATGAGCACTTATCGGACTTTTTTGAAAAGTTATCAAGTGAAAATAAAGAGCATTACATTTTTCGGGATATTAATGTTGACCTGAGCAATCAAGGATCTGATAACCTCCTTTGGTTTATAACCAGAGGCTTTCCGATGAGCCAACTCATAAATGAACCCACCAGAGTGACCAGTTCCTCACCACCTGAATCGACCATACACATACAACATGTCCCACTCACGTGCGACATACCAGTGTCATACCAGTTGATATAAGTGATCACCACATGATTTTTGTTGTTCACAAACATGGAGATGGTAAACCAAGCAAAAATCGACATGTTACCATCAATTACCGAAACTTTAAAAAATTAGTCAAATTGATTTTACCAATGAACTTTTATACATTCCTGGGGACATTGTGAAAATATTTGAAGACCCTAATGACTCATGGGAAACTTTTAAAGATCTACTTTTTGAAGTCATTGATAGACATGCACTCCTGGTGCCAAAACCAGTACACAGCAAATCATAACCCTGGATCAATAGTGAAGCGATGGACACGATTCACGAAAAAGACTACCACCCTAGAAAGTTTCGTCAATGCAAAAACTCTGATACAGATCCAGAGCTAAAGGTAATATGCAACAGGCTTTCAAGGATTCCCGTAACCGACTACTGACAACAATTCGGCGTGTAAAATCAGAGTACTATGCGTCAATAACAGAGGAAAATCGGTTCAACCCAAAGTTGCTTTGAAAACATTTAAAATCACTATTCCCTGGTTCCAAATCACCAGCACCAAGTAAGCTGGTCATAGATGGTTTATCTATTGACGAACCAACTGAAATAGCAAACAAGTTTAATGACTATTTTACTTCTATTGGTCATAATCTCACAAATGGAACCAGCTAAACAGATCCTCCGATAATACCTAAACGAACTAATGATCTGTTTGAACTTCCAATGGTCGATGAGACACATGTGAGAAAGATTATTAAACAGATGCCTAATGGTAAGGCAACAGGCCTTGATGGTATAAGTGTTTCGACTTCTTAAGAGCAGCCTTGAGGTCACCTTGCCGGTGATAACCTGGAAACTTAACCTCTCTTCAAAGACCGGCATAGTCTCAGACGACTTCAAGGCTGCAAAAGTAACACCTAGACATAAGGATGGAAACAGTGAAGACAGAAACAACTATCGCCCAATATCAGTTCTGTCAATTATGAGCAAAATTTTAGAAAAGATTATACATGAAAGTTTCTACACCTTTGTAAACTCACGTGATCTTTTAGTAAATCATCAATCAGGTTTTAGACACCTGCATTCTACTGGGACTGCACTTGTTGAGTTTTATGATGAGCTTCTTTTAAACATCAACAATGACAAGCTAAACGGTGCAATATTGATAGATTTACGGAAGGTTTTTGACGCAGTAGATCACAAGGTTCTTATCCAAAAAATGAATGCCTATAGTGTTGAAGGCACCTCACGTGCCTTCTTTCTGTCATACTTTTCCAACAGGAGGCAATACGTATCTATTGGAGCGAAAATATCGGAGTCTCTCCCTGTTACAATTGACATCCCTGAACGGTCAATCTTAGGACCGTTATTATTTTTATTATTTATAAATGACCTGCCAGATACGCTTATGTATGCTCAGGCTCATCTTTATACAGATGACACGAGCATTCTCTGTTCGGACAAAGACATTGGAGCACTAAGTTTGAAACTAAATCAAAACATGGCTAAGGTCTCTGAATGGCTCTATCAGAACAAGCTTGTATTGAACATTCCTAAATGTCGGTCAATTCTTTTTTGTACCCACCAGCGTCTTTCAAAATGCAACATTGATGGCTACAATGTTTCAATTGATGGTTCACGTATACGACAGGTCAATGAAGCTAAACTGCTTGGTGTTATTTTTGATTCAGCATTGACCTTTCAGGCCCACATTGACAAAATATGCAAAAAGATTTCACAAAAACCTGGACTTCTGAAGTACCTAAGAACAATACTACCCCAAGACTACACGAAACTACGGTTCAATGCTATCGTTAAACCCCATTTTGAGTATTGTGATATTGTATGGGGTAACTGTAGTGCAGGACTGTTTGACAAGGTCTACAAACTCCAAAAATGTGCGGCACGAATACTCACTGGTGCCTCTTACTTAGATCATACCGAGCCATTATTCCTACAACTACAGTGGAATGCTTTATATGACAATTTCAAATTCCACAAATGCATTCTAACATATAAGGTTATACCTGGGAAAACGCCCTCCTATATTCGCGATTGATTGGTCTTTACAAGTGACGTTTCCACACAAAGTACCAGATCAACCAGCAAATCCCTCCTATATGTCCCTAAACCTAAAATTGATATATTTCGCAATAGTTTCTCCTACTCTGGCCCCTTCAATTGGAACACACTTCCGGAATCTGTTCGTCTGGAACCATCACTGGAAAAGTTTGAAAGGAGCCGCTGGAAAACCAAGCCATGAATTTTATTGACTTTCCTCTTTTTTATATGTATATATTGTAACTATTTATTTCAGGGCCAAAATGTAAACTAGCGTCACGCTTATTTTGTAACCCTTGTGAAATAAAGTATATCTATCTATCTATCTTAAAGTAAGTAAATGGTTTATCTAATGCTTTTGGGCTTCTTGAGTTTTAACTTTTGGCAGAAGCTCATTTGGCATACATGTGAATGTACCCTCCTTCCGGTCGAGTCTTTGATGCATTTTATAAGATAGGTCCTGATCTATCCTGAGCCTGCTTTGTAAGTCAAGGCGGATTTGGACTTTTTGTCCAAAACCGTAACTGGCATTATTCTGGAACGTGGAGTATGTGCAACAGGGAGGAAAGAACAAACTTGTTTAATAAGTAGTATTAATATGATTTTGTTTGTTTGTTTTTTTTTTTTTTTTTTTTTCTTTTTGTTTTTTGTTTTTTTTTTTTTTTGTTTTTTTTTTTTTTTGTTTTTTTTTTGTTTTGTTTTTTTTTTTTTTTTTGGTTTTTTTTTTGTTTTTGTTTTTGTTTTTTTTTTGTTTTTGTTTTTTTTTTTGTTTTGTTTTGCTTTTTATGGGGGGGGGGAGGGATTTAAGCTAGTTGTTGTTAAATAACCATGCAAGTCAATGCAGATTGCAATGAAAATTCACATGTTTTAGCTTCTTCTCCAAACCAATCTATTGGATTCATTTCAAATGTCGTAGAAATGTGCCTCGGGTGGGTCTTTTAAGCGGTTTGTTCCAATGGTCAGGTGTCAGTGATTTTTAGACTTTTGATGATTTTTTTTTTTTTTTAGTTTTATCTGTAAAAAATCTTCTTAGGTCCTGATTAGCTCACTGCTTTAAAATTGCATTGGGACATGTTTGGGGTTACTTGGGCAATTTGTAATACACCTATTCTCCAACATGGCAGTATAGCTAGTTGTGACCGATTGGCATGACCATTAAATATTAGTCTTATTTGGAATTCAGCATGTTATATAATAGAGCACTTCCTATACAAGGAAAGGACACATTTTCTGGTTTAAATAAAGTCAGATGGCACTAGATGTATGCCACCGGAAACAATGAAGGTAGAATTTAACATAAAGTTTTGCATGTAAAACAAAACTGACAATGTTTGGCAACTTTTTCAGCTTTTTGCCACCTAAATAGACGTTGCCCGGAAGGGTTATCTTTATGTCGCTATATGAGGATATACTCGTAAAAGACGGTGAGAAACTTCAATTATTAGATATGGCAGTAGCATTATATCAGAAGCCAGTAATAAACTGAATAGTTTCATACTAGTACCAAGTTGAAAAACGTTGCAATCATAACTCAATCCCTTTAAAGCAAACAAAACGAATCGAGACACTATCCTGAAGTATAAGTCTGGGAAATTTTGATATATTTGCTTTATGTATAAGAAGCCTATATCATGAAAAGTGGATGAATTAATTTCAAAGTTATCAGGCTGCTATATTGGGGGGGGGGGGTGTTGCAACACTTAGCAGTAATAAATAGTATGCCTCCTGATATTTATCACGCGTAAGATTCTCTTATCTCGTTGGGCATTTGACTTATACGCATGACGGTGCTCCTCTTTGTGCTCGTCCGTTTAAGAGAATGGGTTTTTGTTTACTGCATTTCAACCTGAGGCTGATTGAAGTTACATACTTAGACCTAACACAATGATTTGAAATCACATAGGCACACTGGTTCAATCATCATTTGAAATGTGTTAATTCCAGGGGATCCAGATTTAAAGATTGGTGTTTCCATCCACGCAACTACTAAGGTGTCTGCCTATTTCATGAACGAAAATAATTATGTCAGTGGACCACAGTTGCTACTTGGATTTTGAAAAAACAAAAACAAAAACAAAAAACCAAAGAAAATCTCTTTGTTGATGTAAGTTACAATTGTAACATTTTTTAAAGATAATTCCTGTCTATTTGTTTTTGTATACATTTGATTTGTTTTGCGGAAAAAATACTGCAAGGCAATAGTGAATACAGAAAGGGGAGTCCGCGATCGTAAATTAAATTTACCTATGTATTAAAAGTCCTGTTACTTTGCCAGCACAAATTTCTGGGCTCCTTCCACCTTTCTGTTGTTTACTGTTATGCATAAAGAGCAAAGTTTGCAGAGGTGAGGGAGTTTTACGATTTACTATTATATTATTAGTAATACCAACCGTATCTGTTGTAGAGTTTGTCTTCTTCTTACAAAAATGTAGGTGAGGTAGTTTTACCATTTACTCTTAAATTAGTAATAACCAACCACATATCTTGTAGAGTTTGTGTCCTTCTTACAAAAAATACTTTTTATACTAGCGGCCAAGCGCAATAGATGGACTAGAAATGTTGTATTCCCATGTTGGTTTCAATCAGTTTGGTGCAAAATTATATATGGTCAGTGCCATTAAATTTGTACCTACCTTCTTTTTTTGCAATTCACAGCAACGGGTACCACGATTACTAAAAATATGACCATGGCGCCCACAGCCATTATTACCCAGATGGGGAATTTATGATCGCCCGCTGTAAATATAAGAAAGTACATGTTTGCATGGTCAGGGACAGTAGCTTGGCAGATATGTTTAGACAGACACAAAAAAGGATAGTGCATTTTTTATTATGAATATAATAGCCCAAATATTCCAGCTCCACACAATATTGTGGCTTTGGTGAATCACAATACCAAACTTTTCAGATGAGTGAAATACGGATCTAATTTATCTTGATCCATGGGCTGACAAAATGACCATGGGATAAATGTTATTTCGCCCACTGTGACATGCCTGCAGAGGTATGACAGGCGCTTGTTGATGTTATTTATACAATTCACAGACTTTCGTCTCATGGCATAACTATTTTCCACCTACATTTTGATATTCTGAGTATTCCATGCAGGACCTGTGAAGAAATTCTCAAGGAAGGGTAAATCTCTAATTGATTTTAGACTGTAAGCCTTACAATTAAGTGAAAAGCTGACAACATCAATCACATGAGAAAACCATACAAACACAGATAGTCATATGTGCTGAGACATTGACAGGAGCTTTATTCGAGTACAGATGACTGCTAGCTGATAATGCTCAGTCATGTGATTATTATCATTAGATGGTTCGAAATAGCCTACATCAAATCGTCTTTTGGTCCTATGGACACCTTTGCCTGAATATCAAGAGTGCCTTTGGAACACTTTATCTCCTGAAATAAGCTACCAGTATTATTTTGGAACATAATGTAAAACGTTCAATTGTATGTCGATAATGTAGACTGGCATTGCACTTTTGGTGATCATGAGAGTAACGTTCCTTTCATCACTTATCCGATGCCTCAACTCCAAACGATGTTAATATGAATGTACAATTAGTTACCATCGGTGTTCTGCAGCTTCATGCATGAAAGCAAGTTGATCCTCTAGCATGAATCTTTGCGTCTAACAATCTCGTGACCCACTGACTGCCATAAGCCAAAGAGTATTACCTTCAGCATTTTTATTTCGAGTCAAAATTGTCAGCGGTATATCACAATCTAACTCAGTTGTTGAGCAAGTGCACTTTGAAATAAGCTCGACTGGTGTTGTTTTCATCTAATGATGAAAACAAAAACAAGACACAGAAACGTCCCAATTAAGCACTAAGAGTGTATCAGCATGTCAGGGACAAGGCAGGGATGGCGCTGGTAATTAGAAAAGGTTCAAGTTGGCTGACCTGGCCGCTTAATATAAAAAAAAGCTTTTCAAAAGCCCTTACATTTATATCAACATACCAAACTACTGGCAAGATGATGTTAACATCACTCAGTAAACAGAGAGTCTCAGCCATCTAAGTCACACTGTATCACAGAGTATTATTATTATTATTATTATTATTATTATTATTATTATTATTATTATTATTATTATTATTATTATTATTATTATTATTATGATTATTATTATTATTCCAAAACTGCACTTACAACACAGTAAGCGGCCAATATTTTGCATACTATATCGTAACAGGAATGACCCATACATCAATTTATTTTCCTTTTTCTTACCTCCGATAAGATGCACACATACTTCATGTTCGGTTAGCAATCCAGTCGAAGGATTAGGTACTCTTACTGTACATATTAATAATGTCTTTCCTCGTTTCAGTGGAAAAGCTATGAGCGTTTGGCTCACACTGACAAGAACTGCTCCATATTTCCTGTGGGATTTTGTTTCTTTGTAAGGTGTTACATTAGTTATATTTTTCCATTCAACGTCAGGAGGTGGCCTCGAAGCTCCAACATCACAAATCAAGGATATTTTGTCTGTAACAGTCACTTCACGCACTTTACTGCAATTTGAAGAGCCCACATCTTCTCCTTCAGCTGTTCTAATTCTGCCCCGGTTTTTTGGTTGCACTGAAAGGCACAATGAAGCATATAAACCCCACAAATATATTATTTCAAAATGGCACCATAACCCAATTGTCTTACAACTTGCTTTAATATGTGTGATTTCTTAACATATTAAGTTGCATTTATTTCATTCCACCTTTTTTTATGCTTTCAAATAAATAACACTGGAAATGGAAAGCGAAGCACTACTTTAAAGGGAGCTAAGTAAGTGGGTAGCTTTTAAATAAATACTCCCGTTATATTGCCTCTCTCGTAAAATATACTGCTGGGGAAAAAGTCCCCCCCCCCTTTCCCGCCATTTGTTTCAGATGGGCCACTCTATATTTGCCATAATATAGAAATCATGGGTGTCGCATGAACGGTTATGTAACATAATCAGGATTGCTAAGGGTATGTAATAGCAGATGCAAATAGAAGATATCAAGAAAACAAGTAAAAAGTAACAGATCTGCGAAAAGTGTGTCTACTATGGCTTACAGGTTACTCACAACTGGCTGAATTGAAAGGGGTATAATCGTTGGGATGTTGGAGGCTGGCATTTTCAGCGGGAGGTTGCTAGGATAATGTGATGCTCCAGGCCATCAGTAAAAATGTGGTGGGACCGTTATCAGGAAACTTAAGGATGCAAGAGGAAAGCTGTATCTGGGTGACCAAGACTGCCAGTTGGGCCCGATGACCGTTACTTGATCCAGTGACTGAGGAGACAACAGGTTCTTTCCACAAAGGTTTGCAGAGGGATGTATGGCTGTACCTGCCTGCTGCGGAGAACGCAATGTCATGATGTATAGGGCAATTACAGCAACAGATAGAACAGCTCTCATCAAGGGGAATACGAAACTAAGTGGCACGTGATACTTGGATAAGATCATGCCAATAGTCAACGAATGGATCCAACAGTTTCCAGGGTCACCGTTTCAACAGGAAAACGCACGAGCACACACTCCCATTCAGTATCTAGAGAAACCCTTGATATCACATTGCTACCATGGGTAGCCTGTTCCTGACCTGTCCCCCATCAAGCATTTGTGGGATGTGCTTGGCCTGTGAATCATTCATGAGTTTGAAGAACCTGTAGCCCCCCTGGACCAACTGGCATGCAGGTTCACAGACCAGTGGAATAATTTTTTTCTGACACACCAACTGACAAGAACAATGCTAAGGTGGTTCAAAGGTTGCTGACAAAAGCATAGCGATCACATCCACCATTGATGCATGCAGCATCCCAATAACAACAGCATTGAAAACCACCATTTCCTTAGACTTGCACAAGTCCCTGGTGCATGTCCCGATTTTCCCATCCCACGGTCCCACCCAGAAGTGCGATACATTTTCCCCTCCTCGAAGTTAACTGTATAATATTACCCTAACTACATGGTGTTATTAAGTAGGTCCTACTGTTTTGTTTTTTTTTTTTAACTGGTCGACACTGTCGCCTTGCCGGTTTCAACAGTAGCAGCTTTTGAGTCCTAGTCAGTTCTCATCCTAAGTGAATGACACGAGTCACATGACACCCTGATAAGAAGCACAGTTTGGAAGATGACAGGAGGCTGGCAAGACGTACTTTGCCTCTGGCTGTCACAAATGTCTGCACTTATTTCTAACAGACATCATGCCTCTCAATAGCGATGGGGGTTGACCATGATTGTATGGGTCTTCGCCCCTACTATTGGATTGGGTGATGGGATTGTGGTACCTGTCAGGGAAAGGGAGTTGTGGTGGTCAACTGCCCTTGCTGTCAGGCTTGTGGTACCTGTCAGGGAAAGAGAGTTGCGGTGGTCAACTGCTCTTGCTGTCAGGCTTGTGGTACCTGTCAGGGAAAGAGAGTTGCGGTGGTCAACTGCTCTTGCTGTCAGGCTTGTGGTACCTGTCAGGGAAAGAGAGTTGCGGTGGTCAACTGCTCTTGCTGTCAGGCTTGTGGGACCAGTCCCGATAAGGGAGTTACGGTGGTTAACCGCCCTTGTGGCCTGGCTTGTATGTTCTGGTCAGGGAAAGAGGGTTGTGGTGGTCAACTGCTCTTGCTATCAGGCTTGTGGGACCAGTTCAGGTCAAGGGAGTTACACGGTGGTTAACTGCCCTTGTGGTCTGGCATGTATGTCCTGGTCAGGGAAAGGGAGTTGCGATGGTCAGCTGCCCTTGCTGTCAGGTGGCATATTTTGTCCCAGCTTGGTGCTTGGGCAGGACTGGAGAGTTGCAGGCGGGCGTATGTGGGTTAACAGTAATTGGATCTGGGTGGTCCTCACAAGCGGCTGCTATACATTTGGTATGGCACCGGTATACGTGTATGCATACAAGCCTCCAGCTTGTGTGATCACTGCTATGGTGGGTTGTATCATAGCTATGGTTGCTCTTTGTGAAGACATGAGTAGCTACATGAATAAAGATTTTCTCAGTGCGATCTCTGTGGTGATTAAACAGCAATTGGCATACTGATTCACCTTGGGGTTCCTATACTTGCAGGTTTCAACCCCTGATTTTGTGTTTGCTGTATTTTCATGAGCCACTACGTATAACACTGGGTTGTAGGTCTATGTGTATAGTTGGGACTGCAGGGCCTGGCGTGTGTGTATATATAATTATGTCCCTGGTGTTTATATATTTTCCCACACACTTTTCATGATACTGGCAAGCTTCCAATTGTTTACATGTTTGAATAATCATAATTTTATTACCCCCAAAAATAAGGAAAAAGTAAAATGTTTTTATTGTTTCGGCAGGATAGCCAGGACAGAGAGCTGCTTGGGGTTTTATTTGCTTGAGACGGGGATGCGTATGTGCCTGTTGCTCTATAGGCAACAGGTCTCAAGTTTGATATATCTGTTTGTACTTATGTGTGTAATGGCAATTTTGTTTCCCTTGTGTATGTAGCCCCGTCTTTGTTATTTTAGTTCATGATGTCAACTCTTGGGCGACCTGTTCCCCGATGGTGGGTGTGAGGTCAGGGCCTCAAGGTTCTGTCCACACAGTTCCTTGTCTTTCAGTAACGGAGGCCCTCAGACTGATCAATGGATTCTAGTACGCTTGTCATTGCTGTTGTGGATATCTGTTGACGGCGTAGGCCAAAGGTGACATTGTCCGTGTATCTCGGCACACATCAATGTATTTTTGATACTTTGCCTGTTGATTTTAGAGCTGCTTATTACCATATTTCTTTGTTGTCTAGAACTTTGGCATTGAACTTCCCTTTTATGTTTTTCTTTACATTCTTACTTGCACGTCCCAGAGATTTTCTGACATTGGTTATTTTCATTTCTGTTCATGCATATCTGTAATAATTATGATTGGTACCCTTACACTTGCTCCTTCTGTCAGACTTGGACAATATATTATGTTAGGCTGTTGACTTTTGATTATGATCGGTCTTGTGTGGCTCTTTACATGTCCCCCTTGATTTTTGGAGGGGGGTGGGTGGGTTCAATTGTTGTATTACAATGAGTAACATTCACAGCAAGGTTTCAGTTGCGCATTTGTACTTGGTCAAGGACTAGTACCGTACTCTTTGCAGTGTTGCACGTTTACATCTTCTGCTATGGCATCGGAACAAGCCACATACCAGCCTAAAGTATGTCTGAAACAGGGGCACACTTTAAAGGGGAGGGACGTGTTCCCTTTAATTTTAAGGCTTAAACCTCTGGCTATAGAGACCAACTGGCCCGGGGAACAAGACTTGGCCAGTGTGTCAAGCAAGTATCCCATCACCAGTTATTCAGAGCCGGAACTGCGAGGGGAGTTTGCCAAACTTACAGGCTATGATGCCAGTGTGGTGTTAGAGGCTGCCGGCCTCCCGTCTGATAGGCAGGGCTGCCTGCTTGCACTGCATGCTGCAGTGCTACAGGCAAATACATCAGGAGCCCCGGAAGGAACGCCTCTGCAGCCTGGGGATGCCAGAAACCCAAGGCACACAAAAGGTATCAAGAGGGTGAGTGTTCTGAACATAGCTAGTAAATATATAACAGTATATAAAATGTATCATGTATATAATGTGAAAAAAAAAAAAAAAAAAAAAAAAAAAAGGTCGGAATGGGATTTTCAAGGGCCATGCAGTCTGTCATTAGGACGGGACATGTCTTCTTCTCTACAGTATGATGTGACTTCCTGTGGTTTCTTACACCTGTGGGCTACATGTATTACCATGTATCTGCTGTACACCTGTAGTAGGTCTGCTAAACAGACATGGCACATGGACATGGACACCACAAAGTATATATGCATTGTATCGTGTAGAGGGGGCTACTGCTATGTCGTTTTGTTACCCCTGTGTGTGTCCCTCACTATTCAATGATGATTATACACTTTCGTCTTATCATTACTTCATTTGAGAACTTGAAATGTGGGCATATTGTGGGTTTCTTGTGTTTGACTCGATTGGGGTCCGGCAGCTGATTATTTAAATACATTTCTGCCGGTTTTTAATTTAGGCGGCCACTGCTACTGTGACCAGTGACCTTGAGGAACAACCTTGTCCGTCCACATCAGACGACCCCCCTCGGATGGGCCAGGAGGCGTCCAGGCTGTCCTCACTGGAGCAGGAGGTAAAGAAGCTCAGACAAGAGGCGAACAGTGGCTCGGTGGATACAGCATTGGCCCAGGTGCGAACCTTGGCAGCAAAGCCACATGTGGAGACTGCTGTGCTCCTGGCAGCACTGGAGCACCTGTCAGACACGGCCCAGAGGTTGACCCACCAGCAGGCTGACCACTATAAACTGTGCCTAAAAGTCTGCAGGGATATGGAGAGGGAGGGCGACTTAAGGTCCCTTGTAATTAAGCTTGTTGGGTCAGAGGTTGCGAAAAAAGTCCACAGTGCTGTGGAGGGTTGGAAGAAAGTTCAGCGTAAATGGACGGAGCTTGGGTCGGCAACAACAGCGGACAGTGTGCCCCCCGGGCCGGGGGCGTCATCTGTGGCTGTTACACGCCCACCTATGGGGATGGGTGTCAGCTGGCCAGGGTATGCTCCTTTACCTTACCCTATGTATCCTGGCATGCACCCAATGGGTATGGATAGTCACCCTGGTTTAAGGGGGGGCTACCGTGGGAGGGGTAGAGGTAGATCTACTGAAGAACGGTGTTACTACTGCAAGGCAGTGGGCCACTTCATTGGTTCTTGCCCAAAATTACAAGGTGTGGGGAAGAAAGAGTAATATACGGTATGCCTACCAACATTTGTTTCAGGTACATGTTGTGCTATGTCACATGTGTAAAGACTGTTCCATGTGTCAATTTACTTGCTTTCATCTGGTGTCATTTAGATTATACTACCATATACGTGCTTTGATACAAGTTCTCTCACATTATGTGGCCCAAGTAAACTTATAGCATCTAGGCCTATGTTTATAATTATGTTGTCTAAATATGTCATGTGCATTTCCTTGCCATGTATCTCGTTGTTGTACTTATAGGACATTGTTTTCACCTTTGTTCCTTACAATACTGCCAGGCTTCCATGTCACTTTGCCATGCTATCTAAATGTTTACAAATATACTGGCATTCGAACATTTTGCATTTCTGGTACCTGTGTTTAGTTTTCAGGTTATCTCAGCTCTAGACACCCAAAGGGGACCTTATCTCCTAGTGGGCTTGTTACAGCTCACGCTGGGTGGATAGGATTGGGGTGACCTCCGCGGGGTCATGTGGCCGGGTCCGTCTGCTGTTTTCTGTTATGTGGGCATTTTCTTATTTTCCAGGGCTGGACACACATGGATGTGCTCACCCCTCAGTGGGAACTCGCAGCAGGTTTCTGCCCTATGTTCACGGCGGAGGACTGTAGACTGCATCCCGGCTGGGTGACCTGGCGGGGGTCCCCTCACGATCCTTCTACCCATCAGGTTGATGCCATGCCATTACAAAACATTATGCAGTGGAATTCACAATTTTTACCTGTGGAACAGCAATTATTTCGAGACCCTACTCACTTTGTGGCCGGCCAACTGCACTCTCAGTTATCGAATTGGGAGTTTTTATTGGGACAGTTAGAGCAGGGGTCATCTGCTATGGTACTGATGTGGCTCAGAGAGGGGGTAAGAGTGGAACATTTTTTCAGGCATTTCAAAGGGAACTTCAAAGGGCGATCATATGATTGTGACAGTCCCCCCCACAGAATCTTCCCTAACTGTTCTTCTGGGCGCAGGCATGCTGCATTTATCGCCCGAACATTGAAGGAAAGGATTAAAAATGGTTCTATTGAAGTGGTAGGGAAAGTAGGTGAGGTTGAGCCTCCTAGAGTTGTGATGGGTATCTGTATTGAGCCCACTAGGCCTCGCCTGTGCCATGATGAGAGGTACCTCAATTTGTGGATTACAGATAACCCTTTCAAATTAGATACACTACCTGATATTCCACCTATATGTCCCCCTGGTAGCTTCATGTCCACTTGCGATGAAAAGTCTGCCTATGATGGACTGGTGCTACATCCAGACTCCCGGGATTATTTTGGCCTGCACTTTGGTGGTTACTACTTACGGTATAGGACCCTTCCTTTTGGCTGGAAGGCTAGTCTGTTTGTCTATGACACAGTTGGGAGACAAGTGACCTCATTTCTCAGGTCAAAGGGGGTACGTACACTCCAGTATATAGATGATAGGTATGTGGGCTCCATCAGTACTGGCGTCTCTCTCAATGAAGAGGATAAATATAGGTGGGCCATGGCCCTTACCTGTGCTGTGCTCACTGCTCTTGGTTACACAATTGCCTTACGTAAGAGTTGTTTAGAGCCAAAACAACAGATTTTATACCTTGGTTTAGTAGTAGACTCCAATGCTCAGAGTTTTTCCATACCCATAGCCAAAAGGGAAAAATTTGCTGTTTTGCGGGAATATATTTTGGCCAGAAAGCAGGTTACATTGAAGACTCTACAAAGATACATGGGCAAGTGTACTTTCTTTGCTATGTGTGTCCCTGGTGGCAGGTTGTATACTCGGTCCATGGCCCGAGCTGTGTCGTTAGCCCACCGCAACAGTAGAATGGTTGTGTTGACCCCAGAATTGAAAGCTGAGATCTGCCATTGGGAATTTATTGACACGTGTGCCGAGTGGCTACCATGGCAACGTGAGACACACATCCCTCTCCAAATTGTAACTGATTCATCAGGGTTTTCATGGGCTGGGGTGACTCCTGTTGGCACTATGCGGGATTACTGGCCTGGAGATGACTCTCGGCCTATTCACTTGAAAGAAGCAGAGGCTCTCATAAAGACCTTGCAGTGTATTTTGGATCATGTTAGGAATACACGGGTGGATGCCCTAGTGGACAATCAGGCTGTGGTCCAGGCATGGGAGAATGAGGGTGGGAGAGACCCAACATTGAATAGTTATATAAAAACTTTGTTTACATTTTCCCAGAAACATAATTTCCAGCTCCGGCTTTCTTATATACCCTCCAAGAGTAACATGGCTGATGAACCCTCACGTGGGTTGACCCTGAGTGACTCTATGTTGAGCCCCTCATCATGGCACCAGGTGGAGTCTTGGTATGGACCCCACACATTTGATCTCATGGCTTTAGATTCTAATGCTATGGTAGGGGTAAATGGGAAATACCTACCTCACTTTACACCCTTTCAATTACCCAACTTCTCGCGTGTCAATGTGTTTTCACAGAAATTACTGTCAGGGGAAAATTATTATGTGTTCCCCCCATTTTGCTTGATTGCACCACTGTTGCGATTTCTGTTGCAGGAGGTGGCCAGACCACTGCATTGTACAATGATATTACCTCGGCTATCCCCCATGACCTCTTGGTGGCCAATTGTGATGGGTCATGCTGCTAACCTGCGATGTTTGGCTAGCAAAGGTTCCCCCTCTGCAGTGCTGGTCCCTTCTAAGCAACGTTTTGTCTCCTCCAAGGCTGGGCTACCCTATGATTTGTATGTCGCCCGGCTAATCTTAAAGTGAGCTCTTATTTGGTTCATATTTTCTGTTTGTAGACACCCAGGGGAGTCCACCCTATATTAGATGACTTTGCATTGGATCAACGACTGAATTCCCTTTTGGACTCCCAGGCCACTTCCCATTACCAAAGGAAGAAAGCCTCTCTTGAGGACAGCTTGGGCTTATATATGTGGAAAACTTTTGGACATCATAACATCTTAAATATGGGACCTAGAGACATTTGCAAATTTCTTATTTGGAGGGATGGGCAGGGGAAAACCCCTGTTCACAATGTCTCATGTGGTGCTATGAATGATAGGAATCCAGCATGCCAGTGTCCTCGGCGATTGGCGGTGGGGACTGTCACATACCTGGTCAGTCACTTGAAGCAACTGTTTGAAAACAGGGGTCTGGGTAAGGACTGGTATGAACGCACAGGTATGGGTAACCCTGCCGCATCACAAATGGTACAGACTTATGTAAAGGCTGTGAGGGAGGAACAGAGTAAGGCCCATGTGATACCCAAGCAGGCTATACCACTTTTTGTAGATAAACTTATCCTTATTGCCCTTTACATTGATCGCAAATTACAGGAGCAATTGGCACCCCGCAGGTCAAAATTTGTTTTGGCTCGAGACCAAGCCCTGTTCAAACTATTGTTTTTTTAGTGGCGACAGGGCTAATGATATTGGCCTTATGCTTACCCAAGAGATCAAGCAGCTGTCAGAGGGTCGGGGATTTTTCATTCGCCATACATGGGGTAAAACATGTAGAGTTGACAGATGTAACACTTTTACAGTTCAGCGCTGCCCAGATGTGAGAATATGCCCAGTAGAAGGGGTTTACATGTACTTTAGTGTTGCCCAACAGATGGGGGTTGATTTATCTCATGGGTACTTATTTCGCCCTGTCTCCACAGGTGGCTCGGTACTGTCACAGGGTATGTCATATGCTTGTGTGTATGATCGACTCAAACACTATCTGGGCATTTTGGATATTGACGCTGGGGAATCTCCTCATAGCTTCCGTCATGGTTGTGCTATTGTTATGGCAACCCTCCCCCGAGTGGATACCAATCCCTCCCAAATGATGGAGCATATTGGATGGCGCTCCCCACACACAGCCCTGCGGTATAGTGGGCAGAATCAGCTAACTGATAATCACTCTACGTCTCCCTTATTCTCAGCCGTAGTGGGGGGTCACATGGCCCCCAAGGCAGCTCAATTATACCACCAGGTGGATAGTAGCACAATGCCTCCTGCCTTCCCTGGGTTAGTGCCTTCTTCACATGATTAGCAAGCGGATTACATCACTTTAAACTTGAGTTAGATATATGTATGTATGTATATCCATATATAGTCATATCCATGCTTGTCACTACATTGTTGCTATTTGCCTGCAACAGACGGTGTTGAACTTTGGTTCATGGTATATGGAGTGTGCTTCTTTCCCGTAGTGCATGTTTCCCAGGCAAGTCTTGATGTTTGTGGGTATTAGGACTAGTCTGGCTAGGGATGCCTATCTGTCCACACCATGTATTTTATTCACTCCCCATATACCGGTATGAGTTTTTTGGTGCATATACTCAGTATACATTGTCATTATCTCATTCTCTTTGTTGATGGCTTCACGATGCTGACTTTTATTATGATGTCATTAAAGATATTGCATTTCCAAGCTGTTGTTTGTGCTTACTTTACACAATGTGGTGACTGATGGTTATGGAGAGTGTTGCTTCTTTGTCAGTTTTGTTTCTTTTCATTTGATTTTGCTGCAGTGTTCATTGGACTTCTCCCCCTTACCTGCATAACGCATTTAAGATGTAACTTTTGTACATGGCAAAACTCTCCTGTACCTGTTTTGTTTTGGTGTAAGGAATGGGAGTGTGTGTTACGGTGTGTGCAACTAGTGTGGGTTGCAGATTTAAAGAGATGAGAGTGAATTATGGATTGCTATGGACAACTGAATGTGTCTTCCCATATCTTAATACAAGTGTGGAATAGCGAGTGTCATGTTCACTTATGGGTATGCTAATATCCTAAGTGAATGACACGAGTCACATGACACCCTGATAAGAAGCACAGTTTGGAAGATGACAGGGAGGGGGACAAGGAAGCGAGCCTAGGGCGAGAACAGAACTGGCCCGGAGATGGGAAGTGTCAAGGGGCTCCATTCACAGTGGGGGAACAGATTCAATGGCAAATGCCCACCCACCCACCCATTCTGTTTGGGGAGTTTAGTCATTGTGGGGCATACCTAGTGCCACCCCCCCACCCACCCTGGGGCGTGCCTGCTGGGGCAGCCGTGTGAATTTGGCACCTTGCTATTCCACCTGAATGTGTCTTCCCATATCTTAATACAAGTGTGGAATAGCGAGTGTCATGTTCACTTATGGATATGCTAGAATCCCATTATCATCGCGATAAGGCTGAAGGCAAAGTGGTCTTCAAAGGAATGCATGGCTAGTCACTGGCCACTCAAGCGAGACAAAGCTGACCGTCTCCCTCTGGCTGCCGACACCAGGGACTTGTCAAACTTGCACAAGCCCACTCTGGACTACCATCCTTTCGGTGGGAGTGACGTCACAAAATCCGGGGTTTCGCGGGATCCGAGAAGTCAAATCAGAGGTCAGACCAAGTTCAAGACGCCCAGAATATTTGAGTGGTCTCATTGTGTTGTGCTAATTACCCCCCACCCCCCGCACTCTGCGCAGTTTGGAGATCTGGCAAAGCCAGCCACTGGGCATTTTTTTGTTTTGTTGCGCAACATGTGACATGCTGGCGTAAAAGTGCCACAGCTTTTTTATTTTTGCAATAATGCAAAATGATCCACGTCTTGATTTAAGTTTTGTTGAGTAAGACCTCTGCATTTCTATGTGGTTCTTTTGTCAATTTAAACAAAAAAAAAAAAAAACAAAAAAAAAAA
>CAXHWN010000786.1:0-18000 GCA_964020975.1 Hermodice carunculata | reverse complement strand
TTACTTAAAGGTGCCTGGCTCAGTAATATTTTGTTGAGTCCTTGTGAATAGCATAATAATTAAGATTGTCATTTGCCACATTGCACATTGCTCGTGCCTTGCAGAAAATGTTTTCACAAATATCTGAATCAATTCTTCCAGGTACTATTGTCATTGAAGATGATTGGAAGTGATTGTGGCACAACTGAAAAAAGCCAAACAACATTGAATGTACATCTTCAAGTGCCTCTGCTGACAAGAGGGCTTGATTCTTTTCCATTCTTGTCATAGTTGATGCTGCCATCGCCTCCTTCCATTGGTGGAACCAGGTTCCACAGCTTTCAACTAAAGTAGACGGAGATCAGCAATGCCTTCAATAGGACGCAGTTCATTGAGAATGGACAACAACTGAAAGGTCTGCTCCAAGAAGGCAATGGTGCTATTCAAGCGACAACGTTGAGGATCACAGCTTCTCTGGTACTCCTGCAAATCAATAGTTACCATAGATGTTTATTTATTGAATTATGTCTCCGGCCTACTAGAGGGGAGTCAAACTGATTACTTTTTCCATCCGTCTGCCTGGTGTTCATGTCTGGGCTATAATTCACTTGATCTTGAACTGAGCGTTAAGAAACTTTACACACAGGTGCATTTGGACATAAGGATGTCTACACTACTTAATATATATGTCACAGTGGTAATGGTGTCACTTCACAATAATACTTCCTCTGGCCAAGAGGCTACACAACAGGGCGGGGGGGGGGGGGGGCGGGCTTTCATCTACGTATGTATTATTTCGTTTTATTATTATTTTAAATTTACAAAATACAGCTTGCTCATAACATAACAGAATTGCCTGGATATTGTAATTCGCAGGCCAAAATTGATATGTTTTTAGCAAATACATTTCATATTTGACTCATCATATGTAAATCTCTCGATGCTTCCCTTTCTCAAGGGAGGAAGTCAGAATGCTTTTTGGTGCCCCTCTCCCCCATTTACTTTCTGGCACAGTACTCCAAGTATTGCCACAAACTTTAACCATGGACAAATTTGACACCAAGGGAGCTGAGGAGGCAAATATGAAATAATAAGGTTTAAAGATCACATGGACCCAGATGTAGTTGCTAACATATTTGGAGACAGAGCTATCTACTATTCAGCACTGAATGTATTGCATTTGCACTTGTTTTCCATATCAGTTATCATAATTACAGTCCAGTATACCTTAATCAAATAAAGCATGTTATCATTCAGGCAGTCTTTTGCAAACTTGTTGCGCATTTTTTCACGCTAGTTAGGAGAGAATGTGCTCTCTAGTTACCCACTGAAACACTCTGAATGAGTTCTTCCAGTTGGTCCCATTTCCAAGCATCTACCTAATGGGACCAACAAATCACCCACTTCAGTGAAGATGTAATGTCCTGGGCATTCTTTTGTGGTGGCCCTGTGCCCCACGTGCCAAGGCATGGTTGCGTATTTTCTTTAGGTTGTGCTGAATGATAAAATTTGGAGTATGTTGTGGTGAAATTGTTTTCCCTGTTTTACTTTGAATATGTATCTTCAAAAGATTTCGGTTTGCTACAGCACCATCTTGACAGAAATACTCCACCTGCAAATCTTTGTTAAATGAATTATTACTTGTTGCTTTGAAGCTGAAGAGGAAAATTGTTTGTCTCGTATCGTGCCCATTTATCTGCCAACATTTGCCTGCATGACTATATGTTGACTTACTGCTGCCTAACAACAATTTGAATCTTAATTAAATATATTATTGTGGCAGAGGTATTCCTAAAAGTTTTGTTTGGCACAATATCTTTGTGTGTACTAGAATTTAGTTTTTTTTGCTCACGTTACTGAAGCAAATGGACAGGTAATATATTACATGAAACTGCAAATATATATCCAAGTGTGAGAAAGATTGGTACATGTTTATCTTGGGGGTAATATCCATATCTTCTTACACTCATATGGCATTGTGCATACCACTTAGAACCACAGACATAAGAAAGTGCCTTGCTCTTGTAGCCAGATACATCAGGGCACAATATTATGTATTTGTAGCAAATTTGCCTACAAAAATAAACCACAACTGATTCACATGTGAGTTTTTTTCTGGCATTATGGCAGTCTTACATAATAAGTAAGACTTTATTATTGAAAGAAACAAAAAAAAAACCCAGATTATGTTTATCTATTGCCCAGTTTAATTTCTAAGTTCAACTGACCTTTACACCCCACTTTTGAAGCTTGTCCACTGCGTTTCATGAAATAACAAACAAAACAGGAGCCTATGCCTATTTGGTGGCGAAATGAGCAATAGGGAACATGAACCCACCATGGTTCATATAGACAACCTGCAGTATGTCGGTTGCAAGAGTGACATCAGACTCGTCCGCAAAGAAACATATATATATATATATACATATATATATATATATATACATACATATATATATATATATATATATATATATATATATATATATATATATATATATATTTGTATGTATACGTCATCACTAGGATTTCAAATTTTCCCAAATTACATATTTTTTAGGCATTCACATATCAATTATTCTAATGAACATACCTTAACGTATTGATGCCAGTGCATCAGCTTCTGGAGTCATACTGACAAGACCACCAAAAGATGTGTCTTATTAATGACAGCCACGTCTTCCTACATCATATGAATGAACACGAAATATGTCAGGCAAATGGTAAAATCATATTATATTTTGAAACTTTGAGGAGGCCATTATTGCTCATATTTTATCTACAAGAAATATTGAAGGTTTGGTTTCCTTGTTCACTGAATTTAGTTTTGAAATTTATGCAGGGCATTTTATTTTGATATAGGCCTAATGCTGCACATGTACGTTGCTGGTACTTTTACATTCAAATGTTTGCTTGATGAAAGTCAAAGTTTATCTGTCTCCTGGATACAGTTAAAGCATTGGCCAAGTTAACAGTACCTTACTGGCACTACAGTGACTTATTCCAATTTTGTCGAGAACATGAAAAAGGCCATTAATATGCTTAAGGCAAGAAAGTTATTCCCATTTAATGATTTTGGGTCCATTGGAACCTTGTCATGTTGCACATACCTGGACGCTCGTCTTATCAAACATTACTCCTACAATGCGGTCCTGCCTTTTCAGGTTCAGCTTGTCTGCTGATTGGCGCATCCACTGAATGAGGTCATCATGCAGTCCTGGCTTCTGCTCCAAGTAGCTTTTGTACTGGTGCAGTGTTTCATGATTTGGTAGTATTAAAGTCTGCTGTTGTCTGCCACCAGTCAGATACAGAAATACCCGAGAGTCTTTTATGCAGGCAAATGCTTGACAAACTTAACATAAAATTGTTGTGGCCTAACACAGGGCCTGTTCTAACCATGCAGGGTCTGTATTGAGAATTTTGCAGGTGGGCTGCTAAAATATCCAGCTCAGCTCTTTGATGGTCAATCAATGCATTTTCAGTCTGCAGTCTGATGTGTAGGTGAGCAAAAACAGGCCTGAAGTAACTGTAGCTGCGATGATGATGTGCAAAGGCAATTTCTCAGAAGTACTGCCCTATCTAATCAAACATTAACATTTCTTTATTTTTGGAAAACATCGTAACTGTCTGCAGAATAGTATGTAGAAATTGTTAGTTTTTCGCTTACAGGGTTGGAAATAAATGAAATTAATTATGTTGAATTACTGAAAAGGCGTTACAGTCCCTTGGATTACATTTTTAATTTTTGCTACAGATTTTAAACTTCTAGATCTGTAGCTACATAAACATGATACATGTACATGTCGAGCAACACTGTCATTAGCCCATCAGATAACAGAAATATATAACCCAATTTTGACAAGTGAATAACTTTTTTGTTCCGAGTATATTTTAAACATCAGAATTGTGAGCAGGAGGGTGTGTGTAGCAGATATGAGCAGCAAAGGACTACATGTACGTGCCTCGAGCTACATAGGGGTAGCCTTGGATTTATAACTAATGCATTTCTTGCTTGTTCTAGAATCATCACTGTTACATCATTCGGAAGGACCAGCTCCCTTAATGTTACTTATGAGGCTGCTAAGCTGTGCTCAAATTTATCAGGAGCGCTACTGACAGTGACTAGAGCAGGGACATCGGGCAAGTTGCTTGACTCTGATTTGTTATGTTTAAAAATATCATTTCTGTGTGCCATTTGGCAATGGTCACAGGTATTTGGATCTTCAAAGGAATTGAGAGAGACGAGTGCAGAACATTTTTCTACTTCTCCTGTTACATGTAGCTGAGACGTTTTCATTCCGCATCTTAGTGCACTGGTACCCACCATCAGATGATGACCCTTCATATCTATGTCAAACCTCAAATTTATTTATCAAATCTAAGGAAAAGTCAAATTCAGAACTGCTGTGAATGATGGATACGATGAGCCAAATTTCTCCAAATGAAGCTGATATGCTATTTTCACAACATGAAATATGTCCAATGCAACTAACGGAAACTTCCTTCGTGATACCGAACATATCACATTTTGAAGTAGAAGATAAACTGACTATCAAAATGTGTTTTGTCCGGTTGGCTCTTTGTAGAAATATACATTTCGGATAGATTATATACACAGTTTTCAAAAGGCTGCAATGTTCCGTTGTTTTGTACAATGTCTGTCTATTCCAAAATAGACTTGTTTTCCGACACCCTTCGCACCTTTAATGCCAGTGACTATATCTGGATACAGCTTGTGCAATGCATTGTAGAAGGCTTTCTCTGAACTACAGTTATGCGGGTGGTCATCCTTGTACTGCTTATATAATGTTTGTGCAAAAATGTGGTTTTGCTGGTGCAAGGCATGACCATCCTGGCAATCCTACAAAATTCAAGATATTTATTGTAATTGATTGAACATTTTGTACAGAACTGTAACCCTATTATACCTGGTTTGACAATCATTTTCGACCTGTCAAATTTAATGATAGCCATGAGAGACAATTTTTATCCTCATATAATAACTGAAATAATGTTAAGTTTTGATATAATATGCTATATTTTCCGAAGACAATTGTAAAAATGAAAGCTGCATAAACGCTATACATATATTTTGTATTATATCATACAGACTGTATGACAAATGTCATTTGTTTATTCACACCAAAATAATTACAATATGGATAAGTTTGTTGAAGACTAGTAGTTGTGTTAATCAATTTCTTCGGCAATGTATACAACCACTGCAAGCTATATAGATCTTCTGATAGCAGTGTGTGCCTTTCACGTTTTTGGTACTGGGAAAAACTGACAAATTATGTTTCTTCACGCTAGTGTCTATGGGGACAGTCTAAAAACTGACTTGTCCAGATGGAATTTTACTAGACTTCATGTATTGATTAGTACCACTGTCGCATATTGTGATAGATAGAATCAATGTTGTTCTGAACAATTTCAGTTTTCATCCCACATCGCTACCACCACCACCCCCCCTCCCCGCCAGTAAGTAAATATTGATCTGAAGAACATTAGATGTTATATTCAGTAGCTTGCCCTTCAACGATGTGGATGTAACATACTTGAACTAAGTGTGACCAACATTAAAATACTTTTTTTTTTCATTTACACCGACCTTGATTAGTAAAAAGAAAGGTAATTTTAGCTCAATTGGCTTTGTCATTCAACTGGGATTATAAGAAGGTGAGTTTTCCATCTTTCCAACAAGTATCTTTTACTTCTCTGAAATGGTGGTTCTTTTGATTCTTTTCAAACTGGGTGCGGACCTAACTTTTCTGTGTTACTAACAAGTTTGTTCAAATGGCCATGCTCCAGATTTTTGTACAAAGACCTCTAAAATGCTTGACCAAACAATTGAATTTGAATTAAAACATCTAAGCATGAGCGTAAGAAGCAGGACCTGCACATCACATGGGTGACCTTAACCTCCTTTCAAAGGTCAGAAGCTCACTGTTAAATCAAGTTAATCGCTTGAAACCTATTTGAGCAATAACAACGTTGAACACTGTGGTGGCTCCATGTTAAGCCTAGACTTGAACAAAAAAGGGTTAACTTGACTTCATTCCCAAAATTACAGAGCCACCAGTTTGGTGAATTTCTAGGTCAACTGGGTGCCGACCTTTCACACAGGCCTATTGCACATGTTTTTTTTTTTCTTCGTTCCACCACAAAATGCAAAATAAATGGAATATTTTATTTTTTACCGTCTTGAAGGCACATCAAGGGCACATGTAGGTATCAAGGGTTAACTTCAAAGAGTCGGCAAAGTTGTGACTTAAGGGTACCAACAAGTAATAAATATTGATATTTCACATTTAAAAAGTTACAAATTATGGAGGTTGAGGATAACTTTTTATTTTCAACATATATCTAAAATCGAGAAGTCGTGGCCCTACATATACTTGTTCAGTGTGCAGTGTTTTTTCTCTCTTTTCTAAAATCTTTTCTGATGCCTGGATGATTGATTACAGGATGAAAGTGCTTGTGCTAAAGTTAATCACAGCTTATCTCTCTCAATATTTCTGATTGTCAGCCCACAGAACAGTATTCCCCAATGTCTGTTCATTTTTTTCATAATTATTTATTTTGTTTGAACGATCAATGTATAATATTGTACTTTTCTTCCCACAGTGGTTTCTGATCATTCGTTGACTCTGGGTAAAAAGGCCTAGTAACCAGTATGTAGCATATTCTCTGCCCATAGTCGCAGAGAATATGTATTTAGAATCACAACAAGCCTATTCAGAAAGAAAGGCAACACATCTCTGTTCATAAAAAAAAGACACAAAAAAAAATCTTGCGATTTTAAGAAAGCAGTTTGGCATATAAGTAAAAGGTCAATGTCTTTACTGAACAAAATATTCATTTAATTTACCGAGTATAGCTTGGCCAATGAGAGGCCAGTAATCCTCGAAGTACCGTTTGGGGTCGGGCAAAGGTCATTTGCGTACAACGAAGACTGGATTATTTGAAAAGTTGACAATAAAGGTGGAAAAAACGGCACCTTGTTGCTAGTGGAGCGATTGTTGCAATGCAATCGACGAAGTAGCTTCTTACGAACAACTGGAGGAATATATTATATTTATGCAGCGTACAAAAGCGGTTTAATCAGTTAAAAAATGCGCAGAGGCGGCACATCTCGTTTGTCCCTTTCTCTGCACTAACGTGAGTCGCACCCACAGTCCGGCGCCCTCGATCAGTGAGCAAGACTAACACAACAAATATTGACACATTTTTATTTTTCTGATGCAAATTCTTGTGTGTTATTCCATAAACATTTGCTTTTTGCGTAGGACAGACTCAATATACAGACACCTTTGAACACGGGATTTCTTTTTCTACTATAACGTTCACCTCAGGGTCATATCCATATTCAATGTAGCCAATATCCTTGTTTGATAGACCTTGTGTTTAAATAATCGCTGTCCTGCTTACATACACACGGAAATTGAACTGACCTTGTATTTATGCTCATCTTGTAGTACAGATAATAGACAGACATTTGCCCAGTATCCATTGTGATAAACTTGAATCATACCCCGATCAGATCTATTAGACCCCTGGAGGCGAACTGACCCCTCGTAATCTGAAAGCAATGTGGCATTGCAATCAACAGAGAAGAAGTATGAAGAGATATCAACAGCTAAATTGAAATGTGCGATGATAAAAATTATAACAAACTCTGTTAATGCTACAGCTTATGGATCACGGGGAATCTACCAGAAAGTGAAATTCGCAAGAAAGACTAAATCATCATTTTGCTTGGCGAATATAAAATGGTAATACATTCACTGTGACAAGCCTGTAATCATGCAAAAATGGTGAAGTGGTGCTAAGTAAAACAGAATAAAATATATTGATTCTGACGATATGTTTATTTTGTTACTCTGTTTGTATAAATTATGATAGGTATAACGGATTGTTTACGTAACATGAAAGAGATCATATATTAACCCTAAATCTTGTGACCGTTTTTTTTACTGTGTGTATAAAATCGATACGGTTATCTTTCCTTTACATCTTGAATTCCATCGTAAAAGACCAGCTTCTGGATATATCAAGGTCAACCTTTAACAAATCTAAGCTTATTATTCAAATTGTAAGGTCACCAGGTTGTCATGTGACCTTTTTTTTTTTTTTTTTTTTTTTTTTGGTTTTCAACCCTAGCCATCGTACGGAATAGTCATTAAATGTAACACTAGGTTTCTACCTGAACACCTCGCTAATTATGTAGGTGCATAAAGGCTACCCGATTACCTATTTTCGTACGCATTGGTAGCGCAACTAAAGATTTATTGATTTAAAAATATATGCGCTGCCTTTAACAATTCCCTAAAAATAGTACCTATTATGATGATGTGTCATCCAAGGGTCCCAAGATACAACCCAGCACCCAAGCAGGCCACGTGGGACATGTGCATTGCATACAGGTTCAGCTGCTGACTTGGAATGAAAACTTTGGTTGGTTTTATTTTCCTCATATATTGGAAAACTTTTCTCTAGTGTTCACCCACAAATGAACTTTTTCATTCAAACTATCTCTGCACAAGAGAAATGTACACACAAACACACTGACACACACACACACACACACATATATATATATATATATATATATATATATATATATATATATTAAACGTTTGTAAAAATATGCTTTGAAAAAACTGCTCTCTTTTTCTGTATCTCTTTCTGCTAAAATGCTGAAGTTATTAAGTCACAAAAATAAATAAATAAATATATATATGTATATATATATATTTATATATAGACAAATATATATATATATATATATATATATATATATATATATATATATATATATATATATACATATATATTTACATATATATAAGAATAATTCAACACTATTAAACTGAAAACATTGTAGTGGGTCCTCATTTTTCCGGAATGACTCGCAAAAGTGTCAGTTACTGTACCTTATTACATTATGCTAGAACCTGAAATTCCAAAATATTTAAAAAGTGCAACAAACAGTATCTTTCCATTTGGATTAATGTTGCTTATTTGAACGTAAATATGCATTTTTATTGGGGGGGGGGGATGAGTCAGCCAGCTGTCTACCATAATTATCATGAACGACATTCATAATATACAAGCACCATGCATAAAGTAATGCGATCTCGCGTATTTAACTTAGGTTGCAAAAATAGGAAAGCCGTCCGGCGCCATAAAGAAACATACTAAAGCAACTAAAGTGCAATTCAGGTATGTATCTCAGGGAAATCAACGTTTGCAATATTTATCCAGACCCAGACTTTAAATCAATACCATACGATTTGTCTTAAGGGACTTTGCATGGCAGTTTCACGGAATGTTCCCTAATGGCAAGTGGTCCTTTAGGACAGGTGTACTCAAATACACACAGGAATAGTTAAAATTATGAATTAGTAATATCCATTCATTAATATCACCTCTTGTACGTGTACAGCATGTATTTTAAAATTGTCATCACCAATAGGACGTTATCTTAAAATTTGTTATCACAGCATTTCTATAAATTATTTGTAAACAATAAGTAAAAATGAAAATATAAGCAAAAATACAATCTGGAATGGCGTATTGATTATAGCTTTAATATATCCTATCAGTTAAAATAGATGCTGATTGACATTTCTTTGCATGTTTTAGATCCTTGCCTTATTTGGTAAAATAGTGAGCGCGTGAGAGCTCGGCAAACGTAGACCGAGAAAATGAAGAAACATACGACACAAAACAGGTCACATAATTCAAAATACAAAGCAAAACCCAGATCCCAAAGACCGTGTCACGAACATCGTGCATTTCTGTAGGGGTGAGAATTTTTTGCGTTTGTGACAATTCAACCACTTCAAGAAATACCGGAATTATTTCACTATATGCAGACGCCAGGACAACATGAGGTTAAATATTCATTAAACGAACGGAATAATGAGAAGGAAAATCACTCGCATTAACGTTTGTATTACAACTGTATTCATCATATATGACACATTTGCCAGATTAGCCAGGATTTGACAAGTTTCAGCACACAGTCTGGCATTAGTTCACGCCTATGATAAACATACCTCTTTTTGTCGGGGATCCCTGTCTAAAGCTACCTGTTTTCTTTAGAGATACCTCGCATTTCGCCATACTCCTTTGTGTGCCAACATAGCATAAAATTTGCGATAGTGGTCTTTACGTTTTCGTGAGTTTTTAGTTATGGGTGGTTGGTAACCCTCTTACCACCAAAACTGTTGCTGCCATCTGTGACACACTGCCCACATAAACAATTATCATTATTGTTTAGGAAATTAACATGCTGAATAACTGCATCTAATAATAATGAGAGTGTAGCTCTTGGTACTAAATGTACACAGATTTGCAGATTGAATAACTTATGTTTTTATTATGTGGCTTATGTTAACTACTCTGTCCATCCCTGGGTCTGGTCTGCATGGTTACCCCCCCCCCCCCCCACTGTGAGTAACCCGCAAATCTGACAAGGAGTTAATTGATCCCATCTTGAAATGGTGTGCAGGGAGACTTGTTAGCTGCTAACAACTTTTGCCCCTTTAAACAGGTGGCGGGTATCAGAGGTTGGCATGAGGTCATGCTTGACCGTATTTTTAAAAGCCACCGAAGACGAATATTTTTTTATTTAATTTGATAAAATGACAAAACAACACTTTCAAGTGGTTTTTATCTGCGAACGTTTGTGTGATGAGTGGTGATTTTACTTTTGTGAAGTAGTACTAGTCTACCTGTTTCGATAGATGTTAACGCATCATAAATATCCATTATCGCCATCATAATTCGATTAATCAAGTGAGTTTTTCATCAAGCCGCTGGCAGGCGAGTTATTCTAATAACCGATAAAGAGGCAGAATTTTAAATTTAACACAAATTATTACAAATTTATATGCAAGGTCTATGTGCATTATGCAGGCAAAATGTTATGCATGCAAGATGTTAGTGATAGCACTGTGTGGGTAAAACACAGTCACACGTAGTACCGCCCAAGTGAGTGAGCACTCAGCAGGTGCTTCGCTGAGGTCATTGAGCCTCGTGTAACATTTCTTGCAGTGGCAGCCCATCCCCACCTCCCTTTAATGCGTCAACGCGTTTTATTACTGAATAAATGAATGCTTTGGAGGTGCAATTGGGGGCTTGTACAATTATCAGTGGTGTCCCATTCTCAATGACCACGACCACACAAATCCTATGTATGTCAGAACGTATAGCAATATGCTGGGCAAAATAAATTAATATACTTACAGTTCACTTCATCGTCTTTGTATTTGCACATCACCATATCAAAATTCATCTCATGGCACACATGGATATACATGGTAAAGGGAGGTTGAGCAAACGATTTTACATTCATAGACTTGGCATAACTGATATGACATTCTCCCGTATTAGTCTCATTTCCCAAACAGGCAACCTGTAGATATAACAAGATATCGTCAAGAACTTTTATGATGATGCTGCTGTTCATTTCTTAGGTAAGTCAATCAGGTGTGAGTATTTGAAGCCAACCGCATGTGCAGCATGTAGAAAAGGTGTTCCTGGTTTTTGCAAAGTGTTTTATACACCCATAAATATTGTACAAAAAGTCATCACATATACTGGTAAGACTTACTATTAGTAGTAGTAGTAGTAGTAGTAGTAGTAGTAGTAGTAGTAGTAGTAGTAGTAGTAGTAGTAGTAGTAGTAGTAGCCGTAGTGGTGGTGGTGATGGTATTAGCAGTAATATTTTATGGACAACTTTTTACAAGTGGACCAGGAACATGATCCAATATTTTTGTGCACGCAAATTATCCAGCAAGACAAGACACAGTTCCACTGACTACCCTGAGACTTCATTTCACACAAAGATGCCACAAATTACCATGACCCATTGCATGCATTAAGAAAAGAATATGTATGACCATATTCAAACTGCTCCCTGAAACCAATACTCTATCTGCAGCCAGTTTGATGATGTCTCTTTTATAAAACTAGTTGCAAAATTTGTTATTGTTTTTTGTTTTTTCAACATTTTCACCATTTTCTCTAATTCTAATTTTGTTGTCTTTTTATGATTACTATAGTACTTTCGAAACTAAACAAAACAACACAGAAAAAATAGAATTTGAACGATCTGACCCACAGGTTAGGTAAAAATTACGTACACCTGCATTGACATGTATAAGCTGACAGAACATTAACAATAGAGACATTCTATTACGTTGTTGTTTAATGAGCACACTATGCATTTTAGAAAAAGGAGAAGGCCTGAGAGAAACAGGAGGAAACAAGTTATCAAACGATCCTAGCGCCAAATATTAAAATAATTAAGGCTTCGCGCTTATCCAAGTTCTGCTGGGCAATTTTATAACAATGGCGTACATATTAAGCAAAGATGGCCCTCATTATGAAAAAGGAAAAAAAAACACTTCACATTCACTGCATGATACCTATTGTTAAGTAATTTAAAAACAAACGCCACACATTAAAAGTGAAATGATTTAACACTATTCCTCTAGAAAGAAAAGACAAAACATAATTTACTTAAAATGGCCTATTCCATACATTTTATAAATATCAACCCAAGACACATTCCACAGATGTTTCATATTGGTGTGCTCAATTACTTTGCATAGATACAGACTCAGATCGTCCTTGTTTGAGTCATAAAAGTATATGTCGGAAAAGAATCATCGGTAACAGCAAAATAAAGATTTGACTAAGATAAATTAATTGAGCATATGCGGTTACCATTATGTTATGTCAAGATTACCCGAACTGGCGTTGTACAAAATGCTCTCGTTGGAGCAACCTGTGTGTGTGTTAAACTTCTAATGTAATCGCAAGGCTTCAGACAATATAATGCAAGAATGCAGAGTCTCAAAATTACGTGAAATGAAAATCAAAGTTAAGCTGTGACAAATCATCAGAAATAAGTGCCTGGGTATCAGCTGTATATAGTTACAAAAATGACAGTTAAAACATCATATAATTCAGAATATTCACTGATAAAGGGGCGCTTGATATTCATTAAGTAACAAGAGTAGCAGGGGGTTTCAATTTATTTTGCAGAAGCGTGAGGTGAGCCGTCGCGAAAAAATTGAGTGTAGGAATGTACGCGTTTTTCTATAAGATTATGCGATGGTGGCGTGGGTCGTTTTTCTATCAGGTATAGTCAGCATGTGCGACAATAATAGGTTAAAATATTGCATCTAGTAAAAATAAAGTTTTTAAAGGTTTATCATTCTGTCGCTTGAGAAGCCCCGAGGTAAAATTCAATAACCTAGCTGAGGAGCAAAAACAGAGTACATGAAAAGAAGTTCTTTTGGAGGAGAACATTATTACTTTTTTTCAATAACCCTAAACTTCCAGGCAGAAAGTTTATTTTCACTTATGTGTCATTTCCAGGTAGGCGTATTATCTAAAACCAAACCTAAAAAAAATCCAAATATCTTTAAAGTCTCCGACTATTGTATATTGCAGCAAATGGAAAATCATGTATTTAGCTTTAGGTATATTTAATGAGATTGTATTGGCGATCGGCCATTATAAACACAATTTAATTCCAAGTTAATGTTTTGCGACACATGGCAATTGCTAAAAGAAGAATAGAAAATACTTCATTAAACAATACTTAGAGCCAACTAATGTAATATCAGTAGCGAAATTATATATATATATATATATATATATATATGTGTGTGTGTGTGTGTGTATATATATGTATATAATATGAAGAGTAGGGGGCCCTGTGGCAGCCAAGTGGTAATTGGAAATATACATTACCATTAACCATTAAAAAGAGACATTGATTGCTAACGTACAAATATAATTTACCCAGATCAGAGCACTTCCAGCGATATCATAATGAGTCAAGTCAGGTAGATGTAGACAATTATGTAGAGTGTCAAACGCGTGTGAAAAATCGAGAAAAACGGCAACGCCAAGCTCCTCAGAATCAAGGATATTTAATATTCAAGGTATCAGTTCAAAAGCAGCTGTTTCAGTAGAATGAAGTTTTTACAACCATGTTGACGTTTATGTGTGAATTAGGTATGTTAAAATTAGAATACCTTTGGTTATTGACCACTTTTTCGAATATTTTTTAACAAAAGTGGAAGGAGAAAATAGGCCTGTATTTGTCTAAAAAATGAATACCGTCCTTTTTTTGCACCTGTAATACTTACTCGATTATCAACTTCTATGTGAATATGGATTATTGAGGAGAGACAAAAGACAACTTGTGGGTGATACTATATATTTTATCAATTTCAATGAAAGATGGCCTGAGCCCTTGGCCAGTAATTGGCAGCATTTACTCAATTGTCACAAACTTAAGTCATTGTTTTGAAACACTAAGTCCATGGCCAGAATTGAGCAAAAGGCTGTTCCAGACACGTAGCCAAACTTGGTAGTATTTATTCAACTGTTACAAATTTGATTCATTCTTTTGAAACATAAACTAAGAGTACACAACATAATAAAACCTGATTTCTTGAAGACTTTCATAGTGAAAAGTAAGTGCCATCATGGAGTTTCTTTTACATTTGTGCTGTAGGATGCCCTTTGTTACAGTACCTGTTGGGAATTTTCCCAGGTTTATTCAGGTGTCTGGCTGTAAGTGCTTATTTTGTAATCACTGGTATTGAATATGTAACCCCGGTTTGTTTCTACCTCAGTTATGCACTGGCATGTGGTTAAACAAATGTGTCCTTTCCAGCTAGAAAAGACACATACTAGTTTAGGGGTAAGTCCCATTGTTCTTATCTTAACTTGTTCTATACTATTTAGTAATTGTGTTTGGTTTGATATGGATTCTGCATTCATATTGAAGCTCTGCACTTATCAGCAAAACTTCACTTATTTAGCTAAATCATGATTTGCTATGTTCATTTTTATTCATTATTATGTAGACTGTCTTTGTTGATTATTGAGCTTAGACAAGGAGCCGCTACTCAGAGAGACATGTACGGGAACAGGCTCCGAAAAACTGCTCTGAGTAGCTATCCGCTGACGCCCTTTTAATTTATTTTGGTTAATACAGCCTTCGTCAAAAATTCTACAGAGGAACGTGTGCAATATGGACAATAGTACTTCCATATGTATATTGATAAGACAGTGACAGGTTAGCTTGTGGAGAGTAAGAGTTTGGACTGCGGAATAGGGTAATGACTACTAGGAATTGGTTCTGGACAAAAAGACACAAATACGATCACCAGTGCTTATTTCAAGTTTTAAATCGTAAACATTTTTGGAATATCACTAAAGATCATTGGTGTAAATTGCAAATCTATGGTGATCTTTATCATTAAGGTAAGAAGTAAAATGGGTGTTTCTCACTGTTGTTTTCGCTGCCACATTCAGTCCAATATTTGCCAAAAAATATTGAAAAGTTTTGCAGTTTCACTTTTATCGGTCACCTTACAAATGTTTACAACGGAAAGTAAAGAAAACATTTGTTAAATTTTACTTATGTGGGGAAGTGACCTTATTATGTTCTAAGTCTTTGTATTATTACTCTTTTACATCTCAAATTGGCGGCCAATATATTGTGTTTTTCAAAGTCGAGTATTTGTATTGGGAATTTGAATATAAACTTGGGAGTTATGCTAATAAGTGGAATATAAGGAAATATCACTTGAAGTGCATGTAAGCTGCCTGTGGAAATTATCATGGCATTTACTAGATCTCAAAACACCGGTAGTTATCCAAGGAGAATGCTTATTTTTATGTTCATTTAATTTAGCAGTTTTAACAGGTAAGTACTTAATGCTTAAAATTTATTATGCAAATTTCGAATCTATCATAATCAATGTTCGGATTTAAATGCGGCTCTAGATCCAGTATATTTAAACTCAATACTATTTATTTCATGTAGAAAGTTCTGTATAGATGTAATACATGTACATTATACTTGAATGAACTTTGGGGACGTTTGATCCCAACGTTTTGGGGATCTCTTCCTCAGATGTCATAATAACCAGTTAACACCAATCTTTCGATAGAACAGTTATACGAGCGAAACGTTTCTGAGAGTGAGAGTGTGTTAAATTCAGGCATGTAATCTGAGAGAATACACATAAGTTTATCTTGTGAGAAAATGTGCATATAAACATGACAAAATGAGATGCCGATTGTATACTGCCCCGAACGTAGGTTCACATGGACGTCACCCGATAATACTATTAATAAAGGTCTGGCCATATATATATATATATATATATATATATATATATATATAAACATATTCACCGCTCCAGATTTATATATTAGATCACAAGAAGCAGTTCGAATCAAATTGAGATACTATACAAAAACCATGTACATCATAATTTGAATGTGCCCAAGGACAGAACTCAAGTGTATGTTGAGGGGGTACCCCAAAAAATCACCGGTGAAACAAGACACTGAACAAAACATGAAAACACATAAAACACACAACATAAAATCTCATTACAAACACAACATGCATATGCATTAACCATACCATGACTTTTATTTTTTTAAAGAGCGCACAAAAGGCGGTGCACGTCGAAATCATAAGCAAAGCACACTCAGCAGCATGGGCAGTCGGCTGATTGTTGATCATGTCACATAGTTCAGCTGTAGACATATGCTTCATGATGTGTTTTAAGTTCAAGTATTATCGTTGAGGCATTCAAAACAGGCACGGTATACATTCTGAATACTCATACAGACATATCATGTGGTAAATGATAAAGTGAAACTTTACATGCTTTAGCAATATTTTAATGTCATGATGTGAGACATGCAGCGTCGACGACGCGCACGTAACAGGAGACATTTCACAAAGATGAAAAAAAGTTCCAGCTTAAAATAATTATTAAGCTACACCCTGAGAAATACATGAACAATCATGTCATGTCAGGTCTGATCGTAGTCAAACCTTGGGTGATGTGAGCCTCCTGGTAAAAAAAAATGGGAGATGGCTTGATAAAATAATACGAGATAGGCTTACCTTTAGAGCGTGAGGAAAATTTTCAGATATATATACATATATATATATATATATATATATATATATATATATGTACATATATATGTATATATATATATATATATATATATATATATATATATATATATATATATATATATATATATATATATATATAAAAGAAAAACAGAAAAAAACAGAGCACTACCTGCTGAACAAATGAAGAACTAAGAGCTCGACTGCTCATGTGTGATATCAAAGCAATTAGGTGAGTAGTGTTGGATTTTTTGTTTGTTTTTTTACTATTTGCCCCCTAAAAGGAAAAAGAAAAATCTTCAAAAGTCCAAAGCCACTGGACTGTGCCCGTTCTACAAAACTTGGTTGAGCCTCACCCCAGTTACATTGCATCAAGTGTGAAGTTAATCTGGCTGACAGTTTGGAATAAGGGGTCAAAATGTGAACTAGTGTCAGAATGCCCATTGACTTACATAGTAATCAATAGGAGGCTGCCCTACTGATTAGTACTCGAATTTAAAAAAAAAAGTACTCGAATTAAAAAAAAAAAAAAAGTTAATGCCAGAAATCCACAGCAGTACCGCCTAGAGAACAACAAGTCGAAAACAGCAACCACACACACACACACGCGAAATGCAGCGCCCCCTGGTGACCATAATAAGACCTAGGAGTCCGTAGGAGTGTTTGTATGTGATATCAGAGCGATTGGAGAGAAGAACGAAAATGTGTCAAAAAAAAAAAAAAAAAAAAAAAAAACTGGAGCGTGACCATCTGAATGAATTTACTAGAAACTGCCCCAAAGTACATTGCTACAAAGTTTGAGGTGAACCTAGGGAACGGTTTCAGTGAAAAGTCGAAATGTGAATCGTGTACCATTGGATGAGGGTCGACTGACAAAGAGTGATGACATAAACTTTGTTGACTGAAAAGTCCGTTGGGTTTAGAAGGGAGAAGAGAAAAGAAAAGGATAAAAAAAAACGTAAGCACATGTGGAGGGTTCATAACATCCTCCAGAAATAGCGTCAGCAGTGGGCGTTTGATCATCTGGTAGGAGAACT
>CAXHWN010000785.1:0-18000 GCA_964020975.1 Hermodice carunculata | reverse complement strand
TGGTTGAGTTGTCGGTTGGACCTGCTGGGTTCAGACTGTCTGATGGATTGGTTGGGTTGATCGTTGTTGGTGCACATGGTTTTGGGAGGATGGGGTTGGCAGGAGCTGCTATCCTCTTCTTTGGTACAGCTCTCATGATATCTCTTCTCGCTGTTGCCTCCTCATCACCTTGCTGCAAGTTATGGACAAAGCTTGAGATAAAGTCAAAGTTTGCCGAGGTGACCTGTGCCTGAGCCATCATATTGAAACTGTTTGTGTTTCAAATAACTGATGTGAAATCTTTTCAGAGCAAGCGTCAACTATAGCCCGAAAGTTTCACCATCTAAATTTATAGCAAGGTCTCATGCAGATTAGAAAACAAATAGGTAATGAGGTAGCAGTTCCGTAGTTGGAAACAAAGTACAAATAGGTAATAGGGTAGTTACCAATAAATGAAGTTAGCTTCATGGCAAATTACACTTATAAATCTGGTCACCACCAGCATAAAACTAGTGGTGACCAGCTTTTATTGTGACTATATGTATTTGTAAACTAAATTTGCTTACATAAAACAAGCGATACTGTTCTAGGTGGAGTAAAAATATGAATATACCATAAGAAGATTGTTCTTAATTTGAAAAAAAAAACAAGGTTATGACACAATTGTATTGGATAGAATGTAAGTGTAGCCTTAACATCAGCAAATATGTTCTAACATTGAGCCATGAAAAACAGCATGAATGGAGTTACAGTTCAGCAGTTGAGAAAGTACAAATAGATAATGAGGTAACCTGTAAGTTTATGACATTATTGCACTTAAAAACTTGGTCACGACTAGCACAAAACTGTTCTGACCAGTTTTTGTTTTGACCCACCAGTAAACTAGAATTGTAAAAATGGAATCTTATCGATTCATTTTCCACCAGTTATGTTTAGCAACATACTTAGCTACCAATAAAAACGCAGGTAACAAGAGATTGGAGAAATGTTTTTATGAAACAACTCTATTGCGGTTAAATAAATTACAAGCTTCGTATGCTTTCAGAAGACCCTCAGGCTCTCTTCTTCATATCCCTAGCTTGTTAAACATCCATTAAATGCTATAATGTGTCAATAGAGTAGTGTCAGATACACATAATGTTGCACTGTATGTACACGTATAATGTCTGAGAAGCAAAAGTGATGTAAATAGTGTCAGAGCAACATTGCTTATTTGAAGACAGAAAATGAACTTCTGAGGAAACACCTAAAGTTGCTTTAGGATGAATATATGAATTACATGTTTATGAAAAAGACATACATATAATGAATATATGACTTACATTTTTGTTTAAAAAATACATGTAATGTTTTCAGAATTATAAAGAGTATATGAGTCAATACAGCATCAATACAAATATCCAAAAAACATTACAAAGCAATGTTTGTATACACTTATATGATGCTATTTTAATGAAACTTTCATTTTCAAAATCAATGCTACAAGGGATAATTTTTTGTGACAGAGGTTACATGCAAAGTATTACGATAAATCAACTGAGCAACAACAAAAATATCAGTAAACTAACACAAAGTCATGATAGTATTAAACAATTTGTTTTTTTCATGGTTCCTTAAAAACCAATGCCATGAAGTGATGTCATGAGTAAAAAAATTGGAAGTTTATGGTTGATGCAATAGACTCTTTGCAACAATGGAAACTGATGGTTTATGGTGTTTTTGCAGATAAACAAAACACAAATGAACGAATATCAGTCCTTCAGATATTTTTCAACGATGTTGTGAAGAACCTTTTGGCTAAGGGGACTCCATCACTCGCATTGCAAATAGTTCACAAACATTTCACTTGGTTACAAACTCTACCAGATACTTATTAGTATCCATGTCATATGCTTCACTGCCTTAGCCTGTATATGCACTATATGCAAAAGCAAAGTCATACATGAAGGTGTGAAAGCTTACACTATTTAAAAATGTTTTCAGTGTATGGACTCGCCATTTGTCAAAAGCTTTCAAAGGGAAAAGAATACAACCAAAGGCAGTCATTTTAAGTTGTAATTGTGGTAAAAGACCTCCAAGCAGCTGGGAAGATTTTTGGTGTGATACATGTAGGAAGCACGACTTCAGACAACTAAAGAGATGTAATTTTTGTTGCTGTCTCCATGGCCAAGATCAATGTTTTTGCCAGAAATGTGCTGCACAAGGAAAAGAGTTTGAGATGTGTAGACCGCAGAAGACCATTACCTGCCACTTCAATATTATGAAAGCCTGAAAGAAATGCTTTGTGAAGCATGCAAGGAAATGACTAGAAAAGAAGACTTGCTTCACAGCAAATCTGTCTATGTGCCTTCAAAAATTGTAAATATTAAATGATACCAGTTCTGTCCTTTGGTACTTCACATTCAATTAAGCTTATGGCTGGATAAAAATTTTAAAGTTCAAATGAACTTGACCTTTGGCCTTTAGAGGTCACATGTAAAGTGCAAAAGTATACAGTGTTACAATGCCCGCAATTTAAGCCCAACATAAACCAAATCAGATGAAAATTGACCAAGTTATGGTAAGATGAAACATTCAAAGGGCCAAAGGACCTTGACCTTTGCCCTTTAGAGGTTACATGTTCTTACAAAAATGTGCAGTGTTGCAATACCTACAATTTGAGTCCAACACGATTAGACTTGGATGGAAATTGGCCGAGTTATGCCTGGATGAAGCTTTCAAAGATCCAAATGACGTAGACCTTTGACCCTTAGAGGTCATATGTAAGTTTCAAAAAGGTGTAGTGTTACAATTGCTACAATGTGAGCCCAACGTGATCAAAGCTGGATTAAAATTGACCAAGTCATAGCCAGAAGAAAGCCACCACCGAAAGTGGTCTTTGACCTTGAGATGACATCTACCTGAAGTAAACTCTGACCTTTAAAATGACATTTTGACCTAAAATTGACCTTTGACCTTGACATGACGTTGACATTAGAGATGACCTTTGCCTTGCTATGACCGAACTCCCATACACCCGGAACCACATCTACTATAGTATATAAGATATTGAACATTTAAAACTTGAATTCGCCCTCATTTGCATAATTTTGAAACGCATGACCTCTCATAATAAAAAGGCAAGATTTCATCTATAGAAGTGCAATTGTGCCAAGTTTGGAGTTTCTATCTATAATTGTCTCCGAGGAAAATGACGGACGAATTTGCTGGTAAAGAAAGAAAGAAAGAAAGAAAGAAAGAAAGAAAGAAAGAAAGAAAGAAAGAAAGAAAGAAAGAAAGAAAGAAAGAAAGAAAGAATTAATTCATGGGAAAACAGTATGTCTGTGTTGGCACACACAAGCACAACGTTACAGAGAACAGACCATAAACACGTTCATGGTCCGTTCGCATCCCGTTTGCATTCTGTTCACGTTCCGTTACATTTTTGCGGGGTAAAGGCACCTTTTGCATTCTAGTCCGTGCCCACAGATCGCATTCTATCGCGTTCTTTTTCCAGTCCCAACGCATCCAGTCAAATGTCGCTTACACATCATGAAATCACAGAACGCAGATGGCTGCTTCCCCGCCTAATCAGAACTAGTTCCATATGAGTTACTTTGCCATGCACTGCAGTTAAACTGCACAAGTGGTGAAATCATGCACACTGTGATACGTCACATGTTAAGTGTGCTTACCAAAAAAAAAAAAAAAAAAAAAAAGAAGAAGAAAAGAAAAGGAAAAGAAAAAGAAAACTCGAAATTTCGACTATTAAAATTCGAAATTTAACTCTCGTAAGTCCCCCCCCCCTCAAAAAAAAAAAAATAACCAAAAAAATCATAAAAGTTATAAATATCACTGGACCTTGACCATTGGAACAAACTTGATAGAGACCCATTCCAAGGCATATCCCCCACCAAGTTTGAAGTGAATCTGGCTGACGGTTTTTGAGAAGTCGATATTGTGAATTGTGGACAGACGACGGTCGGACGACTTACCCTCACAAGAGCTCAGCTGAGTGACAAGTCAGCTGAGCTAAAATGTATAATTGAGCTTTTGATAAACTGTCAGGTATTTTTTTACCTTCAGACAATGACGGGGGAATAGTAGAAGATTGCCTTTTTGTTCAAAGAGTACTTAACGGTATACCACCAAGCTTTGTTTTTCCTGACAGATTTTTTTACGATTGTACTTAAGCTATTCTTATATACTTCAGCTCTGCTTCTCGTGGTTGATCTTGATAATTGTCATGTAACGATTATATGCTGACCAAGCCTCATTTTTTTCATGTTGATCTGTCGCTCTTTTGGCTTTCTGAAAAGCCCTTATCACATTTCGTTAAAAACAAAACCGCAGCGAAGTGTTATACAATGGAAAGTCATAAGGCAGAATAGTGATATTTCTGTTCTGTATGTATACAATGTTTTGTAGCTCCTAGAAGACAGTTATTCCATGCAGACCAACACTCGTCAAACCTGTTGAGGAGCTACGTTTTTGTGGGCATATACCAAGTTTACCCAAGTAGTCATGCTCTACTGAGTTCTAAATTGTTGGGGTTTTTTTATTTTTTTTTTTTGGTAAAATCTTTTTAAAAATCCTTTTCTCTTAGCCAATAGCTTTAAAATTAACATGGGTGGCGTGGTTCTCATTCCCAAAGGTCACATGACCATTCCCGAATTTTACTGTTCTGTTGAAAACTTGAGAACTATTTGAGCTGGACTCTGCTGCTGCTGCTGTTCGTCTGCGGGCCAGATTTACACGCTGTGTGAGCGACCTTTACTTCACTCTCTAGGCTATAGGGTCACTTTCATGAATTTTGCCACTCGCTTGATAAGTGGAAAACTATTTGAACTGCAGGGCCTATTTGAGGTATGACATTGACTATTGAGCCAGTACTTTGATACCTGGGCATGGCTGTTCTAAAAAAAGTCAACTTGACCTAACTCCAAATGTCACAGGACCACTTTATTAAGTACATGCAAGGTCAGCTGAGCACATGATGTTCACTGTCCTGTTCTTTTACCTCACATACAGATTGCTTTGGCACACAGATGTCTGAAGCCATTAGAATACAATCATGATCCCGAGTACATGCAGACACAGAAACTTAAATGAATAGTGTCTTTAACCACAAAAAAAAAAAAAAAAAAAAAAAAAAAAAGATCAAGTAGGGATTGGTCCCTACTGGGCTCAGATGCTCGTTGTTTCAAATTCAGTGTGTTACACTTGTTTAGAAAATCCCATTCAAAACCTTTGCTGCCACACCAGGAAAATTACAATTGTCAGCTATTATAAGTGCACGAGAAGCTACAATTATGATCCTTCCCAATAACTCTTCAGAACCATCAAGAAAATTCGTACGCGGATATCTGTAAAACGTTGCAACAAAAAATTTACATGTGTAAACTGTTGTCTCAATGGTGCAAGATTCAACGTTGAGCAAAATTATATCGCTCCGTAGCTAAAAGTATAAAAGTTTCGATGTGATGGATGGATGGATGGATGGACGGACGGACGGACGGACGGACGGACAGACAGACAGACAGACAGACAGACAGACAGACAGACAGACAGACAGACAGACAGACAGACAGACAGACAGACAGACAGATAGATAGATAGATAGATAGATAGATAGATAGATAGATAGATAGATAGATAGATAGATAGATAGATAGATAGATAGATAGATAGATAGACACAGGTCAGTTCAGACCTACACATCAGGTCAGTGATACATAGTAAAATAGTCATACTATTACCTGCACTGTAATATCCAAAAACACATACTAAGATATACCATAGAGCTACTCTATGATAGCTCTGTGGGTACACACACACACACACACACACACACACACACACACACACACACACACACAGGGAGAGAGAGAGAGAGGGAGAGAGAGAGAGAGAGAGAGAGAGAGAGAGAGAGAGAGAGAGAGAGAGAGAGAGAGAGATCACTGTGCAGTTTTAGCATTGAAATGAAAGGGGCACCACACTATAGGGGTATAATCAAAATCACACCTACAAGTCCTAACATAAATGTGTTTACTGCCAGCCCGTACCCGAAACGGTTTGTGTCTCGTATGGATGTTAGGTTATAACCAAGTATTTGAACTCTTCACTGCTAATAGAATGGTCTAATTTTGTCTCAATTTAGCAAATGGTATCTACATTAGTGTGGAGACATAGCGACTCTAATACGTCACGTTTATTGTTGGCACGTTGACCTTTTACGTTTAAATGTAGTACTGGTAGAACAATTCTGAGACCTCTGGGCACTGCATGCCTCCCTCCCCCCCCCCCCCCCCGCATTAATATGAACGTTGCCTGACAATATTAATATCGAATCGTAAAGAACGAAAGCAATGGATTGATATGCTACAGATAAATGGGGAGCACACTATAGACATCAATTACTGTTAAAAAAAAAACAAACAATTAAATGTTCATAGAAATGTATTCTGTGACCACAGCAAGGGACCTACGATTTTTTTTTTCGGGCTGAAATCGCCCAAGACCGATCGGATGTAAATTGTCTGCTTTATTACCTTATTTTTCTTCCAATTTCTCACCAACAGAAAATATAGATAAGACTTTTTTTATAATGGCATGCCCAAAGTCAGAAGCTTCCTTCGTGCAGTTGGGTGCATTCCGCCGAACCCGAACCAAGAAAAGCCGTTGACTCAGTCTTACTCCAAGTCCAAGTTCCAACCACGAAATGGTTCACTGCGACTACAAATATGGTATCTTGCCCCCCAGACAGACCAAAGAAGGCAATACACTGGCCCACAAGCAGAGTCATAGCCGAGGTTATTAATTATTGCATTGGTCCACACCTGTACCGTCTGTATGCCAAATCATGATCAAAGTTACCTCAAAGGAGAAGAAACGTGCTTATCTCTAATATACTGCTTATTTTAAAAGAGACTATGACATCAAGGGTGACAAATAGAATTGTCGGCAAAGCGCAACTTCCTTAGTCTACAGTGTCGACTTTTTCACATGCATCGTTTTCTTCATTGTGACATAGGGATAAAGCGATATTCTTTCTGAAAAAAAAATGACGGACGTCAATAGACACAAATGAAACCACTTTTTTTCCGTGCTAGAATTTATTGCTGATCCACACGCCCGTGTAGAACGGTTGCGTGCATGCCCTACTTTCGCGCTGACCACTTTTTATGCGTGCGCACCTAGGATGTTGATTTATCGTCTGCTGTGGTATTCGTCGTTGATTGCTGTTTCGACAAAACACTGTCATTTTTTTTTATGTGAAATGGTGGAGAATACTCTGGACTACACATACATGGGATAAAAATAAAACAACACTCTTGCAATTACCTGGCCGTAAATTCTGCATGACACGAGCGTACCCGTGGCGCGGAAGGATAAACGAGATGCAGCCCGCCGCCATCGCTCGATGGCCCGCCCACGGCGGGCTGCATCTCGTGTATCCTTCCGCTCCATAGGTACGCTCGTGCTATGCAGAATTTACCGCCAGACACTCAGACTCGTGTAGTTTTTTTATTTGGTACGTTCGTCGTTAGGCCTAGCTGTGGATTTTTAATGGATTGATGTGAGGAGGCGAAGAACCAGGGGGAGTTACATGTGTTTATAGCTAATATAGGCCGGGGCATATTTGCGTTGTGAATTGGGGGTCCCTTTTCTCGATGGAGGGAGGTGACACTGGAGGCGAAGAACCAGAAGATGTGGAGGAATATCTCGGAATCTTGAATATAGAACAGGGGGAAGTTGTTCATGTGTTTATAGGCCCCCGGGCATATTTAGGCCTACTTTTGGGGTCCCTTTTCTCGATTTTTCACTCTTCTTTGACAAGGGGAAACCTGCACCCTGGTGTTTCACTCGCAAGTCATTGCTTAAATGATGACAAAATGCAAGATATTCTTTGTCAATGGTGGTGAAACAGTCCTGTTGACTAATTATATGTTGCACATCGTGACATGATATATGTGGTGTTCACACAGATTTCCCTTTTTTTTTTTTTTTTTTGGCCCTTCATCAAAAAGGCTTCAAAGTGGGACTTGTGGATCCTTGACGGGACCTGCAGATTTTGTCAGTTATGGGTCCTCCAGATCAGCTAAGATTTTCAAAAATTCCTGACCCTGGAATGTACAAAGTGAAAACTTTGGATCAATTAAAGGTAAAAAGTACTCCCTCGTGACGCACGTGGCAGTCAATGATTGTCTTCATTTTCAGCTATGAACAAAACATTCGTAGTGGGAAGGGGCGCAGAATTAAAAGATGATTTTATTTCAAAATACCCATGCATGTGTAAACCCTGTAGCCAAGGCTCCCATATGGTCAGCATAGAGGTGTTGGTAGGTCTGCTAGGCTTAAGATAAAAGGTGTTGAAAACTTAACTTTGTGGTATACTGTCTTTAACAATTACTTCATCATGGAGCTCAGTTAGAGTGAGTTAAAGACATAATTTTGTCTAATATTAAATAAAATCTTGTTCTTTATGCAAAGATAGCATTCTATATAAAGTATGAATCATTAAAAACCCTGTCGTGGTGGGCTTAGCATTCATAAAATAATTATTTTGGGAAATAATGGGGGGGGGGGGGCAAAAAGCTATATGAAAGTTTTGCAATTCTGGACGACCCCTAAAGAAGTTTATGTAATTATCATGGTAGTGTTGTTACACGTATTTTATGGTTCGTAGAATAAAAATAACAAAGACAGACATCATGGGATCCAAAATTTCAATATTGTGACTCAATAGCATGCTTTTGGCACATTAACAGGGCTCTTCTTCAGTGAAGGTTCTTTTCCCCCATAAATGTCATAGTAAATATGTCATTTAGCCTATCAGTAGAGGTGCATGTCTTTTATCATGTGTTGTATTTGTGTCTTTTTGGTCAGAGCCACTTCCTTGTAGTCATTACCCTATTCCGCAGTCCGAACTCTTTACTCTTACCTGTCACTGTCTAACCTATATACATATGGAAGTACTATTAACATATTGCACACATTCCTCTGTAGAATTTGGACATAGGCTGTATTAGCTCAAATAAATTAAAGGGTCTTTAGCGGGTAACTACTCAGAACATGTTTCGGAGCCTATACCCGTACGTGTCTCTCTGAGTAGCAGCTCCTTATTTAAGCTAAATATTCAGCAAAGACAACCCACATAATAATGAATAAATCTGTACTTGGCAAATAATGAGTTAGCTAAATACGTGCAATTTTGCTTACAAATGCAGAGCTTCATTATGAAAGAAGAATACCTGTCAAACAAAACATAATTATTAAATTTGTATAGTGCAGGTTCAGATGAGAACAATTTGACTTACCATTGAACCAGTATGTACCCTTTCTAGCTGGACAGCTTAGCCTGTTATGTGAAATAACATTGGCATCCTCTATACTGACATATTTGTCCACATGATTTTCACATTGAAGAGATTTGATATTTTGTTCAAAATCAGTTTTGCACTTTCAAAATTTAATAGTGGGTAAATCAGATCTTGAGCAATACGTCTTGTACAATATGATTTTTATTCTGATGTTTGTTGTACATTTTTCCCTAAGTATAAGTACAAGCAGGATTATCTCAAACTTTTCATTCCAGTGGTCTTTACTCCAAACAACATTAAATGACCATCCAGTTTACAAAAATAATAACACCTGCTGAGAATCTCACTAATGAGTTATCTCTATAATCTTTTAAATTTCTGCACTAATATTTAAATCCATATATATTTGTTCATTTAATAGGTTAAGGATGCGAACCACTGAATGAATATGCCTGGCTTTCAGAGCTTCTCACCTCTTTGTTTTAAGTGGAACATTTACTTTCCATGAAACTTTTATCTTCCTTTTTCATTTTTTAAGTGGTCATCATATTGGTGTCAAGATTAGCAGTCTAAAATTGTATGACTGGGCTCCACAATTTTTCCTGGTACCTAAATTCGACCTCGAAGAAAGATCAAACCTTGTCTGCCCATTTTTTATATTCACATGTGCTTTTCCTCCTACGCAATGTTTAAAATACCTTAATTTTGGGTTGACCCCCGGAAAAGCTCATTGATGTCTTAATTTGCCCTGATTAGAACATACGATGGTCCTTGAGATACCATATCCCATGACCAGGTCCACAAGTGGTTTATCATCGATCAGAGGTGCAATTATGCTAGTCCTTGTCTTGTGAGACAACCAGGTTTGAGAAGTCCACTTTTAGCAGGTCCTTGAAAAATTGCTACATTTTTCATGTTGTACATACAAGGTGTTATAGCAATAAGTGATACCTGTGCTTATTATTGTATCTATCATGAGAAACTACCGGTCTTCAGAGACATGCAGTCAGTCAGTAAAGCTGAAGGTCCTTGATAATATAGGTAACAGTTGAACACATGATGTTGTTGCTAAAATTTTATTCTATGTAAGTTACCCCCCCCTTCCTTGGATAAAGACTGAGTCAATAGCTTGCCTTACTGCTCAACTTGAAGCAAGGAAATCTGTTGACCTGGCATATATACCATTTGGTTTGATGTATTCATATTCATCTGATGAACAAAGAATTATAATAAAGCTCATCAATTTCATCAAATATGCATCTAACCTAAGAAAAATACATTGGCACAAACATCTGTTGAGTTGGGGGTATTCAAAATATCCCGGCAGTAAGGAGGGTGTTTTTTTTCTTGGTTTTTTTTTGGAAGCAAAGTTAAACACATTATTATTTACAGAAACGCAAAGTATTCAGGGGCCACTCAAGTATAACGTGCCCAAAAAATCACTATTTTAGCCCTGCCCCCTTTCGTACGCAAGTTTTGAGCATCTACTTTGCCCCCCCCCCCCCACACACACACACAATTCGTAAGGTGTTCGATATGCTATGTGGCAAATTCCCTATGGCCAACACATAAAGAGATATGCTGAAGAAGGGAAGAAAAAAATCACCTCGATTAAAAACACACACACACACACACACACACACACACACACACACACACACTTCCGAATGCGTACGCCGCCAGCAAAGTCGCACCCCCACCCCACCCACCCCGCTTGTGAGTACCTAATACTTGAATAACCCCTAGGTGGCAGCTTACGCATAAATGGAAATTTCAATCAGAAAAAACTATTTTTCTTTAAATTTTACAATTTAGATCATGAAAACGTTGATTTTTATTCTGCATTACATACTTGATGTAGTTTTCAAGTATGACAAAATTTAGAGTTTGCAGTTTTGTACTGTTGTGTGTACTAGATAGCTAATACACTGACTAGCACGTGTCCAACAATAATTTTCCACATTTTCGATGTCAGTTTTACTGACTGTTACCATGTGAAAACATCTAGCTTGTGAGTTCAGCAATAATTTCCTGGGAGATATATATATATATATATATATATATATATATATATATATATATATATATATATATATATATATATATATATATATATATATATATATATATATATAGTGTTAGGTAATGGTACAGTTTTGTAAGATTTGAGGGATTGTGAAAGTTGGGTTTTTTTAAACTCATATGGGGGCCAAAGTAACCCCGTCTCTGGGGTAAATTTGTCCACCCTACTTTTTTTTTCTAAAAAAATAAGCATACTATAACTACAGGGATTATGAAAATAATTACTTCTAATACATGTACTACGGTTCATAACTTTTAAATACATCATGATAAATTTTAGGAAGCTTCGGCAATATAATTCTTCAAAACACCAAGTAAGCCCATACACCAAAATGGCCAAAGTAACCCCAGTTGACGGTACTTGGGACTGTTAAACACTGTAACTTAAAAGAAAACGGACTACATGTATGTAATCAGAAGAAAAGAAACAACAACAAATGTCATACGTACGCGACTGTTTTTTTAACTGGTTCACTGCTAGGCTGGTCCTCGGTGTTTTAGCAGGAACCACGACTAGTACTGAAAGTTAAACTGCTGACGAGACTGTGCCCTTCTTCCGCTGCGTTGTCGTTGTTGCTGTTCAGCCGTTGGCTGGACTTGGGTGGTGGGTAGCGCACCGGGCACCAAGTAAACTCAGTTTCTGCAGCTAGTCTCCTTCATAATGACCCCTTCGAACAGGTCAGGGGCAAAATGCACATTGCACAAAACACTGCGGTTCGATGCTCTCTTCGCTGCAACAAATTTGTTCCACTTCGAACGGACTTCTGGATCCCGGGGGACGTATGTAGGCCTAGGCCTAAAGTGTGACCCGTCTTATATTGGTGTTTCCGCACCACATTACCACACACTGACGGGACTTGGCAGTGACAAAATAAAATAATGGCAACTAGAAAAGCCAAACAACAAAGCCCCAAAATGAAATGAACCAAAAAAAAAAGACTACTCTACAAAGTTAATTTCCAGGCAAAGATCAGCAAATTTTTTTTCTGGTTTGAAATGGCCACTGCCAAGGGCACTTTCCCAGTTCTCGATCTGAGGTCACTGCCGGCAAAAATCCGATTTAAATTTCCTCGGAAGACCTGAAAAGCCTGGTCTTGAAATGCTTCGCACAGTGTCAACATTTGATTTGTTCTTTCGCCAAATAATCCAATACAAGTCATAATATACATTGATTACATCACGAAGGATTACCTGAAAGAGTGCATGGCCAAACAAGAAAATATTTTCAAAGATCTACTAATTGCCCAAGAAAGAAACTTCAAGAAAGAAAGAATAAAATTATAGTTACCATAGGTAAATCGTGATTGCAGTCACCATATATCTTATTTTCATTGGTTGATCGCAGTTTAGAGAAGGGTTTTTTTCTGTCAGGGACCTGGCCAGTTTAAGTAATAACGCTAGCTGAAAATAAGAGGCCCGTGGGCCAAATGCTTTGCTACGTCTGATGACCATCACCAAAAATCCGTTTCCTGAAATGCATTGCCTCCATGATCCTGAGTCAAGGTCATCCATATGATGTGCATAAAACTTCCACATGAAAAAACATTTATGGAGCATTTGGTAGGCCTATCATTCCCCTTGTTCTTTATCAACAAGTTTAATTTAGTGTCCTTTTCGTAAGCGCTTAATCCCTTTGAAATAGGTCAAGATCACATAATTTGACCACTTGCCTATTGAATATTTGGTGTAAGTTTTGTAGTTCCATCTCAATTCATTATGTCATGGGCATCAAAATAAAATTTACTGATGTGCATTCCCTCCGTAACCTTGCAAAGTAAGTCAAGGTAACTCGCATTGTGCAATATCGAACTTCTATGTATGATACACATTTGTGGTACATTATACAAATGGTGCCCTTGGCCGAGGGGGACAGGAAGAATTGTGAACCTGAGGGATGGTCTGTCCACCCGACGCGAAGCGGAGGGTGGACAGTCCATCCCGAAGGTTCACAATTCTTCCTGTCCCCCAAGGCCAAGGGCACCATTTGTTTTATTATACCGAAGAACAATAAAACATCAAAGCTTCCATTTAATAGATTTTAATAACACACATTCTATACATTTGGCACACGTCTGCTGTGTGGGGTCAAGGCTGCGGTCATGCGACATCAGAGGTGCAGCGCCATCTAGCGCTACAGTGAGCGGTGGACAGTACTTTCACAGAAGTGGACAGGCAAAACTGTCCCATGCCCAATTAACCAATCACGTGTACGGATTTCCCTCTGAGGTATAATAATAGGTATTGTCAGCTTTCTATTTATGAACATGTCAATTTGTTCTCCTTTACTACGTCATTAATGACCTCAAAAAATAGGTCCAGATCACCCAAAATTTCACGAAATTTGATCATGGGCTTAACTCATATTGATTTAAATTTAGTAGTTCAATTTTAATCAAAATAATGAATTTAATGTACTTTTAGTAGGCCTACCTATGGTGAACTTAGTACGACCAGTGGTGGCACCATGATTTCACACGTCATAAACTTGATATTCCTGTGATGGTATACTGATACATGGGCACAAGTTCAGACGTACTGACCGTTAAAAAAAATCCTGACATGTATTCCCCTGTATGACGTTGAGAAAGTAGGCCAGGGTTATCCATATTATGCTGTATTAAATTGATACATATATGATACACATGTGTAATACATTGGTATCATAAGCCTTCTTCTGACTCAAAAAATTGGTTTTGCTGTGTTTTCAACACATTTTGGTTCATATCTTTATTCAGAGTCTCGTAATACTGCAGGTGGTGCAACCAAATTTTAACGTGTTTTCATCTGTCAGCCTGATTGACATTTCTGTCGAGATTCGTGATGATTCACTAAAAACTCTTCGAAAAATAACATTCTCAAAATTTCACATCTTGGCCCATATATTAGGCCCACGTAATACTATAGGTGAGGCCATCAATATGAAACTTGACCTAGATTTTCATACACCTGCTGAGTCCTGAAACTTAAACAGGGCAAACTAGAAGACTGTGGAGTGTATCGCGTCCAAAGGCAAAAGTTCAAGGACGGACAGACATGAGTGATCGCATAAAGCAATGCTAATATAGTAATAAATGTTAATATTGAAAGACATGTAAACTGTTAACAGCTTAATGTGTCCTTACTTTAATATGACCTAGCTTGCCTTCATTTGTATCGGCGCCGATAAAGGTTAGCCCACAACGACACGATTTTATATCATTTTGCATCAGCGCTTCTTTGGTTGGAGAGAACGAAAGTAGTGTTGTGATTGCACGGAAAGTCGGAACACGTACTGCCTACGTCTGAAGTAGCACCCCAGTCCATTCCCGTCTGATGTTCCCGCTCAAGTTGGCCACGAGCGCCTGGATGTAATTTGTCGCCTGCTTTAATGTTTTTCATGATGGGTGCAGTTTCCGTACCAACGAAACATACTGACTCAGAATTATTCTGACCAGGAGAGAATTTAAGTAAATAAAAATCTTGACAGAAATGCATAATTTGCCGTCCCCCGCGCAACTAGGCCAAATCAGCGTGTCTTACAAGCTACAGGCAGTACATGAAAATGCAGTACGGAATATTATACTGTGTCAATATGCATGGCCATAAATATTATGAAACAGGCATGATTGATTTTTTTTTTTAGATGTCAAAATAAAGGATATTTTTTTCATTAAACCAGTCAAGGTAACTGTAGACAATGGCATATTACACATGGACTTCATCTAAGTTCTTATGTTGTCATGTATGCATGTTTGATTACAGACTGGTCGTGCACAGACAATTCAGCAGTTGAGAATATATAAGTGCACGATTCAGATAAAATTACCTATGACATTTCAATCACAAAAAATTTCCCTTTTTACTTTTTTACAACAAATTTACTTCGCTTGTTTCATGTTCTTTCATTGCATATTAAAATTGTTCACTGTAGTTTCTCTTCCTGTATTATTAAAATTCAGCTTCAATAATTAAGGTAAGTCGAGAACGAAAACGCCACAGATTTTGATATTTCTGATAAAGCCTGTGACCCGGTTTCTCTTTTTGATCTTCAATTCAACTCTATGATGATTATAATACAGGGTGTTTTAATGTAAATCTATCGAAAACTAAGGTATTGGTATTTAATAAATCAGGAAAAGTGAGTAAATCAGCTAACTTCTACAATGGCTGTGAACCTGTGGAAATAGCCTCAAGGTACAATTATTTGGGGATACAATACGGTTACTCTGGTGTCTTTTCTCAACCCGTTAGTAAATAGAAAGACCAAGCCAACAAGGCTTTTTTGAAACTTAGGCAGTTCCCTTTGAAAAAAAAATGAATTTAGCCTTTAAGTTGTGCAAATCGCTCATTTTTCATATTATGTCACATTTTGTAGAAGTATGGAGTGTGTTCTTGTTAAAAGGTCTGAACGACGATAATTTTACAAAATTATTTGACAAGGTCCTGCCTGAAATCATTCATACGAAATTTGGTAAATTGCTCGTAGGTGTGCAGAATAAAGTCACCAATAGAGCAGTGCGAGCCCTTCTGTGCCTTAATTGATCTTTTATGTGGATGCATAAAGTACTGGCAGTATCTGCTCGATAGTGAATATGATTCTCTGATTTATAAATGTCTATTTGAAAATTACAAACTGCTCTCTTTGGGAAAACCTGCCAGTCAAAATATGTCAAGAATTTGTTATTCAAATTGGGCCTTCACTAAACCTGGAATAATCTTGGGGGAAGAGTATAAATGACGGTAGTTCACTCACTACGAACAAATTACAGGATATTTATTGTTCTGGTTGGCTCCAGGAAATAAAGGGTATTCATTCTAATGACCAGCATAAGTGACGGACTTATTGCAAATTAAATATATATATATATATATATATATATATATATATATATATATATATATATATATATATATATATATATATATATATATATATATATATATATTTGATTTTTAAATTACTTAAAACTTAGGATACCTGCACGAAAAGGAAACAAATTGTGTAAGCTAAGTATAAGGGGCCGCACATTTCAAATTAGACTGGTAGGTTAACAAGACCAAAACTTCTATTGATGAAAGAAGCTGTAAAGTATGCTACACCAGTTCTGTTGAAGATGAACTATATTCCCTGATGGATTGTAACAGAGACAAGATATGTTTGTAAAACATAGATGCCCCCCCTCCCTCATTACCCTTGCCCTCGCTACCCTATTGATAGTGGTAGAAGGGGCACTCGTGACCGTACAAAATTAGTGAAGGTTGATCATACATCAATGTCACATATCTTTATACTTTAACCTAGCCCTTAAAAAACGACTAAAAACCTGGGCAATATAAAAGTTATAGCTGAAAAATTAGTCATCATTTAGAAACCATATTCAGCAAAGTGGCTTTATGACCTTGGAAATTATGGCAAGGTCACTCATTTTCACTTGACCTTCTTCAGTTATTGTGCAAAAAAAGGAAGTCTACTGTCTGTGTGTGACCCTCAAAACTGGGACAAGGTCACCCATCTACAAACTCAAACTAGCCCTTATAGGCAACCATAAAGCTGTGCAATATAAAAGTGCTACCTCTAAAATGCAAGTTATCATGCAGAAACAGTATTCAACCAAATGGCTCTGTGACCTTTGAAATTAGGTCAAGATCACCCATCTTCAAACTTGACCTAGACCTGAATACGGACAATTATCCAGTGGAATAGTTTAAAACCTCTTTAGTTATCATGTGGAAACCTAATTTTATCTCAGGTACCAACGTGACCTGGGAAATTAAATCAAGGTCATCAAACTTTAAACTTCTTCTAGCCCTTAGCAAGAACTATAGACCTGTAAAGTATCCCAGTCCTAACTTAAAAACTTCTTGTGTTATTGTGCAGAAACCACAGGAAGCATGAAACCATATTCAGTAAAGTGGCTCTGTGACCTTTAAAATCAGGTCAAGGTCATCAATCTACAAACTTCACCTAGACCCAAATATAGACTATAATCCTGTGCAATATAAAAGTCCTAGCTTAAAAACCTCTTCAGTTATTGTGCGGAAACCAAAGTTATTTCAGGTACCACTGTGACCTTGGAAATTAGGTCAAGGTCATCCATCTTCAAATTTCGCCTAGCTTTTGATTAGAATGATACACCAGTATAGTATCAAAGTCCTAACTTAAAAACTTCTTGAGTTATTGTGCGGAAACCACAGTCTAACTACAATCTCTCTGTGACCCTGAAAACTGGGTCAAGGTCACCCATCTTCAAAATCAACCTAGATCTTACAGAGAACCATAAACCTGTGCAATATAAGAGTTCTAGCTGTAAGGTATCAGTTATCATGCAGAAAGCATGAAACCATATTCAGTAAAGTGCCTCTGTGACCTTTAAAATGAGGTCAAGGTCATCCATCTTCTAACTTCGCCTATCCTCAAATATGGACTGTAATCCTGTGCAATATAAAAGTCCTGGCTTAAAAACCTCTTCAGTTATTGTGCGGAAACCAAAGTTTACTCAGGTACCACTGTGACCTTGGAAATTAGGTCAAGGTCACCCATCTTCAAACTTCGCCTAGCTTTTTACTAGAATGATACACCTGTACAGTATCAAAGTCCTAGCTCAAAAACTTCTTGAGTTATTGTGCGGAAACCACAGTCTACCGACAGACCGACCGA